>JBBBVM010001047.1:0-556219 GCA_037355625.1 Petunia x hybrida | reverse complement strand
GTCCCTCAAAAGCAGTGAAAGGACAAGCATTAGCAGACTTCTTAGCAGACCATCCGATACCTGATGATTGGGAGCTCACTGATGAATTACCTGATGAAGACGCAATGGTAGTCGAAGTTCAACCATCGTGGAAGATGTACTTCGACGGTGCTGCACGTCGTGATGGAGCTGGGGCTGGTGTGGTTTTTGTAACTTCCGAAGGAAGGTTTTCCCATATTCTTTCACGCTGATGCAACATTGCTCTAATAATGTCGCAGAGTATCAAGCACTGATACTTGGTCTTGAAATGGCCGTTGACATGAATCAGTTACTTGCAAGTATATGGAGACTCTAAATTGGTAATCAAATCAGCTTCTAGGTAGCTATGAGGTAAGGAAACCAGAGTTTACAACCCTATCACAATTATGCACAGAAGTTGATAGGATGGCTTGGGGATGTAACCCTCCAGCATGTGCCGAGGAAGGAAAATAAGAAAGCTGATGCCTTATTAGCGGCTTTGGCGTCAACACTTACCTTGCCTGAACAGACACAAGTTACTATCTGCCAAAATGGGTAGTTCTCCCATTTGATGAAGGCATGGATGGTGAAATGAACTTCAGCGTCTTGTCGCTGTTTCCGAGGCTGAGAAGGAAGACTGGCGGAAACCTATAATTGATTACCTCAGTCACGGAACCCTTCCAGAAAATCCGAGAAGGAGAGCCGAAATCCGTCGTAGAGCACCCCGTTTCCTTTACTACAAGGACACTCTATATAGAAGATCATTCGAGGGAGTACTTTTGCGATGTCTAGGAGATGATGAAACACTTCAAGCTCTGGAAGAAGCACACTCTGGGGTATGTGGATCACATCAGTCTGGGCCGAAGCTTCACTTCCATATAAAAAGGATGGGGTACTACTGGCCAACAATGGTGAAGGATTGCTTGGACCATGCTCGGAGGTGCAAAGCTTGTCAGCTCCATGCAAACTTCATACATCAACCACCCGAAGTATTGCACCCAACAGTCGCGTCTTGGCCATTTGATGCTTGGGGACTAGACATTGTTGGACCGTTGCCGAAGTCTTCTGAAGGACACGTGTTCATATTAGCTGCAACTGATTACTTCTCAAAATGGGCAGAAGCCGTCGCTCTCAAGGAAGTAAAGAAGGAGAAGGTTGCAAACTTCATCCGAGTTACATTATTTACCGCTTGTATCCCTCGTTATATAATAACGGATAATGGCAAGCCATTCAATAATAGACTGATGAATAAATAGGTGATCTCTTTGGCTTCAAGCAGCGCAAATCTTCCATGTACATGCTGCCGCCAATGGCCTAGCCGAAGCATTCAACAAGACCTTGTGCAACTTGCTTAATAAGGTTGTTTCCAAATCCAGCGAGATTGGCATGAAAGGATGGAAGAAGCTTTATGGGCGTATATGCCAACTCACTGCCACCAACCGCAAGCAACCCCTTACTTCGCTTGTTTATGGAGTTGAAGCTGTGTTGCCACTGGAGCGTCAAATACCTCCTTGAGACTTGCTCTCCAAGAAGGGCTCCACTGATGAAGAAAATGCTCGCTTACGCCTTGAAGAGTTGGAGGCTCTCGATGAGAAAAGACTTGAGCTCAGCAAAGCCTTGAATGTTATCAAGCTCGTCTATCTCGTGCTTTCAATAAAAAGGTCGCCCGAGATCTTTTCAAGTTGGTGATCAAGTTCTTGCAGTAAGAAACCCATCATTACTTCCCATAAATCTGGGGCAAGTTCACTGCAAAATGGGACGGACCGTATGTTGTGCAAGAAGTCTATTCGAGGTGGTGTTCTTATAAGCTTATTGATGCTGAAGGAAAAAGACTTGGTCCCATTAAACGGGAAATTCTTGAAGAAGTACTATCCTTGAAGCTGACACGCTCTCGACGCACGAGCCTAAACTGCAAGTTGACACGCTCCTCGACGCAACGAGCCTAAACTGCAAGTTGACACGCTCCTCGACGCACGAGCCTAAACTGCAAGTTGACACGCTCCTCGACGCACGAGCCTAAACTGTAAGTTGACACGCTCCTCGACGCAACCGAGTCTAAACTGCAAGTTGACATGCTCCTAGAAGCACGAGCTTAAACTGCAAATCACTACTCTCCTTTGATGCACGAGCATAAACTGCATAAAACTCCTGGCCCGCAAGAGTCTAAACTGTGCACGGCCTAAAAAAAAAAATGTCCGCTAGGTTGAAAACCTCGAAAGAGGCGGCCTAGGCAAAAGTTAGGACTAAAAAAAAAAAAAAAAAAAAAAAAAAAAAAAAAAAAAAAAAAAGTCCGCTAGGTTGAAAACCTCAAAAGAGGCGGCCTAGGCAAAGTTAGGACCACAAAAAAATATAACACTTCTTTTATTATGAACTACGTATGACTTGATCCTCTTCATCGGGGTACGTAGGCAGCATAGAGCTCAAATTCTAAGTTTACCAGTCGCCCAAAAGAAGAAAAGTTATATCCCTTGACAAGTCTCACATTGTTATGTCTTGGTCAAGTTCAATTATTAAAGCTTACAACCTAAAGAAAACATGATTACTTGCAAAGGTGTTTCGGTCAAGTTCAAGTCGCTATCCTACGAAAGCCTAGAGATACTCTGCCAGACATTCGGTGTATATAAAATCCCTTTGTGCGTTACTCCTATTAATTAAAGGGGTTTCTTATTTGGATGATTATGCATCAAGATATGAATTTGCCATTAGTGATTACGCTTCGTGCTGAAAGTCTGCACGTAGTAAAATCAGAAGAAGTATTTACAAAAAAATTCACCAAAATATTTCACAAAGCTTTTTTGGCTCCAATTTTGGATATGTTCTATATCTTGAGTCTTGGTCACTAGGAAATCAAATAGGCTCACGATTCGAAGGCTAATACATCAAGATATAATTTTTCTTTAGTAAAGCCGCGCAGAACTGAGACCAGTCAGCGAGACAGAATCCAAAGCTAAATTCAAAATAATATCTGGAACGATCCTGATGGCTTTTAATTAACTCTAATTTCGGATATGCTATAGATCTTGAAGTGTAGTCTCTGGAAAACTAACGGCCTTGTAATGCGGAGTTCTGTACATCAAGATATACTTGTTTGGCAAAGCTGCGCAAACTGAAATCGTTTGCAGGGCAGAACTGTTACATGATTTCGAATATTTATCCGAAATGTTTCTTATTATCCTCCACTTTAAATTTCGATATGTTGTAACTCGGATGTCTAGTTTCTTGAAAAGCTAAATTTTTACGAGTCAGACATTCATATAATAAGATATGAATTTCCTACCACAATGCGCTATGCTGTTAGAATGCAGTGAGGAAATTGGAAGACACAATTAAGCGAAAAGGGACACAATATAAGCAAAAGTAAAAGAGTCTTATTAATAATGAAAATACCAACTACTAAGTCCGATGCAAGAAGTAAAAAAATAAAATAATTGTAGCCTAATCTAGAGATAGCTTGAAACTGAGCAAGTCTTGACGGCTAGCCTCCAGGCGCTCTTTCTTCCTCTCCAAGTTGGCTAAGTCATCAGCAGACTGTGAAGCAACATCAGGGCAGGTGTCATACTCCTCCTTAGCAATCGAGACTTTTGATTTGGCTTCTTCAACTTCATTCTCTGCAGCTTCCAGGAGGGCTTCTAAGTCCTTCTCCTTTTCGCGCGCAACTTTCCAATCTTCTCTTTTACCTTGTCTATGGATCGCAGATGATACGACCTCTTCAACATTCTCTTCCTCTTCAACCATGGCAAGTGAAAGGCGCTCCCCAGCTTTTGAAAGCAAGTCTTGTTTTGCGGATTCTGAAACCCTTGTCAGAAAAGGCGGATCGAGCCTGATCATACGAAGTGGCGAGCTCAAAGAAAGACTGCAACATGTCCCTCACTGGGGTGAGGTCAACACCTTTTCCCTCCATCACCGCAAGAACCACTTTTGCATCTTCTTCATGGGAGGAGGCTAAGTCCAAATCAAAGTTTGAAAGCTTGCTTTGAAGTCCTTTCCAAAGTTCTGAAACGTACTTCTGGTTGATGTTTTGAACAAGCTTGCTTCCCACAAATACAGACGCTGCAACTGCTGGTTTCTTGTTTGAGGTAATGCCGCACTTGTCTTTAGAGCCATCACGAGAATGAGAAGTCACCACTTGCTTTGCCTTGGCAGTAGCAGATGATTTCCTTAAGATTGGTCGTGCAATGGACTCATCACTAGTTTGTGGTTTCTCTCGTTGTGGTACTGCCATAACTCCAACGCCATTTGACTGTATGAAGGACGAAAACTGTTAGTAAAAGCATCCAAGTACAAGTGTGCAATAAAATAGAATTAAAAAAAAAAGTTGTATACCTCTTTGATAGGAGTTGTCAAAGTTTTTGAGGAAGAACTACCACTGTCAGCAATGTCAACCATATGTGGGTTGGTTTGTTCCAGCTTGTCTGAAGGTGCCTTTACTCGCTTCCAACACCGATCTCTATCACTGCTCCTACTCCCATCTGGAGGTAACCGCTTGTTCGATGCATAGGCTCTTTCACGACCAACCAACTGTGTCGAATTCTTGACAACCTTGGTGAAGTTGAGGTCTCTTGCCTTTGTCTTGCTCTGCAGGATTAGCCTTTGAAGCAGGCAACCGGTTATTTGTGGGATGTTGATGTCTGTCCTTACGAAGAGGGGTATTGGCAGGTCCAACACCGTCGATCAAATATTGCAAGTTTTCATCAAGGAACTTTGCGTGTGTTTTCTCCCACCAATTCTTATAATTAGCCGAAGAAAATTTCTTCATATTGACAGTAGAAGGAGGAAAAGTTACTTGCGACATAGTCTTGTGAGACACACAAATTCGAAAATATCTAAGCCCTTCCTCTAATGAGGCGCTACAGATATCATTTGTCAAAAAGCCTGGGACATTTTGAATAAAATCCAAATTGGCGCCCAAATCGATGTGGACTATAAGGCTCGATGATGAAAGAGTCCCCATTCCTCACAGGGAGATAGTTAAAACCGTATGCTCATGAAATAGCTTGAGTCAAACTCTTCTACAATATTGTCGTCCACATAATTGTGAGGTTGGGGACTCTTTAACATAGTTGAAGTCCAAGCTACGACATCTCCTCGACGTATGCGTTTTCTAGCATCCTCTTTGTTGAAGTACTTAGCAGCGCCCTCTCCAGAATATGTCACCATCAGTGGAACAGATGGTTCTTTAGCAAGTGCATAGTGGGTCTTGAAGTGATAAGCTAGCCAACCGTAAACATAGTGAATGGGAAACGGACCTTGATAAGATCAAGTCGCGACATCGTGAAATCTTGTTCAAGTTATTGTATATGCTTGCCAATACTGGAACTGCAAGGCTAGTTCTCCGCCCGCATGCCATGGTTGATGCTATCTTGAAAGTTCCTGGCCGAATGAAGTCACCATCTTCAGAAGGAAACACAAAGGTACATAACCAACACGACAGGAAGGCTGCCAGATACGTCTCTTCTATTCTTGCAGGCTTCACTCCTAGCTTGGAAAATACTGCTTCATTCTCTGTTGACCATTCGGGTGCCCAGGTATAACTCCGGTAGGGTTATGTGTTGACTTTAAGCGCCCAGTTTTTTGCTCCCTCCTCGGTGGAGCAGGCCCATATCGCAAGGTTCCTTTGTACCAGAAGTGATCCACTTGCTCAAGGGGACCCTCGGGATATCATTCTTTCCTTCTTGGAGATAATGAAAAGCTAAGAACAAGTGCTCGCAGGCTCGGGGAATGAATCTCACCTTTTTCTCATCCTCACCTATAAGTTCCATAGTTGGGGGCACCGCTTCTTCGTAGATAGAACCCACTATAGGCAAACCTCCCAAGGTATGTAGATCCCAAAGAGAAATAGACATTTCACCAACAGAGGTAAGTAGCGTATTTGTCTTGGGACACCAACCTTCAAGGAATGACTGCAAGATGTTGGACTTTCGATCATAAGTGAAAAGTGAAGCACTAAAAGCATCATGAATTTTTGAGGCTTTCAATTCTTGTTGGCTTCGGCTAAGTATGTCTTCAGTCCATTCCCAATACCCCGGAATGTATTGATATTCACCCTGAGTTGTCATTGTGTCTCCCCAGTATGTCTCTCCTCGGATGATGCGACGGCCTAAACTGGGAAGGGCGCTTGCAATGTTTGCATACGATGGCTGGGCGGTTGAAGACTCCACGTCTTGCCAGATCCAGCTGAATGGTGATCATTCTCTAATGTCCAGTTTGCAATATGAAGTGAGTTCCTCAAAGATGGCCATGCACTCGCGTATTGACCAATTGGAGTATGCACCAAAAGCCTAGTTTGAGCCGCATCGTCTTCAGTTTCAATTATGAGATACTTGAGTTTTGGATGATGGAGAGGTGTAGTCTCTGAAGTGCACCATCTTGCCCAGCTGTAAGAACAAGTAAATCTTTGATCAATCTCGGGATGAAGAGAATCAACATAAGGATGATGAATGATGAAAGTCTTCCATGGGATCGTCGTCGTTAAAGTGGGGGTGCGTTGCCCACACCAATCACCTTAAACTTGACTTTCCCACGAGTATCGCTCTAAATAAGTCTTCCATGGGATTGTCGTCGTTAAAGTGGGGGTGCGTTGCCGCCACCCCAATCACCTTAAACTTGACTTTCCCACGAGTATCGCTCCAAATAAGTCTTCCATGGGATTGCCGTCGTTAAAGTGGGAGTGCGTTGCCACCCCAATCACCTCAAACTTGACGTTCCCATGAGTATCGCTTCCAAATAAGTCTTCAATGGGTCGTCCTCGTTAAAGTAAAAGTTGGCTTCTTCATGACCATCTCTTGGCCTACAACAAAAAAAAAAAAAAGAAGGCAAGGAGAAAATACAAAATAAGAAAGTGTTTTACCTGCTAAGACAATACTCCAAGTCACAGACGTCCTAAGGTGTTTGCTGAAACGAAAAGGATAAGTGAGCAAACAATGTCAAGGAAAAAAAAAAAGGAGAGAATTTAAGTAACAAAAAAAAGGGAGCAAAGTAACACGGAGCGTGATGGATGGCAAAAGATATATTTCAGTAGTATTAATATGTTGATATACTATTTTAGTCCATCTAAATTGCCATTGCTAGAAGTAATTAGGATTCCATGGATTCATAAAGTCTCTCAAATTTTGTGGAGTATTACTCAAAATAAGTGAAAAGAAAGGAAACAGAGTCATGTAGATGCATATATTGCCAAAGATAAATTTTATGCATAAATGTGATTTACTTACTCAACAAATTGTAAAGTAATACAAGTATATGACTACATGACCTGAACCGTGCTAATGAGGATAAAAAGTACAAAAAGGTCAGGATCTCACCTTGAAAATATGTCGAGCAAGTCCTTGTCTTGAGTTGGTAATAATGATGGATGACGCCAACAAAAGCTCTTGCTATTCAGCTGCTACCTTCAAACGATGACTCAAGCAATGGTCTGGGGTCTCTATTTATAGAGGACCAATAACGTTGAAAATTCCTAGTTGAAAGGGAATTGGGTATCTTAATCAAATTGGAATGAGAGTTAACAGGCGGTGTTTTGTCCTAATTAGCAAAGGAGTACTCTACTATTTCCTTAAAAGTGACCAAGTACAAAAAAAAGGGTAAAGCCCACCGCCAGGCATAATGTGTCCTACGTGGACAAAAGTCCTTACATGGGAATATTATGTAAAGGAAAAGCTTTATACTTTTGGATGCATGCTTGATTTTGCTCCAGTGACGTTGTGGGTAGATTTGACTAATGACCATCTTTTAAGGCTACAAACTGGGAGGTAGCCACTTCTCTTTTGGTTGGCCTTTTGACTGATAACTTTTTGTGGGCTGTTAACAAAAAGAGAGCATAACTTGCCTATCATATAGTCACTTACTTGGGTCACTAATGGAAAATGGCCACATGACTAAAGAAATTACTTCAAGCCTAGTCTTCGGGTGCCGACAAATTAAATCCCGACAAGTCTTGAAGTAGGGGGCATTTGTAGACAGGTAAATTTTATTGGATTTAAATCCATAAAATAATATGGCTATATGTTAAATCAAAAATATATTGGTCCAAATAAGTGTTATGGGCTAATATAATTGGGCTAATTATTTAAATATAATAAAAGTCCAATCTCGCTAGGCTAGCCCAACTAGCTTATGGCCCAATGGATATAAGTTTCCTAAAGGCCCAACAATGTGCCACATGGCAAGTGACGTGGCGCCAAGTCAAATAAAATAGCCAATTGGATTATGCCACTCGTCAAATGACGTGGCAATCCAAGTCAAACCCAAAGGCCAGTGAAAATACGCCATGTGGACATGTGACATATTATGGCCAATCAAATATGGCCTAGTCACTGCTTAAATCTGATTGGCCGGTCCACGGGCCAAGGCCCGTCAGGGTTTCTTGGTGGCTACTCCACCCCATATCTATATAAAGGGGTCAAATCTCTCATTTGAAAGATATCAGAAATCAGAAGCAAGAATCCATAACAAGAAGCAAGAAAGAGCTCGTGGATCAAACCAAGAGATTTCTACAAAAGCTGCAAGTACTCAAGTATTTCTCTACAAAGTTCTAGAGATCAAGACGAAGATTCAAGATCAAGCTTCAAGCCCTTGAATCCAAGTACAAGTTCAAGATCAAGACCAAGTTCAAGATAAAGCTCCAAGCTCTTGAACTCATCAAGTCAAGATCAAATCCAAATCCAAATCCAACTTCAAGATCAAGCTCAAAAGCCCTTGAAGTTATTATTTTGAAAAGACGAATCAGAGGAATCATAGAGATTGTAACACTCATATTTTGATAAATAAAATATATTGTTGCAATATTTTCTTGTCTCGATATTTATTTTCTTGACGCGAATTTAGTTGTTACACCCGCGAAGAAAGATGAATAGCAAGTATTGTTATTGCCTCACCTAAGGTTATCTATAAGATACGTATTTATTTTATGATTCTATCTGTAATTTTATTTCATGGTTATCTCTTATTCCTTATTGCCACCAAGTCCTTCAAGTGTAGAATCAACAAAACATCCTGAGATTTCTCATAGTATATATGTTATTGCATTTGTTTCTCATTGTGACTGTTATTTATAGTCATTACATTACCATTAAACTGAATATTTTGTAACTTATGATGATTTTGCAGGAAATATTTTTTTCTTGAACAATTTGTCTATCACATGTGAGATGACTCTTTTAAGAGTCCCGTGATAAAAAGTTCTTCATCATTTTTTAAAAACGTTTTTAAACTTCTACTGTAATGGTACTATTACCAGCAAGAAATAGTTGGTAAAAACTTTAGCAAGAAGAAGGTATGTATCTCCAGTTTCTGTGTCGCTATATCTTCAGTTTCTGCATTGTTAAATGCATACATGACATACGTTGGCCATAAACTTACCATTTGTCCGATAAAGATGGTAGATTTTATAACAAAGTTATGAAAAGACTTCTCTATTTAAATCTTTAAAACAATTCAAAGATTACAATTCATAATGAAATATGATCATTTGGATTGAAGACTAATCTTTATATTGTTTCTTCTCATTCAGTTATTTTTATTCTTTGTATTCCTTAAAAAGCATAGATGATGGTAATATTATGGTAATATTATATTACGTTTAGTCAATAATTATTTTATTTATTTCTATGTATTTATCTTTATCTAATCATATTAATTAAGTGTGAAATGATTATAATGCATTGATTTTTCCAAAAATGTCATACATGATGTTCTTTTTGTTTTTGGTGGTACAAAGCTTTATGTAGCTCTTTGGAAGCAAAATTGTGATTACATGATTTTAATTTGATACGACGGATGAGACTTTTGGTTGATTTCTTAGGTCATGACTGTTCTTCCTTTAGAAGTTAATTATTGAAATAATAGTGTTGTAATATTTTGTACTCTATGCTTAGAATTAGCTTCCTGTTATATTATCTATTGTATTTGTTATTTTTTGTGTTCTTCTGTTGAAAATCTTACTCTTTTTTGTCCAGGTAAAAATTTGGAAATTTTCTACATATGCATATTGCGAACGACTGAGTATTTTGTTATTAAATTTTTCATTTTTCTTTCAATCCAACTTTAGCAGCTTTTAATAGTATTGAATCAACTGAATTAAAATGTATCACTATATAATTTTTTTCTAAATATAATTGGCAATGAATTATCGTTTTAAAGCAAGTAGCATGCATGCTAGACCTCTTATGTACTCACCTTCAAAGTAAATTGAATGAAATAGATATATATATTAACTATAATATTAAATCAGGACAGATGAATAGTGTTATGAATCTTTTTGTAGTTGAGGTTAGATCATTCTAACATAAATCCAATCTTTAAGGTATATTTTGAAGACACCCACGTGCATATTAATTTACAGTTCTAAATTGTTGGTCCATCAACTTATGACACGAGCATGAATAACTAGCACCATTAGATTAGGTTACTAAATTTAGTTATTATAATACTTTTCTTTTCATATGCTTCTTTGTATAACATATTTTCAAACAATGTCATTTTTTTACAGAGGGGATGTTGATCCCACATATGAAGAGGGAATGACATCAAATATGAAGGAAAAGTTCCTCCTTGTGTAATATGACAGAGGGTCAATTCCAAATAGTTAAATATATTTTTTAGTTACCATAATAGTAGTTAGGGAAATATTTAGAGCAAAATATTTGTCCATTGACTTAAATTTAAATGTCTTCTTTTTTCTTAATAAGTCTTTTTCTTAGCCAAATGAAACGGTAGAAAATAATTTTTGAAAGATAAACCTACTACTTTATCTTAATGATATTTTAAAAATTTAAATGGAAATATTGTAAATATTTTTTAAAAGATAAAATTTACATAAATTTTATTTTGAATTTGAATAAAATATAGCAGTAAATATTGATTGTTTGATTTTATTTGAAAAAATTGAGTTTTTTTAATTTGAATGAATGAAGAAAAGATAAATTATAAGATACACACTATAAAACTAGAACGGTAGAATATTATTGTTACTTTAATTAAGTAACTAATTTGATTACAATAACCACATTATCATTTTCAATTTATAAGACCATATTTTATTGGAAAATTATTAAAATATGACGATAAATTCATCAATGTTTACTTGCGTAATCTTTACTTGATTAGAGTTATATTGAAAAAGATTTTGAAAAAAGAGTTATATTGAAAGTGGTGAAATTGTAACTAATTATGTAGTACCCATTCTATACTATGTATTTTAAAATAACTTTATTATTCCAAAAATAATCATTCCATTAATGTGTAGAAAAGAACAACTAATTTGTAGATAATGACATATCGGCATTGTTGTGGAAGAAGTTGTATGAATTTGTATCACAATTCGAATTAAGAGTCGTACATTGGGCTAACATCTTTTTAAACGAGAAAACATTAAGATAAGGATAAAAGATTTTTCAAAAGCAAAACTACTCGTGTTATCTTATTTTGAGTTTTAGTTGAAAGACCAAAAGTTTAAATTAAAAGATGTAACTTTATGAATTCAAATTAAAAGATAATAACATTTATGTTGCATTTGGTGCACCTATGTAAGACACTAGAGGGTGGTGAATAGTGTCCTTATCCGATTTTTAAATCCTAAAACTTGTTTTTAACTTTTAGCGCTTAACTCACAAAGAACCAGGTTCCTTGTAAGTTTCACCTATCTCTGAAACTAAACTCAATGCGGAAATGTAAATAACACAAAAATTTTTACGTGGAAAACTCCTTGCTCAAGGGATAAAAAACCACGACCCAAACTCTTGGAATTTCAACTCTTCCACTACAGGAAAACCCGAGCAAGGTTTAGACTACAACGTAATGTAATCAAGGAACTAGAACTCCCTAGTACCTAAAACTTTCACAGCCACACGTTAGCTGGTAGGATACCTCTACTTAATCTCAAAGAGTAATCTCTACTATATGCTTCTAAACAAGCTGATAGATTACAACTCAATAGCCTATAACAAATAACTAAAACAACAGACTTATCTATGAAACTGCTCCTTCACAAGGTTCTGTTGCTTAGCCTTTGTTCTTGCACACAAAGTCTCTCACGATCTGATTGTTCTTGATTTGCTCTGTTGAGATGTCTTTTGTGTGTACTGAATTTGGCCAAATTAACTTGTATTTATAGGAACTAGACTTAGCCGGATCCAACTAAGTTTAGGATTCCTTTTCCTCTTTAAATTCAGTTTTAAACAAGGTTACCCATATTTCCTTATTTAAAACCTAAGTTAATTTGCCTTTAGTTTCCAATCCTTTTTCGTCTAGGAACCGCGTCCTTTTCAGCACCGCTTCTTGCTTCTTCTATTTCCGGTAGGATTGGAACTTTGACTCCAGCTGTTCTCTTCTTTCCTTCTTCAACTCTGACTTGATTAACTCGTTGAACAGCTTAGTCTTCTCACTTCAACTGTGAACCTTTTCACGATTCACTTAGCACCAGGTCCTTTGTCATCTTCAAAACTTATCCTTCAACAAATTCCTCCTTTTTGATGATGACAAACAATGTTGTCTCACCGAGGATTTATACGCTCAAGAACCTGTAAAAGTCGAACACTAACCACGAACCAGGGTAATAACAGTTAGGCAAAAGATAGGTCACAAAACATATAATTAACTAACAACAACTAACTTCCCCCTTTTGGCATCATCGAAAAGTTTTACAGTTGTCAGAACTTGCTCAACTTAAATTAGGTCTAGCTGACTCTAGTGCCAAAGGTAGCAAGCCAACTTTTAAACATCAGGAACCTGTTTCAGACAATAAATACTAGCAAGATAGGATATTTATATCAACAAAAAGTGCCAAACCGGCATAAAACATCCAAACATCATCCAAATATTACAAACCGAGAAATAAGATTGTCTTAGAAACAGGCCATAAAAAGAACCAGGAGGGGACTAGGGAAAGGAACTGGTTCAGAATTGGAAAATATCAGAGATGTTAAAGTGAGCAAGCAACAAGACAAGGTGACGCGAGTTTTCTTCACGTTCACGCTCCAGCTCCGCATCCAGCCTAGTGTTTTCAGCATTCATCCAGGCCAGCTCATCATTTTTCCTTTCAAGCTGCCTCCTGAATCCCTCAGTCCTTCTATCCATTCTATTGTTTCTTCTTTCCTTAGCGTCCTCCTCCATATGCTCTGGGTCATCAGCAGGTTCACCATCCAACACATAGTCACAGGACTTAAGAATGTTCCTCCCAAACAAGTCATTGTGGTCCGGCTCGGTCCACTTACCAACAGGCACCCCAAAGAAATCAAATACTTCTCCCAGAAGAAACCCATAGACTAGCGCATGTTTACCCAACCCCATGTCAGCTACCCTACCAATGTGCTTGATCATCAATTCAGGCAGATTAATACGAACCTCTCGATCCAGCAGGTCCATATAGGTCATATCCAGAAAGTTGGCCTCACTTCACCTTTCTGACCTCTGCAGTAGGTTCTTCAGCACAAATTCAAATAACAACTGGTAGAAGGGTTGCATCGCCTTCTTCTTAACTTGTGTAGCCCTTGCCAGTCTAGGTCTCCCTGCAAATTTCTGGGTCACCTCCAAAGCGGACACACCATCTCCTCTAGCCGGCCAGGAGTTCCTCATATACTCGCTATAGCCCTGAGAGGGAACACCTAAAATCTCTCCCAGTTCCGCACAATCAAACTGGATTACCAGCCCCTTGACTATGGTCGTCACAGTACCCTCACTCACTGTGAAATTTGAGTAAAATTCTCGAACCTCTTGCTCCCTCAGCTGTCTAGTACGATCACTGAACAGGTTCAACCAACCCTGAGCTCTCAACTTAGCACCAAGTTAAATCATCCCCTCCAGCTCAAGGTCAGTGAGAATCTTACCATTCACCAATGGTAGACCTCTAAAATAGGCCACCCTTCTTTTCTTGTCTTCCTTGTCATCACCAATCACTAACTTTGATTTGGAACCTCTCCTACGAACCTCAGGTTCCTTCACAATCCTTTTCTGCTGCTCTCGAATAGAACCCCGAGTCAGGTCTCCTCACATGACTTACTGTTTTTCTACTGCTTTCTCCCATACCCTCAGCATCACCAGAACTTCCAATTTTGGAACTACCCACAAATTCTCCTCCCTTTACCAACTTTCTTTTCTTCACAGTTTGTTTTTGTTCCTGAACCACATGTCTCTTTCCCAATCTCCTCTGTTCCTCCACCACTACAACATCAGTCTCATTGGAGGAACCTTCACTAGCTTGAGGAGTGGGATTGGTCTCAGGCAACACAGCATCCAAAGGTTCGTAAAACCTGCACCTTCTACATTTTCTTCCACATAGTCATCAATATCTCTCAGATCTGCATCATCGACTGCCACAGAACCAGAGAATGAACCAGGTTCTTTCTCGGGTTACTTGGCAGGTTCAGCAGATTTATTCTCTCCTTTGTCACTAATGGTCTTTTCTACCACAGGAACTGTCTCAGGAACAGGTTCCTCAACAGGATTCTCAGTTTCTTTTGCAACAACAACATCCTCTATTCCAACGACCTTTTCAATATTTTCTACAACTACCTCCTCCTTCTCTCCAACTACAGGCATAACAGGCTCTCCTAAATCTACAGGCACAGATGGTAAACTAGTTTCGACAACTACAGTACCAGTAGGAGAAGTAGGGTTTACCTTTTCGATTTTTTGAACACTTTCTTGAACAGTTTTGACGACCCCTTCTTCCGTACCAGCAACTGAAACACTTTCCCCCTTACTAGTTGCTTCCTCCAATTTCTTCTGCCTTAATTGAGCGAACTTTTTCACCACAGCTACGGAGCGACTTGCTGCTAGTTTCTTTGCCTTTTGATTTAGTTTCGAAATTTTGGGTTTAGGAGATGAAGGTTGTGAAACTATTTTAGAACTTGCCGACATTTTTATAGAGTATTTTGTTTTTAGAGAGAGAAGAGAAAGTTTTGAGAGAGTTTTTTTTTTCTTTTTAGCAGATAAAAATAATGTTTCTTGATCAAGTAGTGGAATAGAGAGGGGTTCAGGTGTATCGAGAAGGGGAACGGGTTGATGGGATATGAAAAAACTGCTCTTCATTATGACGCATAGGAGCTGACGCCATCATGGTTCAAAGGATTTGAATTTTAAAAGCTACAACTAATTCGGCGCCAAGTGAGGGTGATTGGTAATAATTAGGCCACGTAAGACAAAAATTATACTCGGTAAGTAACATAGAATGTGTACCTGAATGTCCATGCACCAGTTTCTTCAATCATATCCTTTAATTCAAAAATTTGCCAGTATCTAAGTCATGAAAACAGGTTCCAAACAGGTTAGCAAGCAAAACAATTAAGTTTTCATATTTAGAATCAACTAGGCGAAGTTAAGCTAAGTAAAACAAGGAAGCTTCACTAGCCAATCATTGGAAGAACCAGATGCTGCTTCGTTCACTGTATCTTGGTCATCCCTAGCTCAAGCCTGTTCTTTTCAAATTGTACCCTATTCAATGCCTTAGTGAAGATATCAGCAATTTGATCCCCAGTCCTGCAAAAATTCATGGTTATTAGGCCTTTCTCAACATTGTCCCTTAAAAAGTGATGCCTAATGTCAATGTGCTTTGTTCTCTTGTGTTGGACCGGGTTCTTGGCAATATTGAGTGCACTGGTATTGTCACAAAAGATTGGGACTGGTCCACTCTTGATCCCAAAGTCCTCCAGCTGCTGCTTGATCCATAATAACTGTGAACAACATAAAGCAGCTGCTACATATTCAGCTTCAGCTGTGGATAATGCCACTGAATTTTGCTTCTTTGTAGCCCATGAAACTAAACAAGGACCTAGGAAGTATGTCATCCCAGATGTACTTTTCCTATCAACCAAGTGACCAGCATAGTCAACATCTGCATACCCAATTAGATCAAAACTTCCACCTTTTGGGTACCATAAACCAAGATCTTGAGTTCCTTTCAAATATCTCAAGATTCTCTTGACTGTAGTTATGTGTGACTCCTTTGGTTTTGACTGGAACCTTGCACACAACCCCACACTATAAACAATATCTGGACGACTTGCAGTTAAATACGGCAAAGAACCAATCATTCCTCTGTACTTAGTTTCATCAATGGAAGCACCAGTTTCATCCAGATCTATCTTCGTTCCAGGAGCAATGGGTGTGTTCATATCCTTGGCAGATTTCATATCATACTTCCTTAAAAGCTCTTTGATATACTTCTGCTGGTGGATCATTGTGCCTTCCTAAGATTGCTTGATTTGTAAATCTAAGAAGAAATTTAGCTCACCCATCATACTCATCTCAAATTCACTTCCCATCAGGTCGGCAAACTCCTTGCAAAGGTTCTCATTAGTAGCACCAAAGATGATGTCGTCTACATACACTTGAACAATCAGCAGGTCCTTGGCTTTCTTCCTTAAAAACAAAGTATTGTCTATTTTACCTCTTGTAAAACCATTCTTCAATAAAAACCCAGACAATCTTTCATACCAAGCCCTAGGAGCCTGTTTCAACCCATACAGTGCCTTGTCAAGTTTGTAGACATGATCAGGAAACTCTGTACTTTCAAAGCCAGGTGGTTGAACCACATACACCTCTTCATTCAAATAACCATTAAGGAATGCACTCTTCACGTCCATCTGATACAGCTTAAACTCCATGTACGCTGTAAAAGCAATAAGCATCCTAATGGCCTCCATTCTAGCAGCAGGTGCAAAGGTTTCATCATAATCAATTCCTTCTTCTTGGCTGTAACCTTGAACCACCAGTCTTGCCTTGTTCCTTGTTACTATGCCATGTTCATCTAGCTTGTTTCTAAAGACCCATTTAGTACCAATGATGGACATGTCCGTTGGTCGAGGGACCAGGTGCTATACCTTACTTCGTTCAAACTGATGAAGTTCCTCTTGCATAGCAATCACCCAATTTGGATCCTCAAGTGTTTCTCGTACGTTCTTTGGTTCTATTGAAGACAGGAACGCAAAGAATGCACAGAATTTCTTCAAAGCTCTTCTAGTGGATGAGAACTTTTATATTCCCAAGGTTTAAGTTGAATCTGCTGAGTGATGTTTCCAGAAGGAGCTGAGTCATCTAAATCCTCTTCATCTTGCTTTTCAGTTCCCCCTGTCTGATTGCCTTCTAGTTTCCCCTGAGTTTGAACCTTATCATCATGATTATTTTTAACCCCATTCAGATACTCAGGGTCTTCAGCAGGTTCATCTCTAGCAAGACTAATCTCCTGATCATCACCTTCTTGTCTATTTACAACAACCTCGGATTCATCAAATACCACATGCACACTTTATTCTACAGTCAAGATCCTCTTGTTGAACACTTTATATGCTTTACTTTGTGAAGAATATCCCAAGAAGATGGCTTCATCACTTCTAGCATCAAACTTCCCTAGATGTTCTTTCCCATTGTTATGCACGAAACACTTGCACCCAAAAGCTCTGAGATATGCAATATTAGGTTTCCTGCCTCTAATCAGCTCATAAGAAGTTTTCTCTAACAAAGGACGGATAGAACAGCGATTCAGCAAGTAGCAAGCGGTGTTGACAGCTTCAGCCCAAAAACTCTTTGATAGACCGCTTGACAGTAACATAGTTCTAGCCATGTCCTCTAAGGACCTGTTCTTTCTTTCAACTACACCATTTTGCTGAGGTGTCCTTGGTGCAGAGAAGTTGTGATCCACACCATGTTTATTACAATATTCTGTAAACTTAGCATTCTCAAACTCCGTTTCATGGTCGGACCTTATACTTACCAGTTGAAGCCCCAGTTTCTTCTGATTAACTCTGACCCAGTCCTCGAACATATCATATGCTTCATCTTTAGATCTGAGGAACAAGGTCCATGTGTATCTGGAGTAGTCATCAACAATTACCATTACGAACCTCTTACCTCCTCTGCTCCTTACCCTCATTGGTCCACACAAGTCCATGTGAACAGCCTCAAGTGGTTAAGACGTACTAACCACTTTCTTTGACTTGAATGAAGATCTTACATGTTTCCCCCTCACACAAGCATCACAAATCTTCATGTCATTGAACCTCTTGCTTGGCATTCCACGAACCAGGTCCTTTGACACCAACTTATTCAATTGAGTCAAGCTTGCATGTCCTAGTCTCTTGTGCCACAACTGACTATCATTCTCCAGCACATTCAGACGAGTCAAATTATTCTCAGGAAAAGAACCTAAGGTAGCTTTGTGCACATTGTTAGCTTGTTTCCCTTCCATTATTACTTCACCAGTCTGCAGGTTCTTCACAGTGCAACCTACAGATGTGAAACTCCCTGAATTTACTCTATCACATAGTTGGGAAATACTTAGAAGATTGTGCCTCAATCCATCCACACAGAGTACATTGTCAATAGCATAATTGAGGGATCTCCCAACTTTTCCAATTCCAACAATTTCACCGCTCTTGCCTCCTCCAAAAGCCACACTACCCCCTTGAAATGCTGCGAGTGAGAGAAAGTTTCTTCTATCTCCTGTCATGTGCCTGGAACACCCACGGGAACACCCACTATCAAGAATCCAGCTTGGGTTGTTCCATCTCACTCCAGCCTGCAAAAGAAAATCAAGGGTTAGTAACAGGAACCCAGACAAGCTTGGGTCCCTTTTTGTTATCGAATGGATGAATTAAATCTTTTCTAGCCCGATAAGGTAAAACTGATTGTTTATTCTTTTTCACTGCTTCTTTTGCAACACTGCATTCATTCTTGATATGTCCAATCTTACCACACATGAAGCAGAGTTTGTTGCAAGGAAATCCTACATATTTACTATTAGGGTTCCAAGCAGGTAAAGGTTTCCTATTTCCTAATCCAGTTTTACCTCTATTATGATTTTTATGCAACCAATTCAAAGCTTCAGAAGACTTGTTCTATTTAGTGAGTCTAGTGAGTTCAGAGTTAGCTTTTTCAACCTTTTCCTGAAGAACCCGGTTCTTCTCAGTTTCCTGATGTAGAACCTGGTTTTTCTTTTTAAGATCAGCTTCAAGGTTGATTTGAGCCTCACTAACTCCTTGCTTACCAGACACTTCTTTCAATTTTTGATTTTCAAGTTCGAGAACAAAAACTAACTTCTTCTCACAAAGCATCTGTTCCTTTAATTGAAGACCTTCTAATTCGAGGGCTGAGACTTTCTGATTTCGTTCAAAAACTCTAGTTTCACTAGCAATTAATTCCTTTTTAAGATCAGATTTAGCTTTCTCCAAGTTTTTATTTTTCATTGAAAAATCAGATACAACTGACATTAGTTGGTCCTTCTCAGAAAGTGCTTGTTCCTTCTCAGACCTCAAATTTTCAATCTCTTCAATTAAAGTCAGGGAAACCAAATTCAATTCCCTAGAAGAACAACTATGAAGTCTAGTTTTCAGTTCATCGAGACTTACCTCAGGTGTATCATCAATCGAAGGTTTATTGTCAGCCATCAGTTCCAACGGAGAATCGTCTTCTGGTTCTTCTTCTTCTTCATCATTTTCGCTTTCAGAAGGTCCCCATGTTGCATAGAACGCCTCTTTCTTCTTTTTCCTTAATGCTCTGAAGTTGGGAGGACGTTTGGTCTTCTTAGGTTCATTCTCCTTTGAAGCTCCAGACCTTTTCCACTCAATATCCCACAATGGGCAGTCCTTTATAGCATGATCCTTCTTGTTACACTTAAAACACCCTGAGTAGTCAGGATTTTCAATTATGTTGTTCTTGGTAAGAGTGGTTCTGGTTCTTCTTCTTTCAATTATTTTTATGTATTTATCTTTATCTAATCATATTAATTAAGTGTGAAATGATTATAATGCATTGATTTTTCCAAAAATGTCATACATGCTGTTCTTTTTGTTTTTGGTGGTACAAAGCTTTATGTAGTTTTTTGGAAGCAAAATTGTGATTACATGATTTAAAATTTGATACGACGGATGAGACTTTTGGTTATTACTTAGGTCATGCCTGCTCTTCCTTTACAGATAAATTAATTATTGAAATAATCTATCTATATATAAAAGGAGAGTAGTAGTTGTTGACACCCAATTTTGTCCCGAAATTTTAATCAAATGTCTAATTATCTAATTATTGGGCAATTTTAAGAATTAAACGTAATTGATTAATTTCTGAAGAAAATGCCAAATTTTGCAAAGCATAGCTTAGTTCCTATCCTACTCATGCAATCCTTTTCTTAGTTTATCCTAAAAGAGGGCTAAATGTGCAAATCCTAACTTAAAATTGGCCTACCCATGCAAAATACATATACATTACACACACGCACACTCTTCTCTTCCCTAATCAGTTAACCCGATTCCTTACCCGAATTCCCCCATAACCCGTCTTAAATCCCTAATCCCTTCCCCTTAATCCCAATTTCCCTTCAAAACCGTGAATCAGTCCAAATTCCCAGCTGTTAATTTCGTACACAAGCAAATCAAAATGCTCCAGCTTTGTCCTTATTTGTACCAGCATTATCCTCCAAGAACAAATCAAAATCGTCCAGCATTATAGCAAATCTGAGCGTCCATTTTGAATCCAAGTTTGAATTCAACGTATCTGATTTGTCTTCATCACTTTACACATATTTTCCCACATCGTTTTGCACCCTTTTTGAACCTTAGAACTTCCCTATAAATACCCCTTCGATTCACTGATTTTGGGGGTCGGATTTTGGTTGAAGGAATTGAGGGACTTTGGAAACGAAGACCCTCTTAGTGCTTTTTTTTAATAAGCGATTTTATTTTTCCTTCCTAATTTCCGACCTTTAAATTTTGTGAATCGTCGAGTTTTCATTGCTTGTTCGGGCGTAAGGACTTCAGATCAACCGCCTCGATTCACTGCGTCGAAGAAGGTAATAAACTTACCCTTGTTACATTATCAGTTTTCATCGTTTATTTACATGTTTATTGTAGGCTAAAAAGGGTAATGACGGATTATTGTTATTTCTGTGAACTATGAAAGAAGTGAGCTTTAATTCGAGGTCTGCCTGTTTCGTGTTAGTTTAGTGATTATTAGACCTGCAAATGATGTCGTTTATCTGTTTTTAGCTTGAGTAGCATAACTAAGATAGAGTTATTGTGAGAAGTAAAAATTAATGTTTCTTCCTTAGTAAAGAGCTTTCATCTTTGGTCGCATAATGAATGACTTAGTTCCAGTTCAGAGTTTAATAAATTGGATTTTTTTAATGTCATGTCTTGAATGGCTTGCACTTTTCCTAGTTTTTGACAATCGATAGTGTGAATCTATCTTATGGTGTTATCAAAACTGTCTCTTCCCTTCCCTTTTCCCTGTTTTCTTTGTCTTAGTTCCCTGGATTTGCCTGGTCTGTTTTCTGTTGGTCTTGAGTTAGAAAAGGAGAGGATCAGGGAGTATGTTCTCTGATCTGGTGGCTAGCAGGTTGGTGGTGTATGTGTTAATAGCAGGGCAGGTTTGTTTGATGAGTAGGAGGTTTGGTTGGTTGTGTATGTGAAGGTAGGATGATGAGTATTTAGATGTATGTGTAGGAGTGTATCAAGAGGGAAGGTTCTGGTTTGTTCTCGGTTGTTTGGAGGGGTTGTCGTTTCTATTATTTGCTGCAGGTTTGTTTCTGTGAAGTTCAGGTTATTAGTAATAGGGCATTTTCTGGGCAGGGTATCGGTTTGTAGAAGTTGGTGTAAGCTGAGGATGAGAGTTTGAAGGTACAGCAGGGGTTCAGGAGGAGTAGTGCTGGTAAGGTTGTCTCCTGGATATTGCTAGGGTCTGTAGGAGTAATGTTAGAAAGGATGTTAGCCTGGAGGTCATTTTTAGGTGTGTTAGGTGTTTAGGATCAGTGGATAAGAGAGAGTTTATTCAGGGGTTTAGAAGCTGGGGTTCTGGCATCTGTTGGTTTCCAGGTTGTTTGGAGGCTGTAAGGTAGTGGGATGTTGCTTAGGTGATAAAGAGATGCAGATAGGTCTGGTGTGAAGGTGTGCAGATCTTGTGTATGTGTGTGAGGTTGTGCAGTTCGATGTTTTATGTGCATGAGGGATGCAGGGTGTGGCATTGAAGCTGGTAATAGTCTAGAGTGAAGCAGGCAGTTTAGTCAGGAGTCTTAGCTATTTTAGAGTGAAGTCTAGGAGTATGTGTGTTGCTTCGGGTAAGTAGTAATGGGGTCTTTCTTTGAATGTTCAGCTTTTTCTACTGCGGTATTGCCTGATCAGTTTGGTTCCATTTAGGGCTTAAGTCTCCCTTTGTTTAAATCGAATTAGCACGTCCTGATGCCTCTGTTAAAGACATGAATAAATTATGATAAACTTAGAGGTAAGTTTGTATCAAGTTCGCGTTATTATTTGTACAAAATAATAGTAGTATAGGTTAGACTGAAAGCCATAGGGTGAATTTCTTTGTTTTTGTGATCCAGTAATCTTTCTCTTTTATAAATTTGCCTTGAACAAATGTTTATCCACATATGAAATCCTTTTGGTTTGGCCTATGAAAGTTTTATGATAGTTTAAATATCAATTTTGATCCTTTTATGGCTATGCGTTAAATTCATAAGCCTAAGTTTACTTTCTGTCTCAAATTAGTGTGATTTGGAAAATGATTCAAGTATAGTAGAGTTGCTTAAAACTGCTTGTTAATTCAACTTAGTTGATTTATATTAGCTTCATTGAGCTTGAGCACTTTCTAATCCTTATTTCTCATTTCTTTTGCATACTACACCTTGGGACGAGTTTCGCTAAACTCACCAATTAGGATTGGCTAATCGGCTTACATTGCATTGGAGTCACATGGGGTTAAGTTCGGGCTCAAGTTTTCAAGAAGTGAAGACTATTAAAGACATCTAAAAATGCTTTGTTGAGCCGCTTAATATAACTTAGGCTCATGGGCATTATGTAAAAAATAAAAGTAGTCATTCAATCCGCAATTTCCGGGTTCTTCTTCTAAATCATTCTCTCTCCCCTCTATCCCTTAGAAATTGCATGTCTATAGGAATTCCCCGTAGATAATTATTGTAGAATAATTTATTTGATTGATTATGAATGAATGTTTAGCTATTTATTGAGTTATTTTGTGAATATTTTATTTCTTTAGAATCTCCATCTTATTTATGAATTTTGAATCTTTTAGTTAAATAATGCGTGCAAGCCAATTCATAATAATCTTAAAATTGCTTTTAAAATACAACTTTAATACAAGTCTTCAAGTCAATTATTTTTCTTATCAAGGTCATTTATTTTCCCTACTTTTTTTTATGTATACTTGATTTTAAATTCAATTAGTGCCGCTTTAAACTGAAAGTTAAATACTTTTGAAAATTGCATTATTTAGCTGTTTTGTGAAAACCGAAGGATTAACCACATTTTGTGGATTTTCGAAAGTGCTTTCAAATTGAAACCTTCTTTCGAAAATAATTGAACCTCTTACTTAGAATCTCTGAAAAGACCATTTTCCTTAAACCGAGGAATTGCACGCACTATTTAATTAATTGGTTCCTAATTCTCCTAAATTAGGTGGCGACTCCAAAGAAAACCCTTTGGAGTCCCATATTGTTGAACAATATACCCGAAATCTATCTTTTCTTAAAGAAAGGGTAATTTTTGGGGTTCAACAGTAGTTACATTAGTTAGGATAGTAATTAGGAAAATATTTAGGACAAAACATTTGTCCATTGTCTTAAATTTAAATGTCTTCTTTTTTCTTAATAAGTCTTTTTCTTAGCCAAATGAAACAGTAGTAAATAGTTTTTGAAAGATAAACCTACTACTTTATCTTAATGATATTTTTAAAGTTTAAATGGAAATATTGTAAATATTTTTTAAAAGATAAAATTTACTTAAATTTTATTTTGAATTTGAATAAAAGATAGTAGTAATATATATATATATATATAAAGGGGGGTAGTAGTTACATTAGTTAGGATAGTAGTTAGGGAAATATTTAGGGAGATTTACAAATATATACAATCCTAACACCAAAATTACAAAAAATACCAATATTATTCCATTTTACAAAAAATACCAACATTTTTTTACACATTATATACAAAAATCAACAAAACTAATAAATTAGGGTTCCTCCTTCTTCCTACTGCCCCCCCTGCTACCACCCCAGGCGGCGGCGCCGCCTAGTCACCGCCGGCTGCCGCCGGCCGCCGCCATCCACCACCGATTTTTTTTTTTTTGTGTTTTTGAATCTAAAAAATGAAATACACATAAATACACATATAAACATTGATTTTTTTTTTTTTGAAATTAAAGTTGAAAAATACATATAAACAAAAATACATGTAAATACACAAAAAAATTGTGTTATACATACACTAAACACACACATACATACACGAATCTACAGATCTACAAACGAAACATACAAATATATGTGTGTGACATTTATTACTTGACATACACACAAAAATACATACAAAAAATACAAATAGATGCTCGGATATACACGTTTATACAGTGATATACACGTACATACACTTGTGTGCTGAAAATTATTACATGTATATACACGAACATACAGATACATACACTTGCAGATCTGAATTTCAATGTGTATATTCAAGTTCAAAAAAGAAGAAGGAGGAGCAGATCTAAACTTGTATTAACAAAATACATATGTGTACATAAAAATACACACATATACACGTACAAAATGAAAAAAAAAAAAAAAAAAAAAAAAAGAGGAGAAGATCGGAAAAGAGAGGAGCAGATCTGCTCCAATTCACCGCGGTGGAGCAACGCAGCGGCGGCGACCAGCGAGGGGGGTGGGGAACGGCGGGAGGGTGGGGTGGGTGGATGGGTGGAGGAGTGGAGAGAAAGAGAGAGGGAGAAGTTAGGGTTTTGGGTAGAGAGGGAAGAAAGGAAATGAAAAATTGTATATTTTGTAAAATGTGAAACAGTGTTGGTATGTAGGGTAATTATTTAAAAGTATCGGTATTTTCTGTAATTAAGTGGTTTAGTATGTCAATTAGCGTAAAAATGTCAAATATTTAGGACAAAACATTTGTCCATTGTCTTAAATTTAAATGTCTTCTTTTTTCTTAATAAGTCTTTTTCTTAGCCAAATGAAACGGTAGAAAATAGTTTTTGAAAGATAAACCTACTACTTTATCTTAATGATATTTTAAAAATTTAAATGGAAATATTGTAAATATTTTTTAAAAGATAAAATTTACTTAAATTTTATTTTGAATTTGAATAAAACATAGCAGTAAATATTGATTGTTTGATTTATTTGAAAAAATTGAGTTTTTTTAATTAGAATGAATGAAGAAAAGATAAATTATAAGATACACACTATAAAACTAGAACGGTAGAATATTATTGTTACTTTAATTATGTAACTAATTTGATTACAGTAACCATATTATCATTTTCAATTTATAAGATCATATTTTATTGGAAAATTATTAAAATATGACGATAAATTCATCAATGTTTACTTGCGTAATCTTTACTTGATTAGAGCTATATTGAAAAAGATTTTGAAAAAAGAGTTATATTGAAAGTGGTGAAAATTGTAACTAATTATGTAGTACCCATTCTAAACTCTGTATTTTGAAATAACTTCATTATTCCAAAAATAATCATTCCATTAATGTGTAGAAAAGAACAACTAATTTGTATATAATGACATATCGGCATTGTTGTGGAAGAAGTATGGATTTGTATCACATAATCAAATTCGAATTTAGAGTCGTACATTGGGCATCTTTTTAAACAAGAAAATATTAAGATAAGGATAAAAGATTTTTCAAAAGCAAAACTACTCGTGTTATCTTATTTTGAGTTTTAGTTGAAAGACCAAAAGTTTAAATTAAAAGATGTAACTTTTGAATTCAAATTAAAAGATAATAACATTTATGTTGCACTTGGTGCACCTATATAAGACACTAGAGGGGGTGAACAGTGTCCTTACCCGATTTTTAAATCCTAAAATTTATTTTTAACTTTCAGCGCTTAACTCACAAAGAACCAGATTTTTTGTAAGTTTTACCTATCTCTGAAACTAAACTCAATGCGGAAACGTAAATAACACAGAGATTTTTACGTGGAAAAATCCTTGCTCAAGGGATAAAAAACCACGACCCAAACTCTTGGAATTTCAACTCTTCCACTACAGGAAAACCCGAGCAAGTTTTAGACTACAACGTAATGTAATCAAGGAACTAGAACCCCCTAGTACCTAAAACCTTCAGAGCCACACGTTAGCTGGTAAGGTTACCTTTACTTAACCTCAAAGAGTAATCTCTACTATATGCTTCTAAACAAGCTGATAGATTACAACTCAATAGCCTATAACAAATAACTAAAACAACAGACTTATCTATGAAACTGCTCCTTCACAAGGTTCTGCTGCTTAGCCTTTGTTCTTGCATACAAAGTCTCTCACGATCTGATTGTTCTTGATTTGCTCTGTTGAGATGTCTTTTGTGCGTACTGAATTTGGCCAAATTAAATTGTATTTATAGGAACTAGACTTAGCTGGATCCAACTAAGTTTAGGATTCCTTTTCATCTTTGAAATCGGTTTTAAACAAGGTAACCCATATTTCCTTATTTAAAACCTAAGTTAATTTGCCTTTAGTTTCCACTTCTTTTTCGTCTAGGAACTGCGTCCTTTTCAGCACCGCTTCTTGCTTCTTCTATTTCCGGTAGGATTGGAACTTTGACTCCAGCTGTTCTCTTCTTTCCTTCTCACTACAAAAAATCGGGTCTTTAGTAGCGATAAAAGTCGCCACAGAAAGTCAAAAAGTCGCCACCAAAGACCTTTTGCAGCGACTTGAAGGTTGTTGGCTATACTAAGTGGCTAATACTTTTCTGTGGCCATGAAATGAGTCGCCACAAAATATCTACTTTCCGTGGCAACTTTAACCGCTACCAATGGTTATTAATATCTGCCACAACAATTTTTTTTTTTAGGAACAATCGCCACAGAAAGTTACCCTTTACTTGCAACATACGTCGCCACTAAAGCAAATTTTTTTGGTTAAAAAAAAACAATTATACATATCCATACTAGTTATCAAACAGTTAATAAAAAAACTAATCCATTAATACACAGGTAAACAAAATATTTCTCAAAATAAATCAATTGTATAGATTCTTTTCACTGCCAAAGGTCTAGTCAATACATTGTCATTATACAGAAACTAAAAAATTAGTATTACATCTTCAAACATAACCCAATATCCTCCACCATAAATATAGCCCACAAAAATATCTTCAAACTATGCCAACATCTCAAACTACTCCAAAGTCTTCAACTTACTTCAATATCTTCAAGCTACCTCATCGAACAACTTCATTTTCCGTTGTTGAAATACTTTATCCTTGATATTTTAAAAAAAAGGAACATCATTAGTATGCAAATCCTAATTTCTCACAGAAGCTCATCTAACTGAAACTGAAACTATATATGCTGCAATTGTCTCATCAAGATTTTCATTGAAACAATGTGATCTAACTTGGTCAAAGTATATCATAAAACAAAGAGCATGAAGGGTAATTCTAATTAGATGGAAGCATTGAGATTATAAAGCTAATTGATAAGAGAAAGTGGATATGATTCCGCGCTTACCTCTTTATTTATCCTCGTATAATTGATCCTCTATAAGTTGCTTCAAGCTCTTCAATGTTAGGCTCGGTGATCTAGCACAAAATTTATGCAAAGACCAGTGTATGAAAAAGTATAATACTCAGTTAAAAGCTCCAACCAGTGCCAACTAGTTAAAGTTACAATACTATAACAACAATCTCAAAGAACCATCATTCCATTTAGTGTAACTCATAGTATCATCAACATAGCCCTTCGGAACCAGTAGAAAGCATTTGTGTACTTCCTACATATTTTTAATAAAAATGTCAATTTTATCAATGAAAAGTTAAACAAGCACTCTAATTTATTGCATGAAGAAACTGCTTATACATCTGAACTGTTAAAATAATGTACAAAGAAATGCGCTACCACAAGGATCACTCAAATTCATTGTAGACAAATGTGACGCGGTTAGAATCTATTCAAAGGAGAATGCAAAATTTATTACAGTGTGAAGATGCAATACATGCTTTTGAAGCTTGTACCACTTAGAGTATGGGAATTTAAAGTAGGAAATGGTCGTTGGTTGGAAACAGTTAAGCTGCTAGAGCTTCGACAATCAATTCGGTGTATCAAAATTTAGCTGAAGGAAATGAATTGAGCGAGAAGACTAAACTATTCTCTGAGGAGTGTATTAAGTCCTAAAATAGAGAAATAACTTATTGTAAAAGATATTATGAGCCTACAAAGTGATATTGCTGAATTTGGCATAAAGAATACGAGAGCTGCTATATCCATTCTCCAGAAAAAACTTCAAGATATAAATCTTCAGAAGGAGAAAATATGTGCATAACTTTTATATTAGCTTTTGAAATGAACAAGGTGGAATGTAAGTAGGTAAGATTGCATTGTATAAGATAAGCCAAAAGAGATATACATATAAGCTAAGTAAAATTTAGTCATCTTGATTCGCTCAACTCTGACAATAATTATGGTGCCCCTAGACAAACACAATAGAGTCCTGTCATTATATAAGATAAATCTTTTTTACTTGTGAAATGACTCAATAAAGTAAAGCTAAACAAATCCACCATGAATGAAGGCACTAATCATATATTACAAGTATGACAACCACGAAAAGTAATATGCTATATATAAAGCATATAACAGAGGTAATACTTTCGGTATATCAAGTAGGGAGATTCCAATAATCCAACATTTTATGAAAATCATCCAACTAAGATATGTAGAAATACCAAGTACAAAATGAAAAGAAATAGAATGGTCATATTTCCAAGCGCACATAATAAATGAAACTCTACGGGAATAACTGATGGTTAAAGATGTCTGAATAAGTGCTTCAATGATAATTTTTTTCTCAAGAGAGTTGTTTCAAAATCAAGAACAAAGATCCAAACAATGATATTTTTTTCTCTCAAGAGAGTTGATTCAAAATCAAGAACAAAAATCCAAACAATGATATTTCAACCACCAAAAAATAATTAACGGCAAAATTATCTAGAAATGGGCGTTATATGATATGTCAAATAAAATGAATTGAAATAATATGGGACTTAAACGAAAGACATAAAAAATACATCTTAAATCTAACACAACAGAGCTACTGTCATACTTGTAAAAAGTAGAAAACTATAACGAAAAATTGGATTCAAGTATTGTTCACGCATATAATGGAACAATAACCTAAATTCCAGATCTCGTACTCTACCGTAAATTTCATTAGCGAAAAAGGAATTAGGGTTTTAGGATGTAAGAAATCTGGAGATGGAGTAACTAATATAGGAAGAAGAGTACCAAATACGTCAAGAATTTTCCAAGAAAAGAGTCCGCCAAGAATCTTCCACCAAGAAAATTCCTCTCTCAGCCATGGGAATAACTATAGAGCAAAAGGAGGAATTGAGAATAGAATGACAAAAAGCTATACTTGGCCACGGTGGGATTTGAAATAGGAGCGAAAGGGAAATATCATTAGCATCGTAGAGAGATTGATTTTAAAGAACCCATGGAAAGAGCAAAAGGGATTTGGAGAAGTAATTTGGGGGAACAAAAGATGACCGAAATAAATAATAAAGAAGGAGAGTGTTTGATTTTTATTTTAAAAATACTATAAAATAATAACATTAGTGGCAACAGAGTCGCCATAATAAACTTTCTGTGGCGTCTGCTGATTAGTCGCCGCAGATGCTTCTCCGCCAAATTTTGTTCTTGCTGTAAAAGTAAAATTCTACTGCATTATTGTGGCGACTGAACGACACTCGCCACTAAAACCTAACCTTTTGTTGCAACTATTACGCTCGCCACTAAAAAAAACCACTATGTGTCGCGACTTTTTAGAGTCGCCACAAAAACACTTACTTTACGTGGCGACCATATGAGTTGCCACAGATAGTCGCCACGTAAAATCTCTTTTCTTTTAGTGTCTTCACTCTGACTTGATTAACTCGTTGAACAGCTTAGTCTTCTCACTTCAACTGTGAACCTTTTCACGATTCACTTAGCACCAGGTCCTTTATCATCTTCAAAACTTATCCTTCAACAATTTATTTTAAAGATAAAGTTTCATCTACCCCATTTTTTTCCTATTTAATAACCTCAAACTCAAAGTGTCGTTCATTCACAAATCTCATTATTTCTCCTTTGTAATTTTCTTTTGATTCGCATGTCATTTATATATTTTTATAATTTGACTAAATTATTTACATAATTTTTTGTTTACAGAATTGAATGCCATCAGTTTATTCATGTTAATTCGTTGGAGGAAAGTTGTGCCAGTATCCATGGACAAATATGAAGAACTGACACGAGAAAAATCAATATTTGAGGTAAAAAAAAAAACTTTTTTTTGTCAATACCAAAACTCAAAAGTTTATCTCAAGTGTCTTTTTTTGAGATTTGTATTCTTTAATATAGACCGCGCATCGCACGGGTATTAATACTAGTTTCTCTTTAGTAGTTGCTAATTCTTTTCTCTGTGATTTTGGCATGAAATTCATTGGACGAGTTCATGAAATTCATTGGCAGTTCTATCATGGTTAACCCCTCCCCATCTTTAGTTTAGTCGATAAACATTCATGTCGTACACTTCCTTTATTTGTAGAATACTTCTATGGAATTGCAGAATACCTAAATTGTAAATGAATTTTTATTTTGCAAATGATTATGTAGTTTGTAAATGAATTGTTAACTTCCATGGAGTTACAACTTTATTTTAGCAATTCGTGAATCGTGAATCTTTATTTTAAGTAATTTGTGTGCAAATCAAATTCCCGACTGAATAGGTTAAAGCGATTTAAGTTTTAAATTTCCTTTAGATGACTAATTGAAACTTTAATCCAAATTTGTAAAACATTTTCAAAAACAACTTTGCAAAAGCGATACAAATATGAGTTTCCGTCTCATGGCGCGAAAATCGTATTTAAATATGGATATTAAGTAAGTGCCATTTGCAAATTCGGCAATAAGACGGTCAAGTCGTACCTATGATTTTAGTTGAAGTATTTTCAAATAAAGTGATTCAAAGTTATTTTGAAAGGCCATTTTATCAAACATTATAAAAAGATGACATAATTGTAATCTCTTTAATTTGATCAATCTAGAAAATTCAAGTGGGCACTTGCTTAGTCATTTTTTGCGAAAATTGCCGGATTAACTATAATTGTATGAATTTCTGAAGTGCTTTCGAATGAAACATTGTTTCAAAATTAGAAGAATCTCATACCCAAAATCTCTGAAAAAAGATTATTTTGTCATAGAGTTATTTTGCACACATTTTATTTAAATAATTTGGTTCCTAATTCCTAAATTATGTGGAGACTCTAAAGAAATGTTCAAAGAGTAATCATATAGTTGAATTCTCCATATTTTTACTCTTTCGATAAATTTAGGGGTTCAACAACGATAATGTCAAAATGCAAACTGGAGGTGCTTCTTTAAGTTGGATTTTAGGAGATGATCGTCAATAAAGTTGTTGAATAACCAGGTAAGATGGAGTGTGCTTCAAGCCTCATTAAGGAATTATGGAGCATCAAAAAAATGTTAAAGCAAAAGAAATCTGATCTAAAGAGTAAGAACCGGAAAGTTCAGATTGTCTACGAGTAGTTCTTTTTTCAAAAAATGAAAAGTACTATTCCCTCTATTTTACTTTATGTGTCATAATTTGAATCAGCACGAAATTTATTTTTTTTTAAAAAAAAAAGATTTTATGAGTATCCCTCAATATTTCTCTCCGAGATGTTTCTTACTGATTCGAATGCCAGCGTGTTTCGAATGCTAACGTGTTTCTCGAACTTGAATGATACAGACAGCCTTGGTAATGTATTTGCTCTGCAACATATCATTGTTATATAATAGGAAAGACATATTTTATGTCTTTCTCTTTGTCAATATCACGAAATTATGAAAATTCAAATTGATCTCTTAGAAGTTTGAGATATGTCTACTAGCTTCAAGCTTATTAATTTGGAGGATACACAACATCACCTACTTAGGGCTAATATTGGAGACTTCAAGTCTTTGTTACAATAGGCCACCACACAAACGAATGTGTCGGTTTTGTGGCAAACGAAGGGCAAAAGCAAAAGAAGATTTGTCAATTTGGAAAAATGCGCTTAAGAAAATAAAGTTTCTTCTCCTAAGAGATCTATGTAGCTAATGAATGATATTAAGAATCATTATTAGTCTTTTCAAAAATACCAGGAAAAAAAAATCTATAATAGAGTACGTAATTAAGTGCAGTTGATTTTTTTTTTAAAAATATTTAGGTAAACACTGCAAATGTGTAAAACGCATAAATTTAAAGGTATCATCAACAAGAAAAGCAATTTTGTATCTGTCAAGCACAAAACATCTCTCTTTTACGGTGCAAAACTCGTAGAAGAATCAAGAAAGTTAATATTTATAAATATCATCTTTCATATTTGTTCACGAGCAAGCTTCAGTACTATCATTTATTGTAACGTCAAGATATTTGCCCCCAGCATAAGTGAAGAAGACACCGCTATGTGGATATATTGGAAGACCTCCGTTGACATCATAGACATCATCATGGGCCTTGGAGATTATGGTAGTGTTTACTTGGATGACGGAATCGAAATTGGGAATGTTTAGTTTTACATCTTGTTGAACACAATCACATGTATTTGCCAAAGTCGTATTCCACACTTGCTGTGCTTGGATGGTTTCGTTTAGTTTTGATTGGCTGATAACAATTGGATTGCATCTGAAGCTCTCAATGCCTGAAAAATAACAAGACAATTAGCTATCAATATTTCATCTCTCGTAAATCTTGAAATTAAGTATTTTCTTTCTTTTTTGTTCTTTTACATTGAAACTCTAGATTGAAGTGAGAAGTGCAAATTCATATGTTAAAAGTTTTGTTGCTCGTCTCTTTGTGCGTGTCGGATCCTCTAAAAATAATCCTTGTTTGAGGACATGACACTGGTATGACAATTTTTTTGTAGAGTACGAGCAACTTAGAGAGAGAGAATAAAAATGAGTTTAAGTAACAAATACCTTCACATAAGAGGGCAAGACAGAGAACCAAGCCAAGGACCTTAATGAATGCTGCCATTGAAAATGTTGTGTTACTGACTCTCTATGTGTGTCTATTACTTGAATTGTGTTGTTTCTTCACCAAACAAATTCTTATTTATAGATACTTCTGTAGAGAAAATTACGATAACCTAATAAATGGGATATTCTATGTTAGGTAACTATACATTTTAATATGGTAATAGTAGAACCCCATATACTTTTTTTTCCTATTTAATTCGACTAAATTACTCTTTTGGTACAATTTAAGATGAAACTTAAAGGTACAGAATTTCGTTTCCTAAATAGGTAAATGAGTTTTACGAGTATTTACCATAACAGTTCTTGCACATTAAAATTTATCTAAAATTGTACGAAAGGAGGGATTTGGTCGTAGTTCTACCTTGCCGAGTTAATTTTATGTATGATGACAAAAGTGATTGAACTGTGTTTTTATAACAAAAGGCCACAAACCACGTCCAGTATAGGAAGTGGCTAAATTTTTTGGGCAATTCACAAAACTATACAAACTAACATTGTTTCTTACACTAAAATGTCAACATTTTCCCATTTTCAAAACATAGCAACATTTTTTTTCAAAACATAGCAAAATGCACAAAATGGTGCTAAAAATCCTAGATCTTCCTCCTACCAACCCCAGCCACCACCCCCAAGCACTGCTGCTGTATGTATTGTGTATTTTCAGTGTATGTCACATGTATATTTTTTGTATGCATAGTGTATGTAAAGTGTGTGAATCTACATCAATAAGCCATACACAACATATACAAATGAATAAACACAAAAATACACTTATACCTATTGTATGTGAGGTGTATATCTATTGTATGTCCGGTGACATACATTAGATATACACATGAAAAACAGTTTCTTTTGCCACCACCACCACCAACAACCACCGTGCACCGCCAGAGAAACCAACAAACAAACATATACATATGTGTTGTATGACAAGTGTATATACATTGTATGTCCGGTGTATATTCACTGTATATACAGTGCATACACCGCACATACAATGAAAATACGCATGACATACATTACATACAATCCACAAACACCAAACATACACCACCACCACCATAACCCCGCCGTGTACCAACAAAAAATAAAAAAAAAAATGTGACAAGTAGCAGCGCCGGTAGATCCTCACCGGAAAAGGCCAGATCTGCTCTGTTATAGCAGATCCGGGCACAATCAAACACAAAAACACAGCAGCAACACTATATCCTCGCCAAGCAACAAACCACGACGGGGGAGGGGTGGTGAGGGATGAAGACGGTGGCCCAGTCACGTAATAGAGCTCCGATGAAGCACTCGCCGGAGCTTGCTTCGTCGGAGCTTCGCCGCTGATAACAAAAAACACGGAGTACGGTGCTGAAAAACACGATTGTGCTGTGGGAACGACGACGAGGAAAGGGGAAAAAGTGAGAAACCACCGGCGAAGGTTGGGGGAGGGAGAACGGCGCCTGAATCAGTGGGGTTGAGGGAGGGGGAAGAGAGAAAAGAGTGAGAAGAGGGAAAGAGATTTAGGGTTTTTTGTGACATGTTTGGTAGCATTTTTAAAAATATTGCTACGTTTGGTAAAGTGACAAAATATTGCTATGTTTTTAAAAAAAGTGCCCTAAAATGACATACAGTGTAATTTGCCCAAATTTTTTTCCCAATCAAAGGTCACTCAACTTTGTCAGAATATCACATAAAATCACTAGTATCACGCGCTTGCAACTACTAATGATTTTCTATAATACTTGAACAAAATTGAGTGACTTTTTTTATTACAAAAGATAGTAAAGTAAAGATGTCATAATTACATATCCAACGAAAATTTTGTCATATGCATCTCAATGTACACAGTCATTTTTGTAAGGTATCCTGAAATTAGTAAACGTCTTTCTTATAAAGTTCAAAAGATAGGCGTGATCTCTCTAGGAAATTTGAGTATTCATTGGTTGTTAATGTTACCAATATCTAGTTTAGTACTAAAAGATACAACAAGGAAAGCCACGTCTAACCACGTTTGATAGTTTAGTGTTGGAATTATCTGTTAAGAGTCCACCCATAAGGGGTGCTCTTAAAGCTTATCCTGGTAAATAAATAATTACCTAGTAGAGTCCTATAAGAGGACAACTACTTTATATAAGCTATAAATAAAACAGTAATACACAATGAAAAGAACGTACTTTTCAATACAGCTCTTCTTCCTATCTCTCTCTCAAATAACTAGGTGTTTAGACTGTGGGTAAAGGAGTTGATCTGTCAAGTACGTGACAACTACCGATGGCCAGTAATTCCAGCCACGGTTCAAGATCCTACCGCTTCCGCTTACGAGAACAACAAGTAAGTTCTCGGTTTATGTTTAAACAATCTATTTAGTATAGATTTGTGTTATATGCATGTATGTACACCTTCATTGGTATCAGATGTCAATAGGTTGGAACAAAGTGGATTTATGTGGGCAACAACAATAAGGTTGCTGTTGAAGGGATCGGTACATGCAAGTTAGTCTTGCGTGGTGGTCGACACCTACTACTACATGATGTCCTCTATGCTCCAGGAATTCGCCGGAATATTATTTCTGTTATTGTTTTGCTTAGGCTTGGCTTTAGCTTGTTTTTCCATGACAATTCTGTCAAATTGACTTTAGGTTCAACTTTATTTGGTTTTGGTCATGTGACCGGAGGTTTTATTATTAGGGATTTGGATTATGATTCATTTAATAATAATGTTAGTTTTTCTATGTTTGCTTCCTCACATAAATATGATAGTGATGTAAACATATGGCATGCTAGACTTGGTCATATTGGCCAGCAAAGAATGCAAAGGTTAGCAAAACAAGGTTTGCTTACTGGCATTGAACATGTGGAATTGTCCACTTGTGAAAATTGTCTAGCAGGAAAATCTGCAAAAAAACCCTTCGGTAAAGCGACTAGAGCTGAATATCCCTTGCAATTAGTCCATTCGGACATCTGTGGGCCTATGAATGTCAGGGCTAGGCATGGAGCGTACTATTTCATCACATTTATAGATGACTACACTCGTTTCGGTTATGTCTATTTAATTTCCCACAAATCAGAAGCAATAAGTTGTTTCCAACGCTATATGAGCTTAGTGGAAAATCAATTAGACAAGAAGATAAAAGTTCTTCGAACTGACCGAGGTCGAGAGTACTTGTCAACTCAATTTAATGAGTTATGTGATGGAAAGGGAATTGTTCATCAGTTGACAATTCCAAATACTCCACAACAAAATGGTTTTGCGGAGAGAAGAAACAGGACGCTTCTAGAAATGGTTAGGTCAATGATGGCACAAGTTAACCTCCCAATTAGTTATTGGGGTGATGCATTGCTTACTGCTACCTATGTACTTAACCGAGTGCCTACAAAATCAGTTGCAACTACTCCATATGAGTTATGGACTGGAAGAGCACCCAACCTAAGTGTATTAAGACCTTGGGGTTGCACTGCCTATACACATGATTCTTCACACAAACATGGCAAATTAGGCTCGAGAGGAAAGAAGAGTATTTTCATAAGATACTCAGAAACCTCTAAGGGTTATGTGTTTATAGGTCAGCAAGACAGTGGGAGCGTAACTGAATTTGAATCACGAGATGTCACATTCTTAGAGGATGAGTTTCCTAAAAAGGGAGAGGTAGGTCAAGACCTAACCTTGTTTGAGATAGAGGATCAAAATGTACAAAGATCACTTCATTCGAGTGGGAGAAATTTAACTGATGATGAATTAGTTTCACATCAACAACCTCCTTCATCATCGGATGCGAATGTAAGTAATCATTTGACATCAAACAGTGACCAAATGGATCTTGTTCCAAGTGGGAGCGAGATGGTCACTGATCTTGTTCCAAGTGGGAGCAGGATAGATGTTCTTGATCCAAGTGGGAGCAACGTTGATCCAAATGGGAACAACGGAGAAGAATCACAAAAATGACGTGGTTTACGTAAAAAGATTCCTCGCCGACAATTTGATGTCGAAGGTGCTGAACTTTTTATGTTGTTCTTACAAGTAGAAAATGAGCGTAAAAATGCAAAAGAGGCTTTCTCATGCCCTTCTAAGAAAAAATGGATAAAAGCAATGGAAGATGAAATGGAGTCAATGAGAGTCAACAAAGTCTGGGAACTAGTTGATCTCCCAAAAGAACGCAGAGCTATTGGGAGCAAATGGGTTGTCAAAATTAAGCTCAAGGCTGATGGCACGGTTGAGAGATATAAGGCTCGACTGGTGGCGAAAGGTTATACACAACAGGAAGGAATAGACTACGAAGAGACTTTCTCACCTGTTGTGCGATTTAACTCAATTCGCCTAATTCTAGCTATAGTAGCAAGTTTAGATCTTGAATTACATCAGATGGATGTAAAGACTGCCTTTCTCAATGGAGAATTAGATGAAGAAATTTATATGGAACAACCCGAATGTTTCATTGAAAAAGGCCACGAACAAAAGGTTTGTAGACTTTTGAAGTCTATTTATGGCCTCAAACAATCTTCAAGGCAGTGGTATATACACTTTCAAAATGTGATCATATCCAATGGTTTTACAATGGTTGATGAAGACTATTGTGTTTATACCAAGAGATCAAGAAATAAGCTTGTAATTCTGACATTGTATGTCGATGATATACTTATAGCTGGAAATGATAAGGAGTTATTAAACGAGGTAAAGGCCTGGTTGTCGTCTCAATTTGAGATGAAAGATATGGGTGAAGCTGCATATATTCTTGGAATCAAGATTTCAAGAGATCGTCCAAAGAAACTATTGTATCTCTCTCAGGAGAATTACATTAAGAAAATTCTTGAACGATTTAATATGCAGAATAGCAACCCAATTGACACTCCTATCAGCAAAGGCCATAACTTGGGAAATCATTTGTGTCCTCAGACTTCTGAAGAGACAGAAAAGATGAAGCGAGTGCCTTATAGAATTGCAGTCGGATGTCTAATGTATGCTATGGTGTGTACTAGACCTGATATTTGTCAAGCAGTTGGCTTGGTAAGTAGATATCAATCCGATCCAGGTCCAGCACATTGGCAAGCAGTAAAGAGGATCATGAGATATCTGAGAGGAACAGCTGACTACGCACTTTGTTATCAAGGCAGCAAAGATTTGCGATTAGTTGGATACACTGATGCTGATCATGGAGGAGATTTAGACGAGAGGAAGTCTACCTCAGGATATGTCTTCTTACTTAGTAATGGTGCCATATCATGGAAGAGTAAGAAGCAATCATGTGTAGCACTATCCACGATGGAAGCCGAATATGTGGCTCTGTCAAAAGCAACAAAAGAAGCTATTTGGTTGAATAGGCTCTTCAAAAGCTTGTTGGGTAACACTGATGATGAACCAGTGTTGGTCTACTGTGATAGTAAGGCTGCAGTTGATGCAACCAAGAATCCTAAGCATCATTGTGATACTAAGCACATAGATATCAAGTATAACTATGCAAGAGACATGTATAAACGCAAGAGGTTGAACCTGGTGAAATTATCTACAGAAGATATGGTAGCAGACCCATTGACCAAGCCTTTAGCTAGAGATGCATTTGTGAGACACACTAGGTCTCAAGGCTTGCGTAGACTTTGAGTGATTTTGTATTATTCTTTGTTTTTCCAGTTGTTCACAAAACTATGTTCTTTGATAATCAATAAAGTTGATTTACTTACATACATATTCATGATTTATTGAGTGTTTAGTATATTCTTCAATTATATTTTAGTATGTCGGGTAGACAAGAGGTTGGCCTTCTCACACAGGCAACCGCCTCCTTATCTTAGTGATAAGTGGAGATGAGACTTGATTTTAAGAAAGATTATCAAATGGATAATTTGAGAGCGATATACTTAAAATCAATACAGTCATTTAAATAATAACATAAGGCTATTAAGGTGAAAGGATGTTCACCTAGTCTACTTAGTGAGCTAGATGTGAGTTTAAGAAACTCGAATTTAGATACATATGGTGTCTGAATTTCATCTATACAACATTATTTATAAAGACATACGCTCCTTAAGGAAAGGAGAAAAATGTTGTAGCACATGTTTCATACCATGTGTGCTAATGTCGACCTTGGGTTAACATAAGTTTGATCTCAACTTACTGTTGCGTGAGACCCAGAGCCTTTATGCTGGCTCAAATTATGTACCCTCAGTAACTCCGATCAGATACTTGAGACTTAGTCTAATGTTAGCTATCTTAGTGTGTTTCCAAAAGACCATGAAAATGGATGCGGTCTGGCGGGACATATCTAGAAAAGCAGTTGAGCTAATGTTAAGAGAATCGTGAGAAGAGGAAGATCATTAAAGGAATCTCATTAATTTTGTATTCACAGGTGCACCAGTTATAACTTATGAGTTATAATTGTGAATACATAAAAATGATATTTGAGATTTTTTTGAGAGGATATCAAAATGTGATTCATATGATCTAGGGTATTGCATACTTTATAATCTACTTGCAGGTTTACACTCGACGAGAGGCTATATACTCCTAACAGATGTATAGTACGTAGCTCTCACAGTATACTGGTCGCACGGTCTATTTCACTGTATGAATATTTGTAGAGATGAGATGAGAATATGTTTCTCATATTATAAGAGCACTCCCATTATGTGTGAGTGGGAGATGTAGGAATTATCTGTTAAGAGTCCACCCATAAGGGGTGCTCTTAAAGCTTATCCTGGTAAATAAATAATTACCCAGTAGAGTCCTATAAGAGGAAAACTACTTCATATAAGCTATAAATAAAACAGTAATACACAATGAAAAGAACGTACTTTTCAATACAGCTCTTCTTCCTATCTCTCTCTCAAATAACTAGGTGTTTAGACTGTGGGTAAAGGAGTTGATCTGTCAAGCACGTGACAACTACCGACGGCCAGTAATTCCAGCCACGGTTCAAGATCCTACCGCTTCCGCTTACGAGAACAACAAGTAAGTTCTCGGTTTATGTTTAAAAAATCTATTTAGTATAGATTTGTGTTATATGCATGTATGTACACCTTCATTGGTATCAGATGTCAATAGGTTGGAACAAAGTGGATTTATGTGGGCAACAACAATAAGGTTGCTGTTGAAGGGATCGGTACATGCAAGTTAGTCTTGCGTGGTGGTCGACACCTACTACTACATGATGTCCTCTATGCTCCAGGAATTCGCCGGAATATTATTTCTGTTATTGTTTTGCTTAGGCTTGGCTTTAGCTTGTTTTTTCATGACAATTCTGTCAAATTGACTTTAGGTTCAACTTTATTTGGTTTTGGTCATGTGACCGGAGGTTTTATTATTATGGATTTGGATTATGATTCATTTAATAATAATGTTAGTTTTTCTATGTTTGCTTCCTCACATAAATATGATAGTGATGTAAACATATGGCATGCTAGACTTGGTCATATTGGCCAGCAAAGAATGCAAAGGTTAGCAAAACAAGGTTTGCTTACTGGCATTGAACATGTGGAATTGTCCACTTGTGAAAATTGTATAGCAGGAAAATCTGCAAAAAAACCCTTCGGTAAAGCGACTAGAGCTGAATATCCCTTGCAATTAGTCCATTCGGACATCTGTGGGCCTATGAATGTCAGGGCTAGGCATGGAGCGTACTATTTCATCACATTTATAGATGACTACACTCGTTTCGGTTATGTCTATTTAATTTCCCACAAATCAGAAGCAATAAGTTGTTTCCAACACTATATGAGCTTAGTGGAAAATCAATTAGACAAGAAGATAAAAGTTCTTCGAACTGACCGAGGTCGAGAGTACTTGTCAACTCAATTTAATGAGTTATGTGATGGAAAGGGAATTGTTCATCAGTTGACAATCCCAAATACTCCACAACAAAATGGTTTTGCGGAGAGAAGAAACAGGACGCTTCTAGAAATGGTTAGGTCAATGATGGCACAAGTTAACCTCCCAATTAGTTATTGGGGTGATGCATTGCTTACTGCTACCTATGTACTTAACCGAGTGCCTACAAAATCAGTTGCAACTACTCCATATGAGTTATGGACTGAAAGAGCACCCAACCTAAGTGTATTAAGACCTTGGGGTTGCGCTGCCTATACACATGATTCTTCACACAAACATGGAAAATTAGGCCCGAGAGGAAAGAAGAGTATTTTCATAAGATACTCAGAAACCTCTAAGGGTTATGTGTTTATAGGTCAGCAAGACAGTGGGAGCGTAACTGAATTTGAATCACGAGATGTCACATTCTTAGAGGATGAGTTTCCTAAAAAGGGAGAGGTAGGTCAAGACCTAACCTTGTTTGAGATAGAGGATCAAAATGTACAAAGATCACTTCATTCGAGTGGGAGAAATTTAACTGATGATGAATTAGTTTCACATCAACAACCTCCTTCATCATCGGATGCGAATGTAAGTAATCATTTGACATCAAACAGTGACCAAATGGATCTTGTTCCAAGTGGGAGCGAGATGGTCACTGATCTTGTTCCAAGTGGGAGCAGGATAGATGTTCTTGATCCAAGTGGGAGCAACGTTGATCCAAATGGGAACAACGGAGAAGAATCACAAAAATGACGTGGTTTACGTAAAAAGATTCCTCGCCGACAATTTGATGTCGAAGGTGCTGAACTTTTTATGTTGTTCTTACAAGTAGAAAATGAGCGTAAAAATGCAAAAGAGGCTTTCTCATGCCCTTCTAAGAAAAAATGGATAAAAGCAATGGAAGATGAAATGGAGTCAATGAGAGTCAACAAAGTCTGGGAACTAGTTGATCTCCCAAAAGAACGCAGAGCTATTGGGAGCAAATGGGTTGTCAAAATTAAGCTCAAGGCTGATGGCACGGTTGAGAGATATAAGGCTCGACTGGTGGCGAAAGGTTATACACAACAGGAAGGAATAGACTACGAAGAGACTTTCTCACCTGTTGTGCGATTTAACTCAATTCGCCTAATTCTAGCTATAGTAGCAAGTTTAGATCTTGAATTACATCAGATGGATGTAAAGACTGCCTTTCTCAATGGAGAATTAGATGAAGAAATTTATATGGAACAACCCGAATGTTTCATTGAAAAAGGCCACGAACAAAAGGTTTGTAGACTTTTGAAGTCTATTTATGGCCTCAAACAATCTTCAAGGCAGTGGTATATACACTTTCAAAATGTGATCATATCCAATGGTTTTACAATGGTTGATGAAGACTATTGTGTTTATACCAAGAGATCAAGAAATAAGCTTGTAATTCTGACATTGTATGTCGATGATATACTTATAGCTGGAAATGATAAGGAGTTATTAAACGAGGTAAAGGCCTGGTTGTCGTCTCAATTTGAGATGAAAGATATGGGTGAAGCTGCATATATTCTTGGAATCAAGATTTCAAGAGATCGTCCAAAGAAACTATTGTATCTCTCTCAGGAGAATTACATTAAGAAAATTCTTGAACGATTTAATATGCAGAATAGCAACCCAATTGACACTCCTATCAGCAAAGGCCATAACTTGGGAAATCATTTGTGTCCTCAGACTTCTGAAGAGACAGAAAAGATGAAGCGAGTGCCTTATAGAATTGCAGTCGGATGTCTAATGTATGCTATGGTGTGTACTAGACCTGATATTTGTCAAGCAGTTGGCTTGGTAAGTAGATATCAATCCGATCCAGGTCCAGCACATTGGCAAGCAGTAAAGAGGATCATGAGATATCTGAGAGGAACAGCTGACTACGCACTTTGTTATCAAGGCAGCAAAGATTTGCGATTAGTTGGATACACTGATGCTGATCATGGAGGAGATTTAGACGAGAGGAAGTCTACCTCAGGATATGTCTTCTTACTTAGTAATGGTGCCATATCATGGAAGAGTAAGAAGCAATCATGTGTAGCACTATCCACGATGGAAGCCGAATATGTGGCTCTGTCAAAAGCAACAAAAGAAGCTATTTGGTTGAATAGGCTCTTCAAAAGCTTGTTGGGTAACACTGATGATGAACCAGTGTTGGTCTACTGTGATAGTAAGGCTGCAGTTGATGCAACCAAGAATCCTAAGCATCATTGTGATACTAAGCACATAGATATCAAGTATAACTATGCAAGAGACATGTATAAACGCAAGAGGTTGAACCTGGTGAAATTATCTACAGAAGATATGGTAGCAGACCCATTGACCAAGCCTTTAGCTAGAGATGCATTTGTGAGACACACTAGGTCTCAAGGCTTGCGTAGACTTTAAGTGATTTTGTATTATTCTTTGTTTTTCCAGTTGTTCACAAAACTATGTTCTTTGATAATCAATAAAGTTGATTTACTTACATACATATTCATGATTTATTGAGTGTTTAGTATATTCTTCAATTATATTTTAGTATGTCGGGTAGACAAGAGGTTGGCCTTCTCACACAGGCAACCGCCTCCTTATCTTAGTGATAAGTAGAGATGAGACTTGATTTTAAGAAAGATTATCAAATGGATAATTTGAGAGCGATATGCTTAAAATCAATACAGTCGTTTAAATAATAACATAAGGTTATTAAGGTGAAAGGATGTTCACCTAGTCTACTTAGTGAGCTAGATGTGAGTTTAAGAAACTCGAATTTAGATACATATGGTGTCTGAATTTTATCTATACAACATTATTTATAAAGACATACGCTCCTTAAGGAAAGGAGAAAAATGTTGTAGCACATGTTTCATACCATGTGTGCTAATGTCGACCTTGGGTTAACATAAGTTTGATCTCAACTTACTGTTGCGTGAGACCCAGAGCCTTTATGCTGGCTCAAATTATGTACCCTCAGTAACTCCGATCAGATACTTGAGACTTAGTCTAATGTTAGCTATCTTAGTGTGTTTCCAAAAGACCATGAAAATGGATGCGGTCTGGCGGGACATATCTAGAAAAGCAGTTGAGCTAATGTTAAGAGAATCGTGAGAAGAGGAAGATCATTAAAGGAATCTCATTAATTTTGTATTCACAGGTGCACCAGTTATAACTTATGAGTTATAATTGTGAATACATAAAAATGATATTTGAGATTTTTTTGAGAGGATATCAAAATGTGATTCATATGATCTAGGGTATTGCATACTTTATAATCTACTTGCAGGTTTACACTCGACGAGAGGCTATATACTCCTAACAGATGTATAGTACGTAGCTCTCACAGTATACTGGTCGCACGGTCTATTTCACTGTATGAATATTTGTAGAGATGAGATGAGAATATGTTTCTCATATTATAAGAGCACTCCCATTATGTGAGTGGGAGATGTTGGAATTATCTGTTAAGAGTCCACCCATAAGGGGTGCTCTTAAAGCTTATCCTGGTAAATAAATAATTACCTAGTAGAGTCCTATAAGAGGAAAACTACTTCATATAAGCTATAAATAAAACAGTAATACACAATGAAAAGAACGTACTTTTCAATACAGCTCTTCTTCCTATCTCTCTCTCAAATAACTAGGTGTTTAGACTGTGGGTAAAGGAGTTGATCCGTCAAGCACGTGACAACTACCGACGGCCAGTAATTCCAGCCACGGTTCAAGATCCTACCGCTTCCGCTTACGAGAACAACAAGTATGTTCTCGGTTTATGTTTAAACAATCTATTTAGTATAGATTTGTGTTATATGCATGTATGTACACCTTCATTTAGTAACCAGAGTCTCCCATACAACATATATGTGTTCAATTCTCTTTTCCAGTCCGATTCTCACTGTTTCACTTTCCCTGGTGTTCTCATTCCACCCACATAATAAAAATATTTTTCTTTCTTTAGAAAAACGGAAAAAAGGAAAAGAACCCTGGTCAGGAACAATTATGAACCACTTGACACTTACGAGTCTGACTTCGTAATTCATCCATTTAACACATTATTGACTATCTAACCTGCTGACAAGGAAGGGTAATATGAATCAAAAAAGCGCATTGAGATTTGAGAAATGTACGTTGATAAGCAAGAAATCATACTGACTTGAGCCTATTGAACCTTTATAAGGTAAAAGACCATTATTTCTTTCCTGTTTTTTTAGATTCATTGATTCAATATGTTTCATATAAATGGAACTCATGAATCACCGCACTGCTGAACAACATGGGAGCAAGTACCTACTCAGGTTAACTAAGTTAAGATGCTATGAGCTATCACAGTACTACGACCTACAATAATAAAAATTTCTCAGAGAAACTGTTAGAGTTGAGATTTAGGCTGACCCACCTTAGCGGATGGCAGCCCACTTCATTATTTATCTATATCCATTTTTATTATTTAATCTTACTTAGGCTCATAGTATAAATACATTTGTTAGTTGGTTAGTTTGATACATAATTCAATTTTGTACAGTTTCAAGTTGAATGAAAAGGAAGTTACTCTTCCCAAATATTTCTCTCTCTAGAATTAGGGTTTCGTTTCTTCTCCAAATCAACAATTCGCCCAATTATTTCATCGTAATATGGAATCAGAGCACAGATATTCATAGATCGGGTTCTTCTCTATCCTTTTATATAGTTTTTGCACATTTTCACCGAGTTTTTACATAATCGATCTTTCAATTTTTGTTGATTCTACTGGAATTTGGGCAATTTTAAATTTTTATTAGGAGTTTTTCCGGTGCGATTGTTCATCGGAGTTGCGGCGGCGTTGGATTTTATCAACGGCAATTTTTCTACGGTATTTTCATCTGCTTCGCTTTCAAGTTAGAGACTCTTTTATTTGTCGAACCTTGAAAATCCCGGTACTTTTCATCTGCTACTGATTACAGTTGCTTGGCTTCTCTGTGGTTATTGTAAATCTGGGGTTTCTGTGATTCTTACTTGTTATACGCATGGCTACTAACATTGCACCCTCTAGTAATGTACCCATTGTTGTATCTGCTTCAGGCACTCAGTCTATTGACTCTTCCCTTCTCATCCCATGTACCTTCATCCCTATGATAATCTCGGTATCTTACTAGTAGATGAGAAGTTTAATGGTACGGGGTTTGGTAGTTGAAGACGAGGGATACTTATAGGACTATCTTGAAAAAGTAAATTAGGGTTCTTCAATGGCATGATTCAACAGCCTTCCGAAGATGATCCCTTGTTTGAGCCCTGGTGCAAGTGTAATAATATGGTATTGGCTTGGCTTCTCAATAGCCTCGCCCCTGAAATTAGGGTAGTGACATGTATACAGAATCTGCTGAAAAGTTATGGAAAGAAATTAACAAGAGATATGGTCAACCTAGTGGTACAAAGATATTTCAGATTCGCAAGGAGTTGTCTTCTATTTCTCAGGGGTCATCCAGCAACCTATCTTACTTCTCTAAGATCAAAAAGTTATGGGATGAACTGGTATTTTCCATCACATATCCAAATTGTACTTGTGGTTGCATAGCTGAGTTTCAAAAATTGGAAGAGGATCAAAGATTACATCCATTCCTCATAAGTTTGAATGATTCTTACTCAACAATCCATAGGAATATTTTAATGCTCAAGCCTCTTCTAGATGTGGATACTGCTTATTCTATGTTAGTGCAAGATGAAGCTCAGACTGAAATCCAGGCTGCTATTCTCTCTTTTAGTTCTAATTCTGCTACTTTCTCTACTGGCATCCAACGACCTTTCTCCTCTCCTACTGCTGGGACATCCAAGTCCTACTCTAAAAAAGTGAAATTTGATTCAAGAAAGTCTAACTTGCAATGCAGATGTTGTAAGAAGTCTGGTCACCATATTGATGATTGTTATAAGCTAAAGAGAATAAATTCACATAATGCTAACAATGATACACGTGGACCCAACAACAACCAGTTCTCTCACAATTTTGGGAGACCTCCTCCTAACAATGCAAATCAGTCTACTAAACATTTTAATGGTTCTCCATACACTGGGTCCTCTACTCAGCCTGCTAACAATTTCCAGATAACCGCAGCATGCACTCAGCTGGTTAACCCTCAGTCAAGCTCAGTCATACCCTGTCCAAGTCATGAGAAACCTGCCTCTTCTAACAACATTTCAAAGGAACAATATGAGCACTTGGTATCTCTCCTGCAGCAGACTCAGCTTCCATCTCAAGATGTTGCCACTTCTAGCTCTACTTCATATACAGGTTCTCTCAGATATTATGACTTTAGACATTATTTTTTCTTTGCTTGTTTGTTCTCTGGTTTTGCTGAAAATCCTTGGATAATAGACTCAGGTGCAACAAATCACATTACCCTTTAAAAATCTCTACTCACCAACCTCACTCCTTTACCTGTCCCTTATCTCATCACTTTGCCTAATAGATACAAAGTGAAAGTGACCTCCACAGGTTTATCACTAACTTAGTTCTAGAAGATGTATTGTTTGTGCCTACTTTTTAGTACAATATAATTTCATTGCACAAGCTACTGGTTCAACTAAATTGTAGTGCTCATTTCTCTTCTACCACTTGTACTTTGTAGGGCCCTTCTCTGAGAGGCTACTGGCACTTGGTAGCATCTCCAATGGACTTTATATATTGCAGTCTGATGCTCTCACAAATTCAGCTTACTCCACTGTTAATACCACCACTCATGATACATCTCCTGTTTGTTTTCCAACTCCTACTACTACTCCAATTGTAAATACCATCGAAAGAAATAAAATTGTTGAAACTTGTGGTCTTTTACTTTATGCATGTCCCATAGTTCTTCTCTGTCTAATTCTGATCTTGTATGGCATTTAAGACTTGGTCACCTTCTTTTCAATAAAATGAAGTCTATTTCTGTGCTTAAATCTAAATTACCCACTAAACAATCCTTCACCTGTGAAATATGCCCTATGGCTAGACAACAAATATTTGCTTTTCCAGAAAGTTTAATCAAGTCTACTGCTCCCTTTCAGCTAGAACATGTAGACCTGTGGGGTCCTTATCACACCTAAACATACAATGGTTTCAAGCATTTTCTTACCATAGTGGATAACTACTCTAGGGCCATATGGACCCATCTTTTATCTACCAAATCTAATGTTTTCTCTCTCATTAAGTCATTTATCTCTCTTTGGTAAACTCAATTTCAGTCTCACGTTTAGGTTTTAAGATCTGATAATGCTTTTGAATTAGGATCTTCTTTAGAAGCTACTTCTTTTTTTTCCTCCCTTGAGATCATTCATTAGACTTCTTGTCCATATACCCCTCAGCAAAATGAGGTTGTGGAATGGAAATACAAACATCTCTTAGAAATTGCTAGATCCTTATTATTTCAATCTAAGTTGCCACTCAAGTATTGGGGGGAGTGTATCCTAACTGCCACCTATCTTATTAATAGATTCCCTACTCCTCTATTAGGTTACAAAACCCCTTATGAACTCCTTCACAACTCTGCCCCTTCTTATGATCATTTGAAAGTTTTTGGTTCCCTAGCTTTTGCTGCTTTTCCCAAGCCTCTCAGAGACAAGCTTCAGTCCAGAAGCATGTCTTGTGCTTTTCTTGGGTACAACATGACCAAGAAAGCATATAAACTTCTATATCTTACTAAGCACACTGTGTTTTTCTCCAGAGATGTGCTTTTTCATGAGCATATCTTCCCATATTCTCCTTCATTCACTGCCTCACTTTTCCCTTCCCTCCCCCCCCCCCACCATTTTCTGATGACCTCCTCCTACTCGTGTCTCCTATCCTTCCAGTTCTGCTCCTATGCCTGACCTTCCACTCAGAAGACCTAGTAGAAATTCAGTTAGACCTTCATATTTCAATATATTTTTTGCACCTCTGCCACTATTTCTAAGGTTTCTTCCTTAACTGAACATAACTTGCTAGAACCTTAGTTCTATCGCCAAGCAGTGGGTCATCCTGCTTAGGAAGAAGCTATGTTAAAAGATTTTCAGGCCTTGGAGGCCAATCACACATGGGACATTGTCCCTCTGCCTCCTGGCAAGAAAGTTATATCTTGCAAATGAGTCTATAAGATCAAACAAAGAGTTGATGGTAGTATAGAGAGATACAAGGCTAGATTAGTCATCAGGGGTGACACTCAATTGGAGGGGATTGATTTCACTAAGACCTTTTCCCCTGTAGTTAAACTTAGCACTATCAAATGTGTACTTAGTATGGCTGTTAAACACAATTGGAAAAAATTTCAATTAGATGTCAACAATACATTTCTGCATGGTGACCTTGATGAGGAGGTCTATATGAAAGTGCCTCTAGGGATGCTTGTCCAATCTTCCACACCTTCTATTGCTCCACTTGTTTGCAAGCTTAGGAAATTTTTGTATGGTCTCAGACAGGCCTCTAGACAGTGGTATGCCAAGCTGTCACTGCCTTACAGTCTAAGGGCTATGTATCTAGTAAGAATGACTACTCCCTTTTTACTAAGCATTCTACTTCATCCACTACTATTATAGCAGTTTATGTAGATGACATCCTCATCACTGGGGATGATTTGGCTGAAATCACTACAATCAAGCAGTATTTGGACGCTCAGTTTAGAATAAAAGATCTGAGGGAAGCCCATTATTTTCTGGGGTTGCTGCTTGTCACGCATCCTCAGGGTCTGTTGGTTACTCAACATAAATTTTTGCTAGATATTTTGAAAGAGTTTAATTGTCTTGATTCTTCCCCTGTGGTTTCTCCCTTGGATTTCCACTTCAAGTTGTCTGCTACATCTAGTAATGTGTTGTCTGATCCTTCTCCTTATCGCAAACTTGTGGGTAAGCTTAATTTTCTTCAACATACTCGGCCAGACATGGCCTTTAGTGTACAACATTTGAGCTAGTTCATGTTATATCCTAGAGTGCTTCATGTGGAGGCTGGTTACATGTCTTGCGATTTTTTACTGGCATTCCTGATTTTGGTCTATTTTTCAATAGCTCTCATGATTTCTCATTATTGTGGGTTTTGTGACTCTGACTGGGCTAGTTGTGTTTGATTCTGGAAAGTCAGTCAGTGGTTATATTTTAATGCTTGGTGGTTGTCTAGTTGCTTGGAAGTCTAAGAAGCCGGCTACAGTAGCTCTTTCTTCCGCAAAGGCTAAATATATAGCTCTCAGGCAACTGGTTTCTGAAGTGTTATGGATTATCAGACTTCTTGGTGATTTTGGGATGTCTTTCTTACCTCCAGTTCCTGTGTTTTTAATAATCACTCTGTCATTCACATTGCTTGCAATCTTGTGTTTCATGAGCGTATGAAACACATAGAAATTGATGGCCATTTGGTACGTGATTTATTTCTTGCTAGACTGATTTCTTTACATGCTATTCATAGTGCAACTCAGATTGTTGATATACTGAACAAGGCCCTCCCAGGGGTGGTGCATCGTGGTTTCTTCTCCAAGCTTGGACTGGTTGCCCATTCCAGCTTGTAAGGGGTGTTGGACTTGAGATTCAGGCTGACCTACCTTAGTAGATGGCATCCCACTTCATTATTTATCTGTACCCATTTTTGTTATTTACTCTTACTTAGGCCTATAGTATAAATATATTTGTTAGTTGGTTAGTTAGATACACAATCATTTTTTAACAGGTTCAAGTTTAATAAAAAGGAAGTTACTCTTCCCCAACTCACGTTCAAAAGGGAGAAGTTTACCTACTTTACAAGGAGAAAAAAACGTGAAAACTTGAAGGGGTGAGAAGAGAAGTTGTGGTTGAAGCTAAAGAGAAAGTTGAAGAAAAAGCTAATCCTAGTTAAGGTGTAAAACAACCCTCATTCAAAAAAGGAGAAGTTTTACCTATTTTCCAAGGAAGGGAATTAGTTTCCTCTAGGAATTGGGAGAGCCAAAAAATGCAACACATAGGGAGAATGAGAAAGAGAGGTTTCTGCTAGGGAGATTGGAAAAACAAGTAAAAGCTGTCCTTATTTGATTTGGCAAAACAAATATTTTTCTCTCTGGAATTAGGGTTTCGTTTCTTCTTCAAACCAATAATTCGCTCAATTATTTCATCATAACAGAAACAAGTTTGTAAACGTAACACTATGCTACATGCTTGACAAAGACATGAGGACTAGTATCAATTAACAACTCTAGATTATCCATAGCCAAACAGTGATGCTCGAAATGTCAAACTAATCTATTCTTGATATCAAAATAATGGACATCCGAGCACGTGTATTAAAGGAATAAAATCAACATGTTTCTAAAAAACTTGCAAATTTTCAACCAACGATATGTACTTGCTTCTGAGGTTTCCTAGTTGGAAGAATTAATAAACTAAGATATAACAACCAAATTGTTTTCACAGTTTGGATTGGAATTGGGAACTATACTTGATTTTCCAAACTTAATATGGCACAACATGTCAGGTTATTGCAAATATGTAATTTGTAAAAAGAATCAAGGCGCTGCAACCGGCTCTCCTGCAAAGCAAGTGGAATAGCTGGTCTCCAAGTGGTGCCTTCAGGGCTGTCCATCAAAGCAATACCTATAAGAGTGTTCAATTTTAGATTGTAAACATGAACCATCTAACATGAACCCTATTAATTATTTCAGGATCTTAGAACTATATGATTTTCAGAAGATAAATAAACAAAGTATTTTAATTCAAGAAAGATGTACCCGAATCTATTATCGATTCTTGAATGATTTGAGCGGAAGTTCTGAATTTCTTTATTTTTGAAAATAATCATTGTTCTCTCTCTTGACCTTCACTTTTCAGAACTGTTTGATGGATAACTATATTCTTATCAAGGTAGAGAGAGGACCCCTTTTATTTTGAAAGTAACATTATACCCACGTTCCACCAGAAAGAGTAGTGGAAAAATGAGTAGTTATAATACTACTAGGTAACTTTCATATATTAGGATTTAGCTTATTCAGTAATTTATTTATTAAAACATTTTGAATACTAATGTGGGCCACACCTAAACGTGAGCAAAACTTACATTCTCCCACTTGGCATACGTTCATTCACATAATGGTTTAATAAATGCTTGTATCATTGTGTGCATCGTTAAAGCTAAATCCAATATTATTTGTTGTTATTAAGTAAATCAACTAATACGAGTCATGGCGGTCATGACATAGTCCACTCTATGTACTACAATTGAAACGACCTCGGTCAATCGTTTCGGAAGGTAGGACTCCGATTGGCGTGCTAATAATTTTAAAATATTCGTAAGGTCCATTGAGACTTATCTGTAAAATTTGAGCTAAATGAGACCTCGTTTGGTAGGCATCGGAAGAAGGTTTCAGTTTTTATTGTCGATAAATATTAAAAAGGGATTTTCGAGCTCGATTTTGGTGAATGAGCTCCGATTCGAAATCCGAAAGCGTCGTTAGGTTCGTATGATTATTTGTAACTTTTTTAAACTTTTGAAAGTGAATTTCGAGGTTGTTCGGCTAGTTTCCGCTAAAATGCCGAAAGCTAAATAATTTGACTTTTTTTACCATTTAATTTGCATATTGAGTTTCGAGAGTCCGATTTGAGATCCGCCTTAGTAAGTATGTTACATATATTTTGTATAACTTGTATGCAAAAGTTGAAATTATTTCGAATATAATAGAGTACCGTTTTAATTTTTGAAAAGAAAAAAAATTATAAAAGAAAATAAAAGGAAAAAGAAAAGACAAAAGACAAAAATGAAAAGAAAGAAACAGAAATGAGGCGGTGGCAGCAGGGATTAATTCCCTTAAAAGCTTCATTGAGAAGCTTAAACAAAATGGAACAGAAACAAAAGGGAAAAACGTGAAACAGGGAAAACAGAAATGGAGCAGAGGAAAAAAATGCCAGAACATGAGAAAAGAGCCGGAAAAAGATAGAATTTTTATCCTGAAACATCCAGGTAATGATGTTAATTCATTATTTGAGTTTATTACGTGTGTTTAAATATATTTTAACGGTAAAAATTGGGATATTAGACATCATCCTAACGAATTAAATTGATAGCTTAGAGGGTCAATTGGACCCCGATAATAGAACTGATCATATATTCGTACTCAGTGAGTTATGGGCAACATATAAATGTATTTTATTTAGGGTTTGGTTATGTGACCTTAAACCCTATACATAGGCCTGACCTGCGTATTGCGTGTGCGAATAGGGTATCAGGTTCCTAACCGGATTGCCCTAAAATGTGAGGAATAAAGCCTTTAGCCTAATTTGATATATTTTTCTGATTATTGAATAGGGTGGGACCGTTTGGCAATGAAACCAAAGGATAAAGCGGTTGTTGATTAGCAATGCCAACTTTTGGAAGAGGTAAGTGTTTATATCCATTTCTTTGGAGGCACTTGACCTCGTGAATTTTCTACCACGTGTTCCTTACATGTGTAGCTGCAGATAGGCGTACTCATTACGCCTTAGCTTTGAATTTACATTGTATGTTATATATTAAGCCCTGTTGTTAGTATTGCATTGAGCATATGAGCATTGCACTCTAGTTTTGAGCATTGCATATACTTCCCGGTAATCGATGAGAGTCCCGAGCTGGTGAAGGGTCATTATTGCATATACTTCCCGGTTGGCGATGAAAGTCCCGCACCGGTTAAGGGTCATTATTGCATATACTTTCCGGTAATCGATGAGAGTCCCGAGCCGGTGAAGGGTCATTATTACATATATCTCCTGGTAGACGATGAGAGTCCCGCGCCGGAGATAGGTATCAGGCATATGTAACTGCATGGCATCATATTGCATTCATACACATTCCATTGCACATATTGAGGGGTAGGAGGATTCCGCCCCAGGAGCAGGAGGATTCTGCTCCATTCTATCATATTGAGGGTAGGAGGATTCCGCCCTAGGAGCAGGAGGATTCCGCTCCATTGCATATATTGAGGGGTAGAAGGATTCCGCCCCAGGAGCAGGAGGATTCCGCTCCATTGCACATATTGAGGGGTAGAGGATTCCGCCCCAGGAGCAGGAGGATTCCGCTCCATTGCACATATTGAGGGGTAGGAGGATTCCGCCCCAGGAGCAGGAGGATTCCGCTCCATTGCATATATTGAGGGGTAGGAGGATTCCTCCCCAGGAGCAGGAGGATTCCGCACCATTGCATCATATTGAGGGTAGGAGGATTCCGCCCTAGGAGCAGGAGGATTCCGCTCCATTGCATCATATTGAGGGTAGGAGGATTCCGCCCTGGAGTAGGAGGATTCCGCTCCATTCATTTGACACATGTGACCCTTTGCATCATTTTTCATTTCATCTCATTTCATTTCATACCATTGTGTAGACTTGTGGTACATAACTACTGTTCTGCTTATACGTGCACTACTTATTTGTCTATATATTTCTGGCTCGTATTCTGGGTTGCGGGGATCGGGTTGCACGCCGCAACGGTATAAATATATGGATCGGGTTGCATGCCGCAACGGTATAAATATATGGATCGGGTTGCACGTCACAGCGGTATAAATATATGGATCGGGTTGCACGCCGCAACAGGATGAATATATGGATAGGGTTGCACGCCGCAACAGGATGTATTTCTGATTGTTGATGTGTTCGGGATACCTATATGTTCTGGCTATCTTATGTCCCTGGTTGTTTATGAGTTTAAGATCCTATACGTGTTTCAAGTTATTATCTAGCTCTGCCTTTTTATAATTTAAATAAGAGGAATTCGGTTTATTTGTTTTTCTTCTCCCTGACTAGCTATCCTATTCTTTGAGGTGGCTAGTCTGCCCCCACTTATTGAGTCCTTTTGACTCACCCTTGTTTGTTGTTTGTTTCTTGTCTATCTATTTCGTTTCGGCAGGTTCGCTCCAGGATTGAGTTCGCCACGTTGTGAAGGAGCGAAGACAACTTCAGCTATCCGGGTGAGCCAGCTTTTATTCTGGATGGCCACCAGTTTATTGTTTATTATTTCAGTTGCATTTTGCTCTCTTCAGGAGGTATCTGTCTTCTTTTGTACTCTTAGATGTCTAGTCTGGATAGCCTAAACCTAGTATGTTGGGTAGTCAGCTGTAATTTCTTTTGTACAGCTTAGAGGTATCAGTATGTCTGTATTTTTTTTAAGTCTTGTCCTTATTTATGAATTGTTATATTTATTTTCCTAATTTAATTGGTAAGGGTTCGCCCGACGGGTCTAGGGGAGGATGTCGGGTGCCCGCACGGCCTAACCAGATTTCGGGTCATGCCAGTTGGTATCAGAGCCTGGTTTAGAGTCTATCCAGACTAAGACAGTGTCTAGTAGAGTCTCGCTGATGGGTACGTAGACGTCCGTACTTATCTACGAGAGGCTATGATGGCATTTAGGAAGTTTCACTTCGTTCTTTTCTGATCGTGCGTCGGTCTAGGATGCAAAAGTATTTTTGTTAATTCCTTCGTGGTAATTGTGAACCCTTGTGACGAATCAGCAAACGGTATGAGTTCAAGACGAAGCAGTCTAGCCTGGGGCTAGCACTTACGAAGCCCCACGATTTTTTTATCGTGCTGAAGATCTAGTTGCGCAGGTCCCAGCTGTACGAGCTTGCGATGGGCAATGGAGCAGGACCTTATGGTTCCCTTGGCTCCCTACGATGCTTTTATGAGAATCTTGGTGATGCAGATACCGCAAGAACCTATTATTCACTAGGCAGCTTATCAGGTTGCCGTAGATGGAGATGTTCGGTCATAGAGAGCTCTTGTTCCAGTTCCTGATGTTGCCCTAGTAAAGTATGTTCTGGAGGCAGCATGTGTTGTGCCTCTAGTTATTCTGGCTGGTTAGTTAGCCTGAGTAATGGCTCGGTCCGAGTGTCCAAAGAGGTTGCATTATTTTACGCGGTTGAACCTTCCGATATTCTTAAGCAATGCATCGGATAAACCTCGTGATTCTTTTTAATATAAAATGATGTCAGCATATCCTTTAGGCTCTTGATTATATCAAGCAGTATGGTGTTGATTATTCTGCTTTCCAGTTTCAGGGGTCCAGCCATGAATTGGTGGGCCGCTCTCCTATTAACTAACTTGGTTCGATTTTTCTTCTAGATTCGTGGAAAAGTTCCTTTCGAGTAGCGAGCGAGATGAAGAGTATTGCCAGTTTGAGTGGATTAGATAGGGTAGCCTGTCGGTTAGCCTGTTGGTTTCGGAATATGAGATTGAATTCTATAGAATGGCTGAATATGCATTAGAACTAGTCCATGAACCTTCCGAGAAGGTTCGAAGATTTATTGATGACCTTTTTTTTTCCTTGAGATCCTAGATGGCTCGAGAAATTGAGGTTGGGACATCATTTGATGTCATTGTTGATATTGCTCAGAGGTATTGCGCATAACATAAGTTAGAGAGGGAAGAGTTAGAGCGGGAGAGCAAAAGATCCCACGGCCCTGGTGGGCACCATGGTACCTCTTTGGAGGAAAGAGTTTTGATTATTTTGGGAGGTTACTTGCCAGGTTATCTCAGCTTGTAGAGCGTGATTCTTAGAGTGCGCCAGTAGCTCGACAAGATCAGACTCAGTCTTCTCTTTACAGCTATCAACATTCTGTCCAGCTTCCATTTTCAGTGAAAAGGTGTTATCATTGTTGTGAGTCTGGTTATCCTTTGAGTAGTTTTTCCTTACTCTGGTAAGTAGGCAGTCGTCCTTTCTCTCGTCATCAGGCACCTGCACAGTCGTAGGGAATTTCATTCAGATCTTAATGAACCAGAGATATGCCCTCATTCGACAGAGGTCAAGAGCGTGGTGGTAGTGGTTCTTTTAGAAGTAATTATCAGGGTAGCGGTCGGCTCAGCCGCAGAGGCAGTTCTAAGAACTACCAGTCTGGCAGGATGTTGAGGTATCTGATGTAGTAGACCCAAGTATTTATTCTTCCCTTATATGTGAGTAAGATTTGATTCTTCCGATCGATTTGGAAATGGTTGTCTTATTCTATTAAGAATCGGTTGCGGTAGAGGGGTGAGTTTCTTGTATGATTTATTCCTGGCATTTCTGAGATCCTCCTAGTTAATCTGGTTTAAATGTGAGAAAATTTGGGAGAGAGTGTCGGTATGGTCTTCTTGGAATCTCTTTGTGCCACGTTCTATTATTATGTCAAATCAGTTTACCTCTCTCGTCGGAATTCAATGTTGGTAGGATAATGGGATCCTAATTCGTCATCATCCAAAAGTGTTATCATTTCTTCCGGTGCAAAGTGATTAGTAAGTAACATTCGATCTGCGTATCTCCTCTTGGTTCATAACGCTAGTAAATTTATGTTATTCTATGAGCTTGTTTCGGTTATAAAAGGATTTCTGGTAAATTTTCAGAGTTTCCTTCTTATATGAAGGTTAAATTGACGTAGATGTTGTTCCATAAAGCATATTTAATGTCTATCTCTTCAATTGTGATTTTTTGGTTAGCCTGACTCGGAAGTAGTGTAGCTCTGGGAGCCAAGTAAATAAAAAGATGAGCTTCTTGAAGCTCTAATTATTTATATCCTTGGTCCATTTCCATTTCTTCTTCGTCCGGCACTGGTGAGCTTAGGCGGTCAGTAACCTATTGTGATATTCCTTGTGTTGAGCCAGAGTGCGTGCCAAGGTAGCTGGGTAAGCACGTTGTCGTTTTCAAGGCTACTAAGGGTAATGAGAGCCGTCATTTGACCTTTGATTTGATCCATCAGGCGGTGGTGCTTATAAAAAATGTATGGAGTTGTGACTTGAGAGCTGCAGCTGTTTGACAACTCAAGAGGGTAATTTAGTAGCTCAGGTCTGAGCCGCATTCTATTTTTAGCTAAATCTTCTTTAGTCCATCAGACTGTGCGAGGATGATTATATCTATTCAAATAGTTGTATGAGTTTGTGCTTTAAGTGGAGGAGTCTTCCTCCAATTACTGAATGGTAATACTAAATCTCCAAGGCGTTGATACCACTTTTGTCACGACCCAACATAGGGCCACGACAGAAACCTACAATGAGCGTCGATCATTGCTAAACCCACTAATAATCTATTAATGATAGAGATAAGCTGGCAACCTGATCATATACGTACATATCTGCTGAAAGTATAAAGTCTGGAAAGATGACACGACTTTAACTTACTGGCAATTAGAACACTGAGCCACAAATTGTGCTATGTCACGCTTCATTCTGTCCCACCAAGAAATCTGCTTAAGATCATAGTACATCTTAATCGAACCTGGATGAACAGTGTATTTAGGATAATGTGCCTCTATCATAATCAGTCCACATAAATCTGCAACATCAGGAACACAAAGTCTATCTTTATACATGAGAACACTGTCAGTAGTAACCCTGCATTGTGACTCCGGTTTTCTTCTGGCTATCTGTCTGTATTCAACTACAACTGGATCCTCATACTGACGCTGTTTTACTTCATGAAAATTTAGAGTTAAAGGTCTAGTGCAGCTTATCGTCCATCCATCATTGGCATATCTCCTTCACACCTCAACTCTTTGAGAAGTTACTTTAGCGTTATAAGTGCACATGTAATCAACTTTGCTCTGGTATTCTGCCTCAGCTCATGGTCCAACTACATGTCTCTTTTATTTTTACTTTTTCAAGTCATAATATTTCCAATTCAAAGACAATACCCTGAAGTAGATGTTTAGTCTGAAGATCATTCCTGATCTGCATCATACTATCCAGTAGTATTTGCATGATCCTTATCCTTATATGATAGACCCTATTCAGATGAACCTTTGACATACATTAGGATGAGTAACTACATTCCCGCAAGGAGCTTGCGAAACAACACTAACATCAACTGAGATGTTCCATAGTACGTTCGTAAAAATAATATAGCTTGCATCAAATCTTCTATAGTGTGTAGTGATAAGGTACTTCAAAAGCTCCCCCTATTGCATCAAGCGTGAGCTAATACTTAATTCCATCGACTTGTTCTATATCAAAAGGGTATATCGAAGAGGTGATTATCGGCTAAATCATGTTAATCCATCCAAAGTTCTGTGTATCTTTGCTTCGAAAATGTAGAACTCTCTTCTCGTAATTGAGGAAGGATCATCTTAGTCAGAATAAGCTGTGCAATGATGTTATCATATTATCCAAATATATTTTATTCCTAAAGTTCAACATGCGTGTTATAATTTTTATCAGGTAATCATGAGATAATATCCGTAGAATATATTATGAAGGTCGTGCAAGTTCTTTTGTTATCTATGCGAATATTTTTTCTTTAGACTTAGGCTCGTTCGAGGACGAACGAGAGTTTTAAGTGGAGGAGAATGAAACGACCTCGGTCAGTCGATTCGGAAATTAGGACTCCGATTGGCGGGCCGATAATTTTAAAATATTCGTAAGGTCCATTGAGACTTATCTGCAAAATTTGAGCTAAATCAGACCTCGTTTGGTAGGCATCGGAAGAAAGTTTCAATTTTTATTGTCGATAAATATTAAAAAGAGATTTTCGAGCTCGGTTTTGGCGAATGAGCTCCGATTCAAAATCTGAAAGTGCTGTTAGGTTCATATGATTATTTGTGACTTTTGTAAACTTTCGAAAGTGAATTTCGAGGTTGTTCGGCTAGTTTTCGCTAAAATACCGAAAGTTAAATAATTTGACTTTTTTTCCATTAAATTTGCCTATTGAGTTTCGAGAGTCCGATTTGAGATCCGCCTTAGTAAGTATGTTACATATATTTTGTATAACTTGTATGCAAAAGTTGAAATTATTTCGAATATAATAGAGTACCGTTTTAATTTTTGAAAAGAAAAAAAATTATAAAAGAAAATAAAAGGAAAAAGAAAAGACAAAAGACAAACATGAAAAGAAAGAAACAGAAATGAGGCGGTGGCAGCAGGGATTAATTCCCTTAAAAGCTTCATTGAGAAGCTTAAACAAAATGGAACAGAAACAAAAGGGAAAAACGTGAAACAGGGAAAAGAGAAATGGAGCAGAGCAAAAAAATGCCAGAACATGAGAAAAGAGCCGGAAAAAGATAGAATTTTTATCCTACAACATCCAGGTAATGATGTTAATTCATTATTTGAGTTTATTACGTGTGTTTAAATATATTTTAACGGTAAAAATTGGGATATTAGACATCGTCCTAACGAATTAAATTGATAGCTTAGAGGGTCAATTGGACCCCGATAATAGAACTGATCATATATTCGTACTCAGTGAGTTATGGGCAACATATAAATGTAATTTATTTAGGGTTTGGTTATGTGACCTTAAACCTTGTACATAGGCCTGATCTGCGTATTGCGTGTGCGAATAGGGTATTAGGTTCCTAACAGGATTACCCTAAAATGTGAGGAATGAAGCCTTTAGCCTAATTTGATATATTTTTCTGCTTATTGAATAGAGTGGGATCGTTTGGCAATGAAACCAAAGGATAAAGCGGTTGTTGATTAGCAATGCCAACTTTTGGAAGAGGTAAGTGTTTATATCCATTTCTTTGGAGGCACTTGGCCTCGTGGATTTTCTACCACGTGTTCCTTATGTGTGTAGCTGCCGATAGGCGTACTCATTACGCCTTAGCTTTGAATTTACATTGTATATTATATGTTAAGCCCTGTTGTTGGTATTGCATTGAGCATATGAGCATTGCACTCTAGTTTTGAGCATTGCATATACTTCCCGGTAATAGATGAGAGTCCCGAGCCGGTGAAGGGTCATTATTGCATATACTTCCCGGTTGGCGATGAGAGTCCCGCGCCGGTGAAGGCTCATTATTGCATATACTTCTCGGTAATCGATGAGAGTCTCGAGCCGGTGAAGGGTCATTATTGCATATATCTCCTGGTAGACGATGAGAGTCCCGCGTCGGAGATAGGTATCAGGCATATGTGACTGCATGGCATCATATTGCATTCATACGCATTCCATTGCACATATTGAGGGGTAGGAGGATTCCGCTCCATTCTATCATATTGAGGGTAGGAGGATTCCGCCCTAGGAGCAGGAGGATTCCGCTCCATTGCATATATTGAGGGGTAGAAAAATTCCGCACCAGGAGCAGGAGGATTCCGCTCCATTGCACATATTGAGGGGTAGGAGGATTCCGCCCCAGGAGCAGGAGGATTCCGCTCCATTGCATATATTGAGGGGTAGGAGGATTCCGCCCCAGGAGCAGGAGGATTCCGCTCCATTGCACATATTGAGGGGTAGGAGGATTCCGCCCCAGGAGCAGGAGGATTCCGCACCATTGCATCATATTGAGGGTAGGAGGATTCCGCTCCATTGCATCATATTGAGGGTAGGAGGATTCTGCCCTGGAGTAGGAGGATTCTGCTCCATTCATTTGACACATGTGACCCTTTGCATCATGTTTCATTTCATCTCATTTTATTTCATACCATTGTGTATACTTGTGGTACATAACTACTGTTCTGCTTATACGTGCACTGCTTATTTGTCTATATATTTCTGGCTCGTATTCTAGGTTGCGGGGATCGGGTTGCACGCCGCAGCGGTATAAATATATGGATCGGGTTTCACGCCGCAACGGTATAAATATATGGATCGGGTTGCACTTCGCAGCGGTATAAACATATGGATCGGGTTGCACGCCGCAACAGGATGAACATATGGATAGGGTTGCACGCCGCAACAGGATGTATTTCTGATTGTTGATGTGTTCGGGATACCTATATGTTCTGGCTATCTTATTTCCCTGGTTGTTTATGAGTTTAAGATCCTATACGTGTTTCCAGTTATTATCTAGCTCTGCCTTTTTATAATAATTTAAATAAGAGGAATTTAGTTTATTTGTTTTTCTTCTCCCTGGCTAGCTATCCTATTCTTTGAGGTGGCTAGTCTGCCCCACTTATTGAGTCCTTTTGACTCACCCTTGTTTGTTGTTTGTTTCTTGTCTGTCTATTTTGTTTCGGCAGGTTCGCTCCAGGATTGAGTTCGCCACGTTGTGAATGAGCGAAGACGACTTCAGCTATCAGGGTGAGGCAGCTTTTATTCTGGATGGCCACCAGTTTATTGTTTATTATATTAGTTGCATTTTGCTTCCTTCAGGAGGTATCTGTCTTCTTTTGTACTCTTAGATGTCTAGTCTGGATAGCCCTAAACCTAGTATGTTGGGTAGTCGGCTGTAGTTTCTTTTGTACAGCTTAGAAGTATCAGTATGTCAGTATTTTTTTAAGTCTTGTCCTTATTTATGAATTGTTATATTTATTTTTCTAATTTAATTGGTAAGGGTTCGCCCGACGGGTCTAAGGGAGGATATCGGGTGCCCGCACGGCCTAACCGGATTCCGGGTCGTGTCAACAATACTAGTCTATTACCCAACACAACCTTTAATCTATAAGGGGTCCATCAACAATGCTTAGAATACTTTATCTAAGCCATAACCTGTTACTCATCATTCTCATCATTATGTATACAAGAGAAAACAAGTAATACCAGAAACATATACATAAATGAGCTCAAAATGTCAATTAATAAATATCATAAAATCTTTACATAAGGTCATACATTGCTATCAATAACACCCATTATTTTAACATGATCCATAAATGCTTTGAGTGGTCATCCTTTTGTCAAAGGTAACATTCCTCATCCACTTAGCCTAAACTGTGGCCTCAAAGCATACTACATCCAGCATAATCTGAATCTGAATATCTAACCATATCAAGCTGGTTAGATTTTTTATAAGCGAGCATATATTTCATTTGCTTATGTTCCAAGTGATTATTTGGGCATTAATTGAGATTGAATTTATCTCCCTTCTGAATTGGAACGGGACTTGATGAGCAATTTTCCATTCTGAATCTCTTTAGAACATTATTAATATAGGTTTTTTGAGACAATTCCAACAACCCTTGTGATCTATCCCAAAATATTTCTATCACAATCACATAGGCTGCCTCTCCCATATCTTTCATTTCAAAGTTCTTATAGAGAAATTTCTTGGTGTCATAGATCATACCAAGATCATTAGTAGCAAGTAAGATGTCATCAAGATATAAGGCACAAATTATAAATTTACTCCTACTGACCTTCAGATATATACACCGGTCAACGATGTTTTCGTTAAATCCAAAGGCGACAACAGTTTTATGAAACTTAAGACACCATTGTCGGAAAGCTTGTTTAAGCCCGTAAATTGATTTTCCAGTTTACTTACCATGTGTTCCTTTAATTTTCTTTAACTTCAAACCCCTCTAGTTGATCCATATAAAATTCTTCCTTTAAATTTTATTCAAAAGTCGACTTTCACATCCATTTAATGTAGCTATAAGTAATGATGAGCCACTAAATAATTATAATCTAAGTGAATCCTTTTAGAACAGATCAAAATATCTCTTTATAATCAACCCATGTTTTTGAGTAAAACCTTTGGCAACAAATCTGGCCTTGTGACGTTCGATATTACCATTTGAATCAGTTTTGGTTTTAAAGACCCGTTAACAACCAACTCTTTTGCAACCTTATGGTAATTCGACAAGGTCCCAAACTTCGTTCTGTTCAATAGATTTCAACTCGTCTTTCATAGTATCTAACCACTTATCAGAACTATCACTTTTAATGGCATGTGAAAATGAAACTGGATCATAATCAATTTCCAAGTCATCCAAAACAATTTCCAAATCAATTTTTGACTCGTGTAAATATACCAAAAAATAGTCAGAAATAGCATGTCTCATATGTCTTTGAGATTTTCTTAAAGCTACTTCTTGTTGTAAATCTACTGCAAGTTCATCGATTATGTCTTCATTTTGAATAGCAGGAACATTAATTTTTTGTTCTTGTTGGTTATTGATCCACGCTCAATCCACTCACCTAAAAAGGTGTGGGGCAATTGTCAAAGATAGTAGTACCCAACTAAGAGTCGGAGTCGATTTCCTCAGGGAGCTAGCTTGCAATCTATTAGTCTTAAATTGAATAGTAACGAGTTCTATGAATTGTTCGTATATTCCTAAGTATAAGTTGATAGATATTAAAGTAAGTACAACTATGACTAACTATGTAAATATGGAGAATGAGCTAGGGGTTCACTCATTCTGACAAGATTGCTTTAATTAAACTCTTACTTTAACCTTGCAAATCATATGGGTAATATCAATGGTCGGACAATTTTATTCCTCAAGCCCCATTAGGGATAGAGCAGATTAACCTCATCAAGCCCATTAGGGTCAATAATGGGGCGCGAGAAACCCTAGTCCAAGGACCCGAGGGGGAATGACCTTTTTAGGTCTTTTCTCTTAGATGGGGTAAGCCGTAGCCAATGTAACCTAAATGCTCACTAGTTTTTATTAACCTACAACTTCAACCCCGTTAGGGTGATGAAAGCAAAGTAAGTTTAGGTTCAAGTACGGCCGTGCCTTAAACCCTAGTCAAGAAAAGTACGATAGAGAACTAGATTCACCTTAACCCATAGATTTTATGAGATTAAAAATAAGTTTTAAGTTAAAATAATCAAGCCATCATGAATAAACCCTTAGTATGAGTTTAGCTACTCATACTGAAGTCTAACACACATATGGTAAGAGATGAAATAGCAAGAATCATGTTAAGAATTAGATTGAGAAATGAAATCCTTACAAAATATTCAAGTTAGAACCCTTCCTTAGCCTCCAAGAATATTCAAAAATGTAATAAGTGTATTCTTAAGCTGAAAAAGGTATATCTTTCTCGGAGGCATAACAGCCTATTTATAGGCATGCGTTTGAAAACTAGGCTAATATTTACAAGTTTGCCATTTTGCCCTGTTTTATGCTAGACCACCGGTTATTCAGCGTGCCGCATATTGAAATGTGCGGCCGCCGAAGGCTAGTCTAACACCTATTTTGTCTTGTTCTGCGGTGCAGGTCCGGTGGGGTCGCAGTTCCAATGGCGAACAATATCAATAATCCGCAGATGTCTTGAGCTCACTGTGATGACCGGCAGAGCCACATCTCCTTCTGCGGCGTTGCAGAATGCATTTAGCAATTCAAATGGCGGTCCGCCTCTTTTCTTCAATGGAACTTGATGAGCTCTTGAACATTCTCCTCCTTCGGCCGGTGATTCGGCGAGGCGCCGATCAAGCTGCTGCCCTATCTCCCTATTCTTCAAACTATAGTCAAACTGTTGTTTTGCTCTTTACTTCATTCTTTTGGCTTTGTACACTAACTCTCTTTGATACCCTGAAACATGGAGATAAACATAAGATTTACTCAAATAACAAAGCTTTTAGGACGTCAAAGCTAGTCTAAAAGAGTTGCAAATATACGCAAAATACGAACATATCAACTCTCCCAAACTTAAGCTTTTGCTTATGCTCAAGTAACATTAAGAACTATCTTACGATTCACAATTTAACGCCGAGATTGAGTTCAACAATGAGACTGAGACAAGAGGAAGTTCATGGCTTTGGTTGATACTAATATTTAGTTTCACACATGAGAATCCAACCAAGCAATCCACAAGCGCCAAAGCCACAACTACATCTACTAGAGCTTCTAGTGATGACTAAAGTATGTATAGTAAAATTACTCTTTCAACTCACCTAAGGCTCTCTTAGTTGCATCTTCGAATCTCAAGTCCCCTAATGCCCTCACTGCAAGGAATGGGTCCCTATCTCTCAATATAATTCAAACAAAAGGGACCCTCAAGTCTAACCTCTCACTCTCACAAATGAATGCAAGCTAAGCACATACAATATCATAGGCTTGGCCTTAGTGTCACTTGTCATTTCTTTCACGTCAATTAGTGAAGGATCAAATAGGATTTCTACGGTTGTAATATAGGCTTTTGGACATAGGCAGGGTACAATTTGGTTAAAAAGTGACTAATCTCCCTCCTTGGGCACTACATTATCTTTTCATTCATTTTACTTTGAGCTTTCTTTTCACATTAGCTCTTATTCCCAATTTTCTTTCTTAGTTTTTGCTTTGTGGCTCTTATTCCTCCTTTTGCTTTTCTTCTTTATTTTTGTCTTTTCATTTTTTCTTTTGCTATTTTTGTATTTTTCTTGATTTTCTTCTTTTTCTTTTTTGCAACTTTTTTGTACAATCATCTTCCTTTTTGAAGAGCCACTTAGCTTTCATTTCCTTGTTCCCTTCCATCAAACTTAGACTTTAGTCTAAGTTGTACGTCTTTCAATGTCTCAAGGAGATAGGGCCAAGAGAATGTTAGAATTGGCTCAGGCTATTTGTGTAGCTATCAAAAGAAAAGGATATTAAGGCTCAAAGTTGGCTAACTACGGATTAATTTCATTTAGTGGCTTGAAAGACTCAAACGGGTCAAAGAAATGCCTATTATCCTATCCAGTCACCAATTTGACACTCCATTCATTTCTAAGGACACACAAGCCAAGTTCTAACACGCATATGCAATTAACAACCTTAATCAAAGACTCACCTCACTAGCACAAGGGACAAGAGACAAGAACATCAACTTTTAAGCACTTAAGATAAGGATTTAGCCTATACTACACATGCACAGAGTCATCAAAAGAACCTGAAGGTTATAGGTGTAACTCTCAACAACAATCCACTAAACTTTCTCATGTGAGCTCCTAATATGTTGGTATCAAACAAGTCACAAAACAAGGATAAGGATGGTACTTCTATGATTAAGATCTAAAAAGTTCCCGGTTTAAAAAAATTGCATTCTTGGAAAAGAACCGAGTCAAAGAAAAACCAAGAAGGTTATTTAGTACTTCTAAAGTATTTACACAAATGGTATTTACAATGGAGGTGGTTGTTGTTTCGGGCCCAAGTGAAAGTGAGTTTCACAAGGGTTGCCTACGTATCGCAACAAGTGAAAATCAGAGGAAGGAAGGCAACATCCCAAGCGTAGTTTACAAGAGTACCTATAGCATCTTTTTGGGATTGTTTCAAAATGTTTCAATTTGTTTGGGTTGATTTTTTTTTCTAACAACTAAAAACAATTATACTAAGAATTTAAAGACAAGAATTTAAAACAAGAAATTAAACATCCTAAATTAAAGATTAAACATCCTAAATTAAAGTAACAACATTAACATAGTTTTAGGACATTCGTCAAAAATTAACTACCTCACCCCCAACATGAAAAGTTGCTATGTCCCAAAACAACTAATCCAAAAACAAAAACAAAATTTCATAGGATTAGTCAAAAAGGGAGAGAAGAACTCCCTATTCATCTCAGGAAATTCTTTTGCCCTTGCCCTCCACATGATCGTTCGGGGCTTGTGGTCTTCTCTTCCTTCTTTCTTCTCTGGCTCTTACTGCCACGTCCAATGAAGCTTTCCTAGCCAACTTCACCTGTACTTCTTCATCAAACTGCATATTTCTTAGCAGATCCAAGTCTTCAAGCACCTCTCCTTCCATTCTTCTCAGGTTCCTCTGGTGCATAGATTCTGCGGCTGTTAGTTGATCCGGCCTTCCTTGCCTTTGTTCTCTCTTACTCCACAACATGTTCATATGCTTCACAACATCAGCTTGTTTAATGACAAACACATGAATGCACTTTCTGATCTTCAAAATATCCTGGGCATTTGCATCAATGGCTACCCTTAACTAACCAAATTGAGTCGGGGTGACTCTGCCTGATAAAGGTGGAGGTGGACGAACTTGAGGCATGTTGCATAGAAGTACACTGAACTCCTACATCTTGCCCTGGAACTGCTCAAGCTCCTGAGTGAGGTTTGCTACTGCAGTTTCTGCCCCCCTATGAACACTAGGTGGAGGAGCTCTAGAGGAAGAAGGCCTGTCAGCCTGCGATGGTGCTCCATGAGTAGGGGAACCGGGTGTAGGATGGATTGGGTTGTTCTCATCCTTGATAGCATAAAGGTCAAAGGCTCGCTTGGCAAAGGCATAATTATCATTTTCCAAAGTGTCGCAGCCTTGGTCTATGAGGTATTTTGTCAAGGTATTGGCATAAGGAAGATCTTCATTACTAGATCTAGCAGCTTCTAACATCACCCTTACCATTTCAGCTCCCAAGTTGATCCTTATCCTAGTCATAATACAACCTATCATAATTGCTCTTCTCAAGGTGACTATGTGGCTTTCCCTTGATGGAAAGATTCTTGAGCTGGCAATTGAGTTCCAACCCTTAGCTTCAAAGTTGAGATCTTGGGCTGTGATTATTGCACCCACTCTACTCCAGGCTGACTTTTTTCTCGACCAATAATAGGAATGAGCCACTTCCTTTGTGCTCTTTCACTCATTGCCAACTTGGTCATGTAATCAAATGGAGTGAAATTGGGAAGATCAAGATGTTGATTTAGGGCCCTTGCAGACACTTCCACTACTTTGCCCCTGCATTCCACTCTGCTTTCTGGTTCTGTTTGGTTACTCAACTCAATGTAGAACACCTCAATCAAATCTATAGTTGCTGAACCCAGTTTTTTCGTAAAACCTCTCTCCAGGAATGCATTGTAAAATCTTGGGTTGAACTCCTCAATTCTATCACTAGCACCCTTCTTTCATAGATTACTTCATCATATTCTTCATCAGTGCTCAGATCACATCAAAGGAGTCACTCCCAGAGGATGGAGGACTTGGTGATGTGGGCTCTCTTTCTCTTTTCTTGGGTGTTTGGTGCTTTGCCATTTCAATACCTAAACAAAACCAACTCCATGCGAGGGATTAGCATAAAAACTAGCTACACTATTCTACTTCAATATTATACTAAGATTAAGCTTAACTAATGTACATGAAGTCTAAGAAAGAAACAAAAAAGTCAAACAAATTTCAAAGAATTATCAGTCAAGCATAACATTCGGCAGCCCGCAGAAACTCATGGGGCACGCACAATAGACATTGGAGGCTGCAGAAATGCTGCTGAAATGAATCGGTGGGGCGCCGCTCAAAGTGCGAGAGTCAAGCCTCAGTCGCACAATTTCAAAAATATTCTGATAACACCGATGGCTCCGCAAATGGAACTGCAGGCCTGCCAAGTGCTCATCTCACTTCAACTTGTGACATTTACCCCCATCAGCGACTCGCATAAAGTCTTGCTGACTAGAAGAGGGGGCGCCGCTTAAGGTGCGAGAGGCAAGCCTCACTTGCACAATTTCCAAAAAAAATTGATAACACTGGCGGCTCCGCAAATGGAACTACAGGCCCGCTGAGTGCTCTCTGCGCTTCAAATTGCGAAGTCAATCCTCATTGACGGCTCGCCGAATCATTAGCCAATTTCAACTACAGTGCACAGATTTGAGGCTTGCTTGCCTTTGGGCAAGAATTGTTTCTCAAGTTCTTCCCAAGTGTAGATTGAGTTCTTTGGTAGCTTGTTCAACCATGCCTTAGCCTTCCTTGATAGAGAATAGGGAAAGACTCTTAGACGCAAAGATTCTTCCGTACAATGTGTCGACTTGTAGAGATGACATGTTTGCATAAAATTCCTCAAGTGTTCGGTTGGGTCATCATGCTTGCTTCCACTAAAAAGTCCATTTCAAGTCCATGAATGATCACTTGTGAGGTATTGAAAGTCATATTCCCACGAATTGGTGGTGGCACAATGGCACTTGCAAAAGTGTCCAAATTCACTTCCTCTTCCGAATCTTCCAACTCTGGGCATGTTGGTTATCATTTCGACCACCCTTGCATTCCTTTGATTCCGATTGTCATTGCGAACATTCACCCGATTGGCATTGGCTCTTCTATTTGCTTGAGCACCACAGCTTCCTCGGTTTGCACCTCGGCCTCCTCTATTAGCATTGTTGCCTCTTTGGTTTACATTGCCCGCAACACCATTATTGTTACCAACACGAACTCTCTCATTGGCTTGAGCATTGCCATAAGGAATTCCATTATTTGGGGCTTCATTTTCAACTTGAGGGTCATCATTCTCCTCAAAGACATCTTAAATTCCATAACTCTCCTCACTAAGAGAAGTGTCATCATAATCTTCTTCGGACTCCTCATAATAATCATTTGGAGCAATTGGAGCATTTGAAAATGGAACTCCCTTATTAGCACGATTGTATAGGGGGTTCTTCATAGCTCTATCCAGATTCTTTCTCATACTTGGGTTCACCTACACACGGTAAAACAAAGCATAAGGTAAAATGGTAGGAACAACTAACAAGACTAGAACACGAAATATTCTACCTAATAGATGTACCGTAGCTCCCCGGCAACGGCACCAAAATTTGATCCACACTCAATCCACTCACCACGAAGGGTGTGGGGCGGTCGTTAAAGATAATAGTATCCAACAAGAGTTGGGGTCGATTTCCACAGGGAGTTAGCAAAGCAATCTATTAATCTTAGGATGAATAGTGACGAGTTCTAAGAATTGTCCGTGTATTCCTAATGAATAAAGGTAGAATATGTTAACTACAACTACAACTAATAACTAACATAAAACAAGCTAAATAATAATGGGTGATGTAAATAATGAGAATGAGCTAGGGATTCATCCACTCCAACTAGATTCTCCTAGCCAAACACTTGTATTAATCTCACAAATCACATGGATAACGTCAATGGTCGGACCTCTAATGTATTCCTAAAAACCCTCTCCGGATAGGGAGGATTTACCTCATCAAGCCCGTTAGGGTCAATAATGAAGTGCTAGAAACCCTAGTCCAAAGACCCGAGCGGGGAAGACTATTTTAGGTCTTCCTCTTTATATGGGATAGGCCGCAACCAATATAACCCAAATTCTCGCTAGTTTCCATTAACCTACACCTTCAACCCTATTAAGATGATGAAAGCAAAGTAGGGTTAGGTTCAAGTACGGTCGTGCCTTAAACCCTAGTTAAGAAAGTACGATGGAGAACTAGATTTATGTTAACCCATTTTTTTTATAAGATTAAGTACAAGATTTAAGCTAAGATAATCAAGTTTTCATGAATAAACCCCTAGTATGAGTTTAGATACTCATACTAGGGTCTAATACACACATAGTAGAAGATGAAATGGTAAAAATCATGTAAGAATATATTTAAGAAATGGAATCCTTACAATAAACTCCAAGTTGAAACCCTTCCTTAGCTTCCAAGAATATTCAAAAGTGTGTAAAGTAATATTCTAAGCTCAAAAAGGTTCTCCTTTTCTCGGAGGCATAACAGCCTATTTATAGGTATGAGTTTGAAAACTAGACTAATATTTACAAGTTTGCCATTTTGCCTTGTTTTACGCCAGGCCGCAGACTATTCGACGAGCAGCCTGATAAACTGCTAGCTCGCCGATAACCTATTTTACTAATCTTTCTCCTGAATTGCGATGCAGGTTCGGCGTGGCACCCTTATTATTGCAGACGGCTCTTGGGCTTCGCAGATTCTCCAGACTTTCTGTGAGCAGCGGCGGGTTCGCCTTCTACTCTGCGGAGTCACCGCTTCTCTTCAGCGCTCTCTTCGGCGATCCACCCTTCAAGTTGCTGATTTGACTTGAACTCTTCCTTCCTTCGGCGGATGGCTGACCTCTTGAGCTGTAGATTTGGCGAGGCGCCGATCCAATTGCTGACATATCTCCATGTTCTTCAATTTTTAGCCAAAGTGCACTTGTTTTTACTCTTTTCATATTTTCTTTGGCTTTGTATATCAATTCTCTTAATTACCTGAAACATGAAGAATAACATAAGATTTATTCAAATAACATCACTTGAAAGGATAAAAGCTAGTCTAAAAGGGTTGCAATTAAGCGCAAAACACCAATATATCATCGGTAAATCTTAAAAAGAGGTTTTCAAGCTCGATTGTGGCGAATGAGCTCCGATTAAAAATTCAAAAGTTTCGTTAGGTTCGTATGGTCATTTGTGACATGTGTGAATTTTCGAATAGTTTTCGCTAAAAATTCAAAAATTAAGAATTTGATCTCTTTCCGTTTAATTCGCATCTTGAGTTTCGAAAATTCGATTCGTGATATGTCTTAGCGAGTACGTCACATAAATATATATAACCTGCTTGAGAAATTTTGAATTATTCCGAAATTCGTAGGGTTCCGTTTTAATTTTCGTCACAAAAAAAAAAGATTAAAGAAAAAACAAAACGAAAGAAAAAGGAAAAGGAAAAAGAAAAAAATAAGGAGAAAGGCGGTAGCTTAGCTTAACAGCATATAAGCATAAAACGAACAGAAATAAGGAACGAGATAGGGAGAACGCCGAGAACACCAAAAAAGAGAGAAAGGAAAGGAAAAAGGAGAAGGCAAGAAATAGAATTTTTACCCCGAAACATCCAGGTAATTATGTTAATTTATTATTTCATTTTATTACGTATGTTTGAACATATTCTAATGGTAAAAATCGAGATATTAGACATCGTTCTTATAAGTTAAATTGATAGTTTCAAGGGTTAATTTGACCTCGATAATGGAATTGATTATATATTCAAATTCAAGGAGTTATGGGCAACCCATAAATATAATTTATTAAGAATTTGGTTATGTGATTTTGAACCATGTACATAGGCCTGGACTGCGTATTGCCTACGAATTGGGTGTCGGGTTCCTAATCGGATTGTTCTAACATATAAGGAATGAAGCCCTTACCCTTATTTGATTTATTTTTCTTCTTATTGAATAGAGAGGGATCATTTGGCAGTGAATACAAAGGATAGAGAAGTTGTTGAGTAGCAGTGTTACACTTTTAAACGAGGTAAGTGATTATATCCATTTTTTTGGTGGCCTTTGGCCTTGTGGATATTCTACCACGTGTTCCTTACGTGTGTAGCTGCCCATAGGCGTACTTATTACGCCTTAGTTTTGACTGTACGTTGTATATTATATGTTATGCCTTGTTGTTGGTATTGCATTGAGCATAGAAGCATTGTGCTCTGGCTGTGAGCTTGATATGTACTTCCCGGCTGTCGATGAGGGTCCTGCGCCGGTGAAGGATTATTATTGCATCATACTTGCATCATATTAAGGGTAGGAGTATTCCGCCCCATAAGAGTGCAGGAATATTCTGCCTCAGCTTTATATTATCTCGGGTGCAGGAGTATTCCTCACCAGGAACAGGAGTATTCCGCTCTTATGTTATATACTGAATGCAGGAGTATTCCACCTCAGGTTTATATTATAACGGGTGCAGGAGTATTCCGCCCCAGGAGAGTGCAGGAGTATTCCGCCTTAGCTTTATATTACATCGAGCTTAGGAGTATTCCGCTCTTATGTCATACACTGAGTGTAGGAGTATTCCACCTCAGCTTTATATTATATCGGGTGCAGTAGCATTCCGCTCCAGGAGAGTGCAGGAGTATTCCGCTCTTATGCCATATACTGAGTGCAGGAGTATTATACCTCAGCTTTATATTACATCGGGTGCAGGAGTATTCCGCCCCAATAGAGTGCAGGAGTATTCTGCCTCAGCTTTATATTATCTCGAGTGCAGGAGTATTCCGCCCCAGGAGCAGGAGTATTCCGCTCTTATGTCATAAACCGAGTGCAGGAGTATTCCGCCTCAGCTTTATATTATATCGGGTGCAAGAGTAATCAGCCCCAGTTGGTTATTAGATTGTATTCCCCTCGAATGTAGGAGTATTCCGCTTCGGGACGGGATTACAGGCACATGTGACCCTATTGCATCATACTGCATTCATTCCATTTCATTGCATCGGTTGATGTGTATTGGGTGATTATAGTGCGATGTTTTGTGTATGTGTCATGTATTTCTGATTGTTGATATGTTTGGGATACCTATAGGTTCTGTCTATCTCAGATCCCTGGTTGTTTAAGAGTTTATGGTTTCATAAGTGTTTCAAGTTATTATCTGGCTCTGCCTTTTTATAGTTAAAATAAGGTGAATTTGGTTTATCTGTTTTTCTTCTCCCTGCCTAGCATAACTGCTTCTTTGAGGTGGCTAGCCAGCCCCCACTTACTGAGTCCTTTCGACTCACCCTCTGTTTATTTCTTGCCCATTTATTTCGTTTCGGCAGGTTTGCTCCAAGATTGAGTTCGCCGCGTTGTTGAGGAGCGAAGACGACTTCAGCTGTCAGTGTGAGCCAGCTTTTGTTCAGTATGGCCACCAATTTTATGTTTATTATCTCAGTTGTATTTTTCTCCCTTCAGGAGATGTTTATACTTCACTTGTATTCTTAGATGTCTGTCTGGATAGCCCTAAACCTAGTACATTGGGTAGTCAGCTATAACTTCTTCTGTACAGCTTATGTATAATTATGTTCATGTCTCTTTAGGTCTTATTTCTTATCTTTAAGTTGATTTTATGTGTATTTTTGTGAGTTCAATTCAAAAGAGTTCGCCCGACGGGTCTAGGGGAGGATGTCGGGTGCCCGCACGGCCTAATCGAAAATTCGGGTCGTATCATTGTTATAATTAAATAAACTATTATTTGTTGAACTAGCTTTCATGGAAATATAGCAAATGGTGAATAAAAATATTTTCATGAAAAGTTGTGAAACTGATTAAAGGATTTTTGCTGTTTAAATTGAATGGAATTTTCGTGTGGCTATGAGAGCATGTTTGGCCAAGCTGCGAGAATCTGCTTATTTTGAGAAGTGTTTTTGAGTAAAGTGCTTTTGTAAAAAGTGATTTAGAAAAATAATTGTGTTTGGCTAAATCATAGGACAAGTGTTTTTGTTAGTTAATTGTATTTTACAAGTATTTTTAAATTTATTTTTAAACATCAAATTACGAAAAATGATATGCGTATAAGTTGTTTCTTATTCTTGTTATATGTCTAATCTTGTCCTTAAAAAATAAAAACACTTATTTTTTGGAGAAGCTATTTTTTTCAGTTTCTGCTTAAAAGCTAAAAAATAGCTTCTGATCTATTCAAAAATACTTTTTTTTAACCAAAAAGTTTGGCCAAACATCTTCATTATCTAAAATAAGTGCTTATTGTGCTTTTGACATGCCAGAAGCTTGGTCAGACAAGCTTTAAGTCAAGCTCATTTGAAAATATTGTTTTGTTATTTAATTTTCTTTCCGATATGAAAAATGAAGTAGAGTCGGAATAGAAAAGTGTATTTCTCGGCCATCCTATCAGGTTTGTGGTGCTAGCGTTCAAGTTTCTTCAGTATGGTAGATTAGTACTTAACTCATATTCTTAATCAAATAGCTAACTAATGGTAATTAATTGGTAATTGATCAATGAGTAATGATTATATGATTAAATGGATAGGTTTTAAATTCGAAAAGTGGGTATGGTATCCATTAATTTATAATCATATATATTATTTATAAGTAATTATATTTCACCACCATAAATAAATTTTTTTAGCTACGATACAATATTTTGTAGCTACATCTACATGTTTAGTATTTCGCTGCAAAAAAAATGAAACTTTTTGCTACAAGTGTATTTCTCATGGCAAAACAACAAAACTATTTGCTATAAATGTATTTCTCGTGACAAAAGGTTCTACCATTTCACTACAACATATTAATAAAATAAAATAAATAAATAAGAAAACGGTGACAGTGCGCTTTTCCTCAGAACAGTTTATGGGAAAGAAGGTCTCTGAATGAAGAAAATACATGCTTAAGTTCATTGTTCAAAATCTCGCAGTTGAGTAAATGAAATCTCTCATTGCAAGTCGTGAAAGTACAACACATGCATTACAAAAACTTACTAGCTCTTCAATTATATCTTTTCAAAATTTATTTCTCTGATTCACTGATTCGATGTGTTTGATACAAATATCAGTCAAGAATCACACTTGCTTCTGAACGACAAGTTACCGTGAAAACATTAATTTATCTGGAAATAAGCCGTCTAAAACATCAAACTCAACACATCTCCTTATTAAACATAAAGATAAAAACAAGACAAAGCAATTTTATTCCCTCAAGCAGAAATAATCTCTTTTACATTATAAACCCTTAGAAAGCAAGAAATTTTATGTCTATAATTATTCCTCTTCCATATGTGTTCAGGAGCAGGCCTCAGTACGATCACTTAGTGTAACATTGAGTCTATAACGAGCATAAATGAAGTAGACACCATTGTGTGGAGATATTGGAAGACCTGCATTAACATCATAGACATCATCCTTGGACCAGCTGGAGAGGATGGTAGTGTTTACTTGGAAGACAGAATTCAATTCGGGAATCTTTACTTTTATATTACGTTGAGCACAATCGCATGTACTTGTAAGAGTTGCATTCCATGCTTCCAGTCCCTCGATGGTTTCGTTTAGTTTTGATTGGCTGATAACAATGCCTGGATTGCATCTGAAACTCTCAATGCCTGAAAAATAACAAGAGAATTAGTTGTCTATATTTCATTTCTCGTATATCTTGCATAAGTTTTTTCTTTCTTTTTTTTGTTCTTTTACATTGGAAACTCTGGATTTAACTGAGAAGTGCTAATTTATATGTTAAAAGTTTTGTTGTTCAATCTCTCTGTCTGTGTCTGGTCCTCTAAAAGTCAAGCATTTTTTGAGGACACGACACGAGTACAAGTACGTTTGTAAATAAGAGCAATTTAGGCTAAAAGAGAGGGTGAAAAAAATGAGGTTAACTAATACCTTCACAAAACAGGGCAAGAAAAAGAACTAAGCCAAGGACTTTAATGATTGCTGCCATTGAAAATGTTGTGTTAGTGACTCTCTATGTATGTATATTACTTGAACTGTGTTGTTTCCTCTCCTAACAAGTTCTTATTTATATATACTTTTTGCGGAGAAAATTCAGATAATCTAATAAATAAGATACTCTATGTTAGTTAACTATAAATTGCAAATATAGTAATTGGAGAACTCCCATTTACTTTTTTTCCTAGTTAGTTTGACCAAATCACCCTTTTCGTACAATTTAAGATGAAATTTAAATTGGTTTCCTAAATAGGTTAATGAGTTTTACAAGTATTTACCATAATAGTGTTGCAAATTAAAATTTATCTGAAATTGTACAAAAAGAGAGATTTAGTCAAATTTGATGGAATATCACATAAAATTGCTAGTTTTATTCATGCACCTGCAACTACTAACGAAATGTTGTCATGTACGTCTCAATGTGCGCCGTCTTTATTGTAAGGTATCTTGAAATTAGTGAACACATTTCTTATAAAGTTCAAAAGATAGATGTGATTTCTCCGGACAATTTGAGCCAATTTCTAGCCTAGTACTAATAGATACAACAAATAAACTCATGTCTATCCACGTCCAGTAGTGTAGTAACCAAAGTCTCCCATACAACATATATGAGTTCAATTCTCATTTTTCTGGTTCGATTCTCATTGTTTCCCTTTCCCTAGCATTCTCATTCCACCCACATAATGGAAAGATTTTTCTTTCTTAAAAAAATTTTAAAAAAAAGGAAAAAGAACCCTGGTCAAGAACAATTATGGTCCACTAGACACTAGCAAGTCTGGACTCGTAATTCTTCCATTTAACGCATTATTAAATATATAACCTGCTGACAAGCAAGGGTAATTGGGATGAAAGAAGCGCATTGAGATTTGAGAAATGTATGTTGATATGCAAGAAATCATACTGACTTTAGCCTACTGAACCTTTATAAGATAAAAGTCCACTATATTTTTTTTCAGATTCACTAGTTCGATATGTTTCATATGAATAGCAGCCAGGAATCACCCCGCCGTTGAACAACATGCTAGCGTTAAACTCAGTTAAGATGCTATCGCGGTACTACAACTTACAACAATAAAAATTTCTAAGAGAAACAAATCTGTGAACAAACGTAACACTTTGTTGCACGCTTGACGAAGACATGAGGACCAGTATCAAACAACAACTCTAGGTAATACATAACCAAACAGTAGTGCTACTCAAAATGTCAAATTGGTCTATTCTTAAGGTCTTCAATGATTTTAAGCTATTAGTTCGTACTCAAATAGCATGAATTCTGCTAAAAGGAGAAAGTTCCAATCAATAAAGGCCAATTTGTTGTCTTTCCATCCTTGCTGGTTTTGGGGCATGGCCATAAGATAGAGCAGAAAGCCTGCATTTGCGGAAAAAAGAATGGACATCCGAGGATGTGTATTAAAGGAATAAAATCAACATGTCAGTATAATTATGGATATCCCTTAATATTTCTCTCGAAGTCATTTCTCTGTGATGCGAATGCTAAAGTGGCGTGTTTTTCGAAATTGAATGATATAGACATCCTTGTGTTATATTTGCTATGCAAGAATGCCCGGCAACATGTTTGATATCCTTCTCTTTGCGATTATCCCGAATTTATGAAAATTTAAATTGGATCTCTTGGAAGTTTGAGATATGTTTACTAGCTTCAAGCTTATTAATTTGGAAATACACAACATAACCTACTTAGGGCTATCATTGGAGACTGCAAATCTTTGTTACAATAAGCCACCATACAAACCAACGTGTCGGTTTTGTGACAAACGAAGGGCAAAGGCAAAAGAAGATTTGTCAATTTGGAAAAATGCGCTTAAGAAAATAAAGTTTCTTCTCTCAAGAGATTTATGTAGCTTACGTAGGATACTAAGAATCTTTCTTAGTCTTTTCAAATATACCTGGAAAAAATCTATAATAGATACATAGTTAAGCGAAGCTGATTTTTTAAAAAATATTTATGTAAACACTGAAAATGTGTAAAACGCATAAACTTAAAGGTACCAACAAGATAAAGCAATTTTGTATTCGTCAAGCACAAAACATCTCTCTTTTACAGTGCAAAACTCATACGAGAATCAAGAAAGTTAAAATTTATGAATATCATCTTTCATATATGTTCATGAGCATGCCTCAGTACTATCATTTATTGTAACATCAAGACTTTTGCCCCCAGCATAAGTGAAGAAGACACCGTTATGTGGATATATTGGAAGACCTCCGTTGACATCATAGACATCATCATGGGCCTTGGAGATTATGGTAGTGTTTACTTGGATGACGGAATCGAAATTGGGAATGTTTAGTTTTACATCTTGTTGAACACAATCACATGTATTTGCCAAAGTCGTATTCCACACTTGTTGTCCTTGGATGGTTTCGTTTAGTTTTGATTGGCTGATAACAATTGGATTGCATCTGAAACTCTCAATGCCTGAAAAATAACAAGAGAATTAGCTGTCAATATTTTATCTCTCGTAAATCCTGAAATAAGTATTTTCTTTCTTTGTTATTTTTTTACATTGGAAACTCTGGATTGAAGTGAGAAGTCTTAATTCATATGTTAAAAGTTTTGTTGCTCGGTCTCTTTGTGTGTGTCGGATCCTCTAAAATCAACCCCTTGTTTGAGGACACGACAAGGGTACGACAACTTTTTTTTAGAGTACGAGCAACTTAGGCTTAAAGAGAGAGAACGAATAAAAATGAGGTTAACTAATACCTTCACATAAGAGGGCAAGACAGAGAACCAAGCCAAGAACTTTAATGATTGCTGCCATTGAAAATGTTGTGCTAGTGATTCTTTATGTGTGTCTGTTACTTGAATTGTGTTGTTCCCTCTCCTAACAAATTCTTATTTATAGATACTTTTGTAAAGAAAATTCAGATAACCTAATAAATGTGACATTCTATGTTAGGTAACTATAAATTGTAATATGCTAATGGTAGAACCACATATACTTTTTTTCTATTTAGTTTGACCAAATTACTCTTTTCGTACAACTAAAGATAAAACTTAAACGTGCAGAATTCGTTTCCTAAATAGGTAAATGAGTTTTACAAGTATTTACCATAATAGTTCTGCACATTAAAATTTATCTAAAACTGTAGGAAAAGAGAGATATGGTCGGAGTTCTATTTTCCCGAATTAATTTTACATATTATGACTCTACTTTCATTTATTTTGTACAAAAGTGATTGAACTGTCTTTTTATAACAAAAAAGCCACAAACCATGTCTAGTATCAAAGGAAGTGACTAAAAAAAATTCACAAACAAAAGTCACTCAACTTTGTCTGAATATCACATAAGATCGCTAGTTATAGTCATGCACTTGCAACTACTAATGATTTTCTATAATACTTGGACAAAACTAAGTGGCTTTTTTTTATTACAAAAGATAGTAAAGATGTCATAATTACATATCCAACAAAAATGTTGTCATATGCATCTCAATGTGCGTCGTCACTTTTGTAAGGTATCCTGAAATCGGAAAAGGACCAAATATACCCCTATACTATCAAAAATTGTTTTATATACTCTTCGTTATGCTTTCGGTTCATATACCCTTCCCGTTATACTTTCGGTTTAAATATATCCTACTCATTATAGTTTAGCACAAATTTGCCCTTAATTTTGACGGAAAGACACGTGTCAAACTTAGAATCAAATAATTCAATTTTAAATACTCGATTCATTTAAAAGCCCACCAGTTTATCCTGACCCCAACCATTTTCATCATCTTCTTCTTTTTCTCTTCTATGGCCGGAAAAATGTCCGATCCCTTTGCTGCATGCTTGACGAAGACGTAAGGACTAGTACTCCCTCCGGTCCATATTATTAGATTTTTTGACTGTTTTCAAACAAACCAAGGAATCCACCTTTTAGCATTAATTAAAGAGGTCATTTACTAAATTAACATTTATCTCCTTCAAATTTACTCATAGAAAATTGTGAGAGCTTTTTAAAAATGTGTTTAGATCATTTACTAACAAGGGTAACTTTGGAAAATTAAAACTAATAACATCTTGGTTTTTGAAAAAATCAATTATTTTGAACCTAAGAAAAAATACCAAAAAATCTGTTATAACCTATGCACCTCCCAAGGACACTAGAAGGGGGGTAGAATAGTGTCCACCGATTTTTCGCTTCAAGAACTCGATTCTCCTGAGTCAACAGTTTTGCTGTTTGAACACTTCAACACACGCCAATCAAAAACACAAGGAACACGAGGATTTTACATGGAAAACTCCTTGCTCAAGGGAGAAAAACCACGACCCACACTCTGGGATTTTAGAACTCAATCCACTAACACAAAGAGCACGTTTCTGATTACAAGACTCTGTAACCAAGGGGCTACACTCTAGACCCTAATCACTAAACAAAGCTAAACTCTAGCTTTACACAGTAATTTCTCGAAAGTTCACCTAATACATATGCTTCTACGATAAGCCAATAGGTAAAAACAATGATCACTCAAATATAAGACTACTTACAAAGCAAAGAACCTAGACGGAATATCTAGACTCAATCAACTCAAGTACACCAGTTGTCTTCTTCAGTTATCTCACATAGAAAGCTGCTAGATCGCCTTTGTATGCTCTCAACTCTCTGTTTTTTGAAATAACTAATTTCGGCTGTATCAACTACTTGTATTTATATGGGCTTCCCAACTGGTGCAATGCAATTCCCGAAGGTGTTGCTAAGCACAAACGCGGAAGAAGAACAATTAAAGAAGAAGATAAAAGCAAGACAAAACTTGCTTCTTTCGAAAGAACAGTGGGGAACCTGTCCCAAAGCTCGATCGAAAGGGAGACAAGGATCACCCTAACTATGCAACAATCCTCAAGAGAACATTGCCTCTTGCAAACTGAATGATCAAAGAGGAATGTTCAATCGGATTAACCGAAAGCCACAAGTCCATAAAGCCCTCACCGGGGTTTGCTCACGACGGAGACAAGAAGAAATGTGCTCGGCACTTTCATTCAATATTCAATATCCAAAAACTAACTGTCTTTTACAATGAAAGGGAACAAGGTTTATATAAGAAATACTAAGGGTAAACTAGTAAAAGGGTCACAAGTGACCAATAGAAATAAGCCACGCAGGGCTGAACTAAAATGTGTTCGGCAGTCTTGACTTCGGTAAGCCTTGGCTTCGGTTCTCAATTGTCTGCTCGAACACACTCCTCATCGGGCGCTGTCTTAGCTTCGAACACATGTTGTTGTGTTCGGTTCTGTGCTGCCCGGGGCCAAAAGCTGTTGTTCGGTAACCTTGTCCTCGGGCTCAATTTTGAAGATGTAGCCCTCGGTTTCTTCATCTTGCAATTCCCTCTCCGAACACATGCTTCTTCCCATCATGGTCAACTGGACGTGCATGTCATGGAGCAGCTTAGCTTGGCTTCGAGTGATTGACCTCCTCGGGTGATCAGTCACTGCCTTCGGTTGATCAGTCACTGCCTTCGGTTGATTGTTGAGTTCGTGATCAGCACTTTGGGCTGCATCATCCTCCCCTTCTTGAGAGGATTTCGTCCTCGAAATCGATTCATCCTCTATCTCCGATACTTGGCCTACAACACAAGGAGTTAAATCAGCAACGTTGAAGGTGTTGGACACATTATACTCACCTGGGAGGTCGATAACATAAGCATTGTTGTTTATTTTGCTCATCACTTGAAATGGACCATCCCCTCGAGGAGCCAATTTTCCTTTCCTTAGGTTCGGGAATCGTTCCTTTCAGAAGTGAACCCAAACCCAATCTCCCTTCCTTAATTCCAACTTTTTTCGCCCCTTGTTTTTCTTCAAGGCAACCTTTGCATAGGCGTCCTCGAGGTTCTTCTTTGTCTTGGCATGCAACTCGAGCAGAGCTTTGGCTCGGTGAGCACCTGCAAAATCAATAACGACATCTCGAGGCAATGGGGTTAGATCAAGTGGAATTAAAGGGTTAAATCCATACACACACTCGAACGGGGTCATGTTAATCATTCGATGCACCGTTCGATTGTAGGCAAACTCCATCATGGGCAAACGATCAGCCCAGTTCCCAACCTTGCCTTTGGTCGTTGCTCGAAGCAACGATCCAAGGGTTCGGTTTACTACCTCGGTCTGTCCATCAGTCTGAGGATGGTGAGACGTCGAGAATAGTAACTTTGTGCCGAGGGCACCCCACAAGCATTTCCAAAAATGACTCAAGAATTTTGTGTCCCGATCACTCACAATAGTACGAGGGACACCATGCAATTTCAACACATTAGAAACAAACAATGTAGCTACATGCTGTGCATCATCACACTTTTTGCAAGGAATAAAGTGAGCCATTTTGGAAAAACGATCAACCACAACGAAGATGCTATCATGTCCTCCCCCCGACCTCGGTAACCCCAAGACAAAATCCATGGATATATCAACCCAAGGTCGATCAGGCACAGGCAACGGGGTGTACAAACCATGAGGGTTGGACTTCGATTTAGCTTTCTTGCAAACGAGACAAGCGTTGCAAAGCTTTTCCACATCTCGTCGCATTTTGGGCCAATGGAACTGCTCGGTCAAGATACCAAGAGTTTTGTCGACACCGAAGTGTCCCATTAGTCCACCAGAGTGAGCTTCTCGAACAAGGAGCTCTCTCCACGATGACACTGGCACACAAACCCTCCCATTCTTGAAGAGGTAGCCATCGTGCCACTGATATTTCTCAACCCTTCGGCTACTCAAGATTGCGTCACGAACGCATTTCAGCTTGGGATCGTCATCGTACATTAGCTTGATGCTTTCAAATCCCATGAGCCTCGAGGCGAGAGTGGTCGCTAAGGCAAATTTCCTTGATAGCGCATCGGCCACAACATTGTCTTTTCCCTTCTTGTAATGAATTACATAGGGAAAGCTCTCAATAAATTCAACCCATTTAGCATGCCTTCAGTTCAATTTCTCCTGTCCTCGGAGATGCTTCAAGGACTCATGATCACTTTTGATCACAAACTCTCGAGGCCACAAATAATGCTGCCAATGGGCGAGTGCTCGAACGAGGGCATACAATTCCTTGTCGTACGTGGAGTAGTTCAAGGTTGCACCCTTAAGCTTTTCGCTAAAGTAAGCGATTGGCTTCGATTCTTGCATAAGCACTCCTCCGATCCCAACTCCAGACGCATCACACTCGACTTCGAATGCTTTGCCGAAGTCAGGGAGTTGTAACAACGGGGCAGAACAAAGCCTCCGCTTCAACTCTTGGAAAGCCCTTTCTTGGGACTCTCCCCACACAAATGGATTGTCTTTCTTAACCAGCTCGGTTAGAGGAGCTGCCACGGTGCTAAAGTCACGAACAAACCTTCGGTAAAAGCTAGCTAATCCATGGAAGCTACGAACTTGTGATACCGAGGTCGGAGTTGGCCAATCTTTGATGGCTTCGACTTTTGATTCGTCGACTTCGACACCATTAGCACTGACTACAAATCCAAGAAAGACTACACGATCGACACCAAAGGCACACTTTTTGAAATTAGCATACAACTTCTCTTCTCGAAGCTTTTCAAGCACAAGCCTTAGGTGTCCGACATGTTCATCCATGGTTCGACTATAAACAAGTATGTCATCGAAATAAACGACAACGAACTTGTTTATGAACGGTTTGAGCACATGGTTCATCAATCGCATGAATGTGCTCGGGGCGTTGGATAAGCCAAATGGCATTACCAACCATTCATAGAGACCGAATTTGGTCTTGAATGCGGTTTTCCACTCGTCTCCGGGTTTCATTCGGATCTGGTGGTAACCGGACCTGAGATCAATCTTTGAAAAGCATGAAGAACCACTTAATTCATCTAGCATGTCATATAATCGAGGGATAGGATGACGATACTTTACCGTTATTTTGTTGACTGCTCGACAGTCAACACACATTCGCCATGTTCCATCCTTCTTCGGGACAAGGATAACTGGAACGGCACAAGGACTCAAGCTCTCTCGAACGAGGCCCTTGTTCAGCAACTCATCAACCTGCCGTTGGAGCTCTTTGGTGTCTTCGGGATTACACCGGTATGCAGGTTTGTTGGGGATTTGAGATCCCGGCACGAAGTCAATTTGGTGCTCGATTCCTCTCAAAGGAGGCAATCCACCTGGCATTTCCTCGGGAAACATGTCCTCGAAGTCCTGCAAAACACTTTGTACAGCACTAGGCAAAGGGTTATCGTTAGAAAAATCATCATTAGAGTTTAAAAGAATACCCTTGTGCACGAGGCAAATCATCATCTGACCGTGGTCGTTGCCTCGTAAGATCTCACCGGGTTGCATGATTGCACAGATTCCTTTCTCCTCGGCCGGTGAGTTTGTCTCTTCGGCCCCCAATTTTGCTCCCATCAGAAGCTTAGCTTTGGCCGCTTCTTTCAGCTCTTTCATCCGTTTATAGTCCTCGGAGACTTGCTTGGGAGACAAAGGCTTGAGTATGAAACTCTTCCCATCGAGCTTCACAGTGTATGTGTTGGATCTGCCATTGTGAATAGCTGTTCGGTCATACTGCCACGGTCGACCCAATAGCAAATGGCAAGCTTGCATCGGCACCACATCGAAAATCATTTCATCTTGATACTCGCCGATTCTAAACTTGATCCACACTTGTTTGACAACTCTCAATTCTCCACACTCATTCAGCCATTGTAATTTATAAGGGTGGGGATGCTTCATCGTAGGTAGTCCCATTTGTGAAACCAAGGTTTGGCTTACCACATTTGCACAGCTACCAGAGTCAATGATCATCGAACACACCTTCCCCCTCACTCGACATCGGGCATGAAAGAGGTTTTCTCTTTGGTTGTCCTCTTCTTCAAGAGTCATGCAGCTCAAATTTCTTCGAACCACAAGAAACATTTCCGGATGATCAGCTTCGGCAGCCTCATGATCATCATCATTTTCAGCTCGGTCAGTCTCCTCGATAATTTCCTCCTCGGTGTCACTCGCTTACTCATGGACGGTTCCATCTTCGAGCAGAAGCATAGCTTTGCGAGTTGGACACTCTTTTGCCATGTGACCATAACCTCTGCATTTATGACACTGAATATTTGAAGCACTAGGAGAGTTTAGTTGAGCTTTACCTCCCACCTCTCTTGGTTGGTTAACGGTCACACCCCTCTCGAAGGGTCTCTTCGAATCTCGAACAGCGTTGGCACTTGTTTGGTTAGGATTCTTCCATTCTTTACCTCGGTTCAAGGGAGTAGAAGTAGTGACTCCTCGATACCGACTTGCCTTTTCTTCCTTCACCAATTTTTCAGCTTCGGTGGCAGCATCAAACAAATCTTCCAACGTGTGGTACACGTGGAGTCTCAACTGAGATGACACATCCTTCGCCAAGCCACTCTTAAACCGGATAATGGCTTGTTCTTCGTCTTCGGTCAGATCAAGATTCAATCGAACCCTTTCAAATTCATCATGGTACTCTTGAACTGACTTGGATCCTTGTTTTAGCTCATACAACTTTTGCATTTGAGTTTGCCTGTACTTAGCACTCAAATACTTAGCATCCATTGCTCTCATCAACTGTGGCCAAGTAGTGACTTCGGGATAGTCATTCCTTCGTCTATGCCTCTTGTCAGCTTCCCACCAAGTAGATGCATAAGCTTCGAACGAAGCAATGGCATGGGCAGCTTTCCTCTCCTCGGTCATCTCATTGGTTTCAAAGATGCGCCCCATTTTCAACTTCCATTCAAGATACTCATCGGGATCACTAGTTCCTTTAAAGGGTGGAATAGTGATCTTGACACTGTTCAAGTTTGAGTCTCGAACACCACGAATTTGTTCGGGATACTCATCATCACGATCTTCAGCCTCACGCTCAATATTTCTTCCAAAATTTGCGCCTCGGCCTCGACCTCGGAAATTTCCACGTCCTCGATGAGCTTGCCTTCGTTGAGCAAAGGGCGGCTCACGCTCATATTCGTCCTCGGGAAATTCCTCTTCATCAACCTCTTCGGTTACAGCACCAAGGTCTCTTCGGGTCCTTGGAAGTGGTAACCTCTCTCCTCGGGGAATGCCCAAGTTTTGATTTCCAGCTTGGGGATTGCCCAAGTTTTGTTGTGCTTGGGGATTGCCCAAGTTAAGTTCTCTTCGAATTGCTTCACTCGTCAACTGATGTTGTCGAAGAAGCTTAGCATACAGCTCAGGTTTCATCGGAGTGGATTCGCTCGTTCCAGCGCCGGACCCATTTTTGGCCACGGACACGCTTTCTTGTTCGAGTTGAGTTACTCGAACACACACTCCTTTCACTTCGGCACTGACACTTTGTATCGCAGCCATGAGATCGGCCATCGATACTTCGGGCCTTTCAATGCTTGTGCCTTCTTTTCCAGCCATGGTACCTGCACAAGTCAAAGATCAAACAAACGTTAAGGTTAGAAATCACCTCACACTCTCCCTCACCTTTGATGGGTGGCACTCGGGTCCACTCAATTTATGGGTTCGGTTTTTGTTCACTCAAGGACTTGTTAACAGTGGCTCGTCCAATTGATCGGTCCTCTAAGATCCTTCAAGTTCGACAATAGTCACTGTCTCTTCGGGAAGAGTGAAGTGATGTTCGACTCGATGGAAACGGACGCTTTTAACTGAGCTCGGGGAGTCAAGAAATTTCTACGAAAGTTGGGACTTCGGTCACCCCTTAGCACGAATTCCTATCAGCTCAAATGAATTGGTACGACCCCGAGTAGAACAATTACTCAAAAGATCCACCAACTAGAATTTGACACGAAAGAAAGTGAAAACCTAGGAGAATCTACCCTTTGATTCCCTTTTGGAATCTTTTTCGATCGCACCCACTCCTGTCCGTACAAGAGTGGTCCCTCCTTGGTACGGATAGGGTTTTTCCTTATCCACTTTCCTTTTTCTCAGCCGACAATTTTCACCTGGGGGTTTTGATGTTCAAACTTTACCCCTTCTTCAATGGAACAGTGACCTTTGCTCCGGCGTACGGACACAACAACTTCGGTTCACTGACCACGAAGCTCAACAGATCTGGGTTGCTTTCAGCTCCGGTTTTATCGATGGAGGAATTCAAAGTTCTTCGAGCTAAAACCCAGCTCGTCGTGTCGTACACTGTTATGATTGTAACAATTTTCCGGCGTACGGACAACGATTTAAAACTGAGAACTTCGATTTTTAAGCAACAATCAAACCCAAATCACTCAAGAACCACCAATCTTCATCGGTTTCTTCCAAACACCATGGGGTTCGAGTCAGTCACCATTAAAGCTCAAAATCAGTCCAAAAATTCACCAAGAAACCCTAGTCACGAAATCAGTACGTCGGGTACTTGTTGGATTCAGAACTCGATGGTGAACAAGATTCAATGATTGTTTTTCCCAAACAAACAACAATCAAACACAATTTTTGAATTTTATTTTTAACACTTTTTTTTTTTTTTGTAAGATAACAACACCACAGTTTTAACAACAAAATTCAAGAACACGAAAAGGAAAACAAAGACACAAACGCACAAAGATAATGAACAGGATTGAGGTTATAAGAACAAACTCAACCGTGCTCTGATACCAAGATGGTGCAATGCAATTCCCGAAGGTGTTGCTAAGCACAAACGCGGAAGAAGAACAATTAAAGAAGAAGATAAAAGCAAGACAAAACTTGCTTCTTTCGAAAGAACAGTGGGGAACCTGTCCCAAAGCTCGATCGAAAGGGAGACAAGGATCACCCTAACTATGCAACAATCCTCAAGAGAACATTGCCTCTTGCAAACTGAATGATCAAAGAGGAATGTTCAATCGGATTAACCGAAAGCCACAAGTCCATAAAGCCCTCACCGGGGTTTGCTCATGACGGAGACAAGAAGAAATGTGCTCGGCACTTTCATTCAATATTCAATATCCAAAAACTAACTGTCTTTTACAATGAAAGGGAACAAGGTTTATATAAGAAATACTAAGGGTAAACTAGTAAAAGGGTCACAAGTGACCAATAGAAATAAGCCACGCAGGGCTGAACTAAAATGTGTTCGGCAGTCTTGACTTCGGTAAGCCTTGGCTTCGGTTCTCAATTGTCTGCTCGAACACACTCCTCATCGGGCGCTGTCTTAGCTTCGAACACATGTTGTTGTGTTCGGTTCTGTGCTGCCCGGGGCCAAAAGCTGTTGTTCGGTAACCTTGTCCTCGGGCTCAATTTTGAAGATGTAGCCCTCGGTTTCTTCATCTTGCAATTCCCTCTCCGAACACATGCTTCTTCCCATCATGGTCAACTGGACGTGCATGTCATGGAGCAGCTTAGCTTGGCTTCGAGTGATTGACCTCCTCGGGTGATCAGTCACTGCCTTCGGTTGATCAGTCACTGCCTTCGGTTGATTGTTGAGTTCGTGATCAGCACTTTGGGCTGCATCACCAACCCTAGTTGAGTCCCACAAGAAATCCTTGTAATTATGGTAAGACAAGATTCCTTGTAACTCTTTTCCTTGTTGAAGTCCAACTCCAATTCGTACTTCGAAGACACAGCCTGGGCACCGCCTCTTTTAGTCTAACTAGGATGCATATTCATTCACGCGCCACTATTCCTAGTTCCGCAGGGATTTGCAACCCTCAGATCTTTTCGACCAGTCGTGCCCTTCTATTCAAGGACTAGGTTCTTCTATGAGACCACTAAGTCCTTCTCGTTTGTCATTCTTCAAAACCAATTCTCAACAAATTCCCCCTTTTTGATGATGACAAACAAATGTTGCCAAAGAACCTGAATAGACAAAATTTTCCAAAAGCAAAAAAAAAAAATCTAACACAGATGAGTTAGGTCACAAACACCCCAACATTTCCTTCTTCCCCCTTTTGGCATCATCGAAAAGATTCAAATACCTGCATGAACCAGTTAGTACTATCCAGTCTAGAGCACATGGCAACAAGTCAGCTAAAATTTAAACACACAGAGATAAGGCTAAGGGCCCAACAAGAACCAAGTACCATAGAGTAAACCAAATGTATGCAAGAGAAATTTAAAATCATCATCCAGGGTGTGACAGCAGCACAACCCTATCAAGAAGTACACAACTGAAAATAGATTGTCTTAAACAACATCACATGTGCAGGGAGAATGGAAAGAGATAACACCAATTAGGAGAAAGGACAGGAGGACTCAGGGCTGTAGGTTGAAGTGTTTGATAAGTGCCTCAAGGTGCTTCGTATTTTTGGCCCTCTCCATCACCAGCTCGGCCTCATACTTGTGGCAATCTATCTTCAAACGATCAATTTCTTGATCCTTCAACTTCAGCTTTCTGTGTAGCTCAGCATTTTCTGTGTTCACCTCAAGAACATGGCTCTCCAGTTCTTGCACAGCATTAATGGCCTCCTCATGTCCATACTCCTCGCTTTCCTTAGACTGCTCCTTCTTAACCTGCATGGGTCTCTTGGAAGCCCTCTTTTCTGTGAAGAAATCACAGCTTCTCAGCATATTATGCCCAAACATATGATGAATAGTGGGCTTTTTCCCTGCTTCCATAGGAACCCCGAAATGCTCTAGAACCTGCTGAAGAACGTAGGAATGCACTAATGAATGTGGCTTTTGGTCAGTGTCTGCAATCCTCTTGATATGTCCGATTATCAGCCCATGCAAGTTGATTCTTACCCCTCGATCCAGCAAGTCCATATAGGTTAAGTCCAGAGCACTGGCTTCACTATTTCTCTCTCCCCTAGGCAATAGGAACCTGTGTACAAACTCGAAGAGCAGCTGATGTGCTGGTTCCATCTCCTTCTTGTCTACTTTCCTCTCTTTTCTGAGCTTTGGTTTTCCTGAGAATTTTCTCACCACACTAAGAGGAGTCACTCCATCTGTCCTCTTGGGCCATTTTAACTTAATGTACCTGCAATAACCTTCAGCAGGCACGTCAAGAATCACCCCTAGCTCAGTTCTTCCAAACTCAATTTCAATTCCCTTCACTACTGTAAACACTCTCCTTGCTGTAACCCTACAGTTGGTATAGAATTCCCTGATCTCATTTGTGTGCAGCATCCTGTCTTTGTTACCAAACAAGCTTAACCACCCTTGGTCACCAATCATCCTGAGCAAAGGTTTCATATGATACTCCTTCTCATCATGCAGAATGCTACCAGCAAGCACCTGGAGCTTAGCAAAGAAAGCTACCCGGTCAATCTCTTCCTCAGAGCCTCTTCTTCTTTTCCTATTCTCCACCTCACTGTCAGTCTCAGAGTCACTTGGCTCCACATAACTGCCAGCCTCGTCACTCTCTTCCTTTGCCTCACCACCTTTTTCCTCTTCCTCCTTCTTTTTCTTATCTTCTCTGTCTCTCACATTTGTAATTGTTCTTTCAATCTTTCCAACAGTCTCCAGTTGTTGTTTCAGAGTCGATCTAGTTCCAACTCTTCTAGCCACTGGCTCAGCAACAGCCTTGTCATCACCTTCTTCACTGGATTCATCCACTAGTTTACTCCTTGAAACAGGCTTTCCCCCTCTCACCAATCTTCTCCTCTTGTCAGGCTCTGCTCTGTTCTCACTCACAAACACTGCTTCTTCTTCCTCTTCCTCACACACCAGCCTTTTATCCTCTTCACTAAACCTTCTTTTCACACTTTTTCTCTTTGTTCTTTCAGCTTTCTCTGTAACTTCCTCACTTTCAATTTTTTCTGTTGCAACTTCTTCATCCTTTTCACCTTCAGAGTCTGTCCACTTGAGTTCTGCATCATCAGCCTCTGTAGGATCTAGGCAAGAACCGGGTTCTTTGCTTAGGTCCTGTGAGGCCTCAGCAGATCTAGGTCCTCTACCAACTGGACCTTCAAGTACGGACACCCCTTGACTCATCTCAGCAAACACAGCACTAGAACTGGGTTCATCAACACGTTCTTTAAGGGATTCAACAGAATCATCTTCCCTCAGTTGTTCTGACACTTTTTCTACCACATCAACCTTCAAAACATTCTCAGCTACTACAGGCACATGCATACTAGCCTTAGGCTTTTCCTGAACATCCTGTTGTTTCTTTTCAACTACCTTCCCCCTATCAATTTTGTCACAAGGCCCTAGTAATTCTCCTGCAATTTCATCTAGCCCTTTTACTAAAGCTTCAGTACTCACTTTTCCAGGACTTTTTACACCTTCTAAACCGACAGAAATAGATAGGGTAGAGTCAGGTATTACCTCAATCGGTCTTTCAGAGGAAACTGATCCTGTAGACGTAGTCGACAAAGATCTGGCCATCAACTTCTTGACCAACTTCTTCTCTCCTTTTTTCAGAATCTTTGACCTAGCTCTGACGATTCTTTCTGCAAGAGTTGAAGGAGGGGGTTTTGGAGTTGATTTCTTGAGGGTTTTGATGGGTGATGTTGATGAGGATTGTGCTTGAGACATGGCTAAGTTGGTTGGGGTTTTGAATTTGGATGACAGAGTTTCTTGGTTCAATTTTAGAGAGAGAAAGTGAGTTGAGAGGAGAGAGGTTGTTGAGTATGTGTGTTCTGTGTCGCTCAGAGGATGAGAAAGGGTTTTGGTGATGAGACGGTTTCCTGGGGAAGCCAAAGTAATGATGATCTAAAAAGTGAAAAGCAGCCTTGTGAACTTTTTGAAACCCAGGAAAGAGTTATGGATTTGACGGTTATGGACTTACTCAAATAAAAACTTTTCAAGTAGTGGGGTCCATACAAGTCTAATAAAATTCTAACCCAAAAAGGAGTGTGTTCCTATAATTTAAGACGGTTATAAGAACATGGAAAGTCTCCCTTGACACACGTATAATTGACAATTTGATTTCAGTTATGACTCCTATCATGCAAGGTTGTGTGACTGTACCTGGACATGATTCCTCATGCTTCAGTCGGTTCTTTCTCAGTACACAGTAGGTTCTTCATGGGATCACATTATCCTCACCTGGTACTTATAAGCTGAACAAGTATACTTAGTAAAGTACAATGTTAGACTGAACAATAATAACAAATGTTACACACAAATCATCGAACACTTAACTAACCAATCATTGAGGGACAAACTGCTGGGTCATCCGTGTATTTTGGTCATCCCTAACTCCAACCTATTCCTCTCAAACTGCACTTTGTTCAATGCTTTGGTAAATATGTCAGCAATTTGATCTTCAGTCCTGCAAGAATTCATAGTAATCAGACCCTTTTCTACATTATCTCTAAGAAAATGGTGTCTAATATCAATATGCTTTGTTCTTTTGTGTTGGACTGGGTTCTTGGCTATATTCACTGCACTTGTATTATCACAGAAAATTGGCACTGCTCCACACTTGATTCCAAAGTCCTCCAACTGATGTTTGATCCATAGCAATTGTGAGCAGCATGATGCAGCTGCTACGTAGCTTCCGCAGTAGACAAGGCTACTGAGTTTTGCTTCTTTGTTGCCCAAGAGACCAAGCAAGGACCGAGAAAGTGTGCCATTCCTGAAGTGCTTTTCCTATCCACCAAATGACCTGCATAATCTGCATCAGCAAAACCAATTAGTTCAAAAGTACCTCCCCTTGGGTACCAAAGACAAAGATCCTGAGTTCCTTTCAAGTATCTCGGGATCCTCTTCACAGCTGTCAAATGTGACTCCTTGGGCTTGGACTGAAATATAGCACACAGTCCCACACTGTATACTATATCAGGTCGACTGGCTGTGAGATAAAGAAGTGAACCTATGATTCCTCTATACTTTGTCTCATTAGTCAAAGGACCTAGTTCATCCATATCCAGCTTGGTTCCAGGAGCAATGGGCGTAGTCATTTCTTTTGCTCCTTCCATGTCAAATTTCTTCAGAAGTTCCTTGACATATTTTTGCTGATGAATCATAGAACCCTTCAGGCATCTGTTTTATCTGCAGCCCTAGGAAGAAATTCAGTTCACCCATCATGCTCATTTCAAATTCACTTCCCATTAGATCAGCAAATCCCTTGCATAGCTCCTCATCAGTGACTCCAAAAATGATATCATCAACATATACTTGAACCACCAATAGATCCTTTCCTTTCTTCTTCAGGAATAATGTGTTGTCAATCTTTCCTCTTGAAAAACCATTCTTCAGTAAAAATCCTGAGTCTTTCATACCAGGCTCTAGGAGCTTGCTTTAATCCATAGAGTGCCTTGTCCAGTTTGTAAACATGATCAGGAAATTCATTATTCACAAAGCCTGGTGGCTGTATTACATAGACCTCTTCATTTAAGTAGCCATTCAGGAAGGCACTCTTCACATCCATCTGATATAGTGTGAACTCCATGTATGTAGCAAAAGCAATCAACATTCTAATAGCCTCCATTCTTGCCACTGGTGTAAAAGTTTCATCATAGTCGATTCCTTCCTCCTGACTGTATCCTTGAACTACTAGCTTTGCCTTGTTCCTTGTCACTATAACATGCTCATCTAGTTTGTTTCTGAACACCCATTTTGTTCCAATAATTGATCTGTCCTTCGGCTTAGGAACCAGGTATCACACTTTGCTTCTCTCAAACTGATGAAGTTCATCCTGCATGGCTAGAATCCAATCGGGATCTTCTAGAGCTTCTTTTACATTCTTTGGTTCCAGAGATGAAAGGAATGCAAAGAATGCACAGAAGTTCTTCAAGGCTGACCTGGTCATGATTCCAGTGTCCAGTTCTGATAAGACATTCTCCAAGGGGTGAGAACTTTGGTGTTTCCATGGCCTGGGTTGAATATGGCGAGAAGAACCTTCAGCATTACTCTAGGTAGGTCCCTCCTGACTTGCTGGATCATCAACTTCGTCTGATGTTCCCCCTGTCATATTGACTCCTTGTTCTCGTGAAGTTGAATTCTCACCTGATGTTTCTTTGTCTTCTGAGTCTTTAAATTCAGCTACACCATCTTCTCGACTGAGGCCAATCACTTGATCATCTACCTCAGTTTTCCTTAATGCCTTATCGGATTCATCAAATACCACATGCATACTTTCCTCCACTGTTTGTGTTCTTTTGTTAAACACTTTGTATGCTTTGCTTTGAGTGGAGTAACCAAGAAATATTGCCTCATCACTTCTAGCATCAAACTTCCCCAATGGTTCCTTCCGGTTGTTGTGGACAAAGCATTTACAACCAAAGGGCTTCAGATGTGCAATATTTGATTTTCTTCCTCTGAGTAGCTCATATAGGGTCTTGTCAAGAATAGCCCTGATGGAACATCTGTTTAGCAAGTAGCATGCAGTGTTTATTGCTTCAGCCCAAAATTTTCTTGCAAGTCCACTTGACAACAGCATTGTCCTTGCCATATCCTCCAAAGACCTGTTCTTTCTTTCCACCACTCCATTTTGCTGTGGAGTTCTTGGTGCAGAGAAATTATGATCAATGCTATATTTTGCACAATACTCAGAGAATTTTGAGTTTTCAAACTCCGTTCCATGATCAGATCTAATACTGATAAGTTCTAGGCTTAACCTTTTCTGCACCACACCAGCCCAGTCTTTGAAGCTGTCAAAGGCTTCATCTTTAGATGCCAAGGACAAAGTCCATGTGTACCTAGAGTAGTCATCAACCATTACGAACACGAACCTCTTTCCTCCTCTGCTCCTGACTCTCATAGGTCCACATAGATCCATATGCAACAATTCCAGTGGTTTTGATGTACTTACCACCTTCTTTGACTTGAAGGATGATTTCACATGCTTCCCTCTTACACAAGCATCACACATTTTTATGTTTTCAAATATCTTGCTTGGCAATCCACAAACCAGCTCCTTAGATACAAGCTTATTCAGTTGTGAGAGACTTGCATGACCCATTCTTTTGTTCCACAACTGAGAGTCACTTTCTTACACGTTCAAGCATGTTAAGTTGTTTTCAGGCAGTGACATCAGTGATGCTTTGTATACATTGTTCACCCTTTTTCCTTCCATAACAATTTCTCCACTCTGTAGATTCTTCACAATGCATCCTACATAAGAAAAACTCACTTCATTTCCCCTATCACACAGTTAAGAAATTCACAGCAGGTTGTGTCTGAGACCATCGACACAGTATACGTTTTCAATTGCGTGATCCAGAGTTCTCCCAATTTTTCCAATTCCTACGATTTGACCACTTTTACCTCCTCCGAAGGCCACACTGCCTCCTTGAAATGCTGCAAGTGAGAGAAAGTTCCTTCTATCTCCTGTCATGTGCCTCGAACAACCGCTATCAAGAATCCAGCTTGGGTTGTTCTCCCTCACTCCAGCCTGCAAAACAGATTAAGGGTTAGCTTTAGGAACCCAGACAAGCTTGGGTCCCTTCTTATGAGAGAATGGATAAATCAAATCCTGTCTAGCCCATTTAGGTAGAACACTTCTTTTATTCTTGGCTTTTGCCTTGCTTGCATTCATGCACCTTTGTTTGTAGTGTCCAGTTTCACCACAGAAGGTACACAACATGTTGCAAGGCAATCCCACATACTTGCTCTTAGGATTATATGGAGGCAATGGTTTCTTGAATCCCAGTCCTTGTTTCCCCTTATTTTGATTTTCAAGAACCCAGTTCATTGCCTCAGATGATTTATTCCATTTTGTTAATCTGGTAAGCTCAAATTCAGATTTTTCAATCTTTTGATTTAAAATCCGGTTCTTTTCAGTTTCTTGATACAGAATCTCATTAGCTCTTCTAAGTTCATTTTCAAGAAAGATTTGAACTTCACTTATTACTTGCTTACTGTTTATACTCTCTCTTAACTGATTAAGTTCCAATTCCAGTTCAGTGATCTTAGAGTTTGACACAAGAGTCTGCCCTTTCAAGATGGCATTGATTTCTTCCAGTTCAATGTTTTGTTCTTGAAGACTCTTGTGCTTGGTTCTGAGATCACTTAACTCTTCAGTTAATTTATCTTTTTCAATTTTCTCTTTTTCATAACCCTCAATCAAGGTGGCTGTGATTAGAATCAAATTTTCAGTAGACTATGTATGTAGATTTTCCTTAAGATCAGATAGACATACCTCTGCTGAATGTGCAGCTTCAGCTCCATCAGTTGCCATAAGGGCAGAGTCCTTCTTTTGATCGTCACCTATGTATAACTCTTTCAGCTTTTCCCATACTTCCTTAGCAGACTTGTATTCAAGTATCCTTGCCAACACATCATTTGTCAGCCCTCTTCTTAGGTACAGTTCAGCTTTGGAATTTGCCTGTAGCCAGTCTAGATCTTGAGGATCTAGTTTTTCTACCTTCTTTGGTACCAGAACTCCGTTCGCTGCTCTCTTCACAGGCACGTGAGGTCCTGTCTTCACAATCAACCAGAGACTGTAATTTGTTGCTTGAAGGAAGTTTTTCATCTGTTCATTCCCACACATGTAGTTCGTCCCGTTGAACACATGTGGCTTTGAAGGATCTCTTCCTCCTCTGAACTCCCGAGGGTCTTCCTCATCAGAACTGAGGTCTGTCAATCCTATCAGTGCTAGTGGTGATTCATCTCCAGATTCCTTTTCATGATCAGACTCACTGTCAGTAGGTCCCCATGTAGCATAGAAAGCTTCCTTTCTTTTCCTTCTTTCTGCCTTGAAGTTTGGAGGACGTGTTGCCTTCTTATTATCTTTATCATTCTCCTTTGATACCTCCTTTTCCTTTTCCTTAGTTGCTATGTTTTTCATCCATTCTGCTTCCCACATAGGACAATCCATAACAACATGATCCTTCTTGAAGCACTTAAAGCATCCTGAGTAGTCAGGACTGTCAACTATGTTCTTCCTTCCAGAGTTTTCCTTGCCATTTCTTTTAAAGCCTTTGAACCTTCCCAAGTTAAGCTTCTGTCTCAAAGCACTAACCATTGCTGCTTCAACTGATTGCAGATCAACATAGTCATCAGCTTCATCTGTTGCTTCGAGTGCAAGGGTCTTGTCCTTCTTGAGAGCTGGTTTAGTTTTTGAATCTTTCATCATCTCATGAGTTTTCAAACTACCAACCAGTTCTTCAAGTTTAATGGATCTTAGAGGTTTAGACTCAATGATAGCAGTCATCTTGGGTTCCCAAGCCTCAGGTAGCACATTTAGAATCTTATCCACCATCTCTACTTCAGGCAACTCCATATCCAGGGATCTCATCTCATTTGTAATAATGGTCAACCTGGTCATCATATCCTGGATTGATTCCTTCTCTCCCATAGAGAACAACTCAAATTGTCTCTTCAGCATTCTTCTCTTTGAGTCCTTCACTTCAGTGGTTCCTTCATGTGCAACCTGCAGGGCATCCCAGATTTCCTTGGCAGTCTTGTAAGATGATACTCTGTTAAACTCCTCAGGACCAAGACCACAAATTACCAGACGCTTGGCTTTGTGATTCTTTTCAATCATCTTATAGTCCGTCTCATTGAACTCATCTTTCAACTTAGGTTCTTGTTTGGCAGCAGCTCCCTCACCAACTATTTTAGTAGGAATCAAATTCCCTTCTGATACTATAAGCCATAGCTGGTAGTCCTCAGCACATATGTAATTTTCCATCCTGTTCTTCCACCAAGCATAGTACTGCTCATTGAACTGTGGGGGCCTCTGAACTGACTGTCCTTCAGTGATGGTAGGTGGTGCACTCATAATTCTGATCCTTCTCAAGGTGTTAACCTAGCTCGAGAAGACCCGCTCTGATACCACTTGTTATAACCTATGCACCTCCCAAGGACACTAGAAGGGGGGGTTGAATAGTGTCCACCGATTTTTCGCTTCAAGAACTCGATTCTCCTGAGTCAAGAACCCTGTTCTTGACTCTACAGTTTTGCTGTTTGAACACTTCACACATGCCAATCACAAACACAAGGAACAAGAGGATTTTACGTGGAAAACTCCTTGCTCAAGGGAGAAAAACCACGACCCACACTCTGGAATTTTAGAACTCAATCCACTAACACAAAGAGCACGTTTCTGATTACAAGACTCTGTAACCAAGGGGCTACACTCTAGACTCTAATCACTAAACAAAGCTAAACTCTAGCTTTACACAGTAATTTCTCGAAAGTTCACCTAATACATATGCTTCTACGATAAGCCAATAGGTAAAAACAATGATCACTCAAAAATAAGACAACTTGCAAAGCAAAGAACCTAGACAGAATATCTAGACTCAGTCAACTCAAGTACACCAGTTGTCTTCTTCAGTTATCTCACATAGAATGCTGCTAGATCGCCTTTGTATGCTCTCAATTCTCTATTTTTTGAAATAACTAATTTCGGCTGTATCAATTACTTGTATTTATATGGGCTTTCCAATCCTAGTTGAGTCCCACAAGGAATCCTTGTAATTATGGTAAGACAAGATTCCTAGTAACTCTTTTCCTTGTTGAAGTCCAACTCCAATTCGTACTTCGAAGACACAGCCTGGGCACCGCCTCTTTTAGTCTGACTAGGATGCATATTCATTCACGCGCCACTATTTCTAGTTCCGCAAGGATTTGCAACCCTCATATCTTTTCGACCAGTCGTGCCCTTCTATTCAAGGACTAGGTTCTTCTATGAGACCACTGAGTCCTTGTTTGTCATTCTTCAAAACCAATTCTCAACAAAATCATATAAAGTGGACCGGAGGGAGTATCAATTAACAACTCTAGATGATCCATAGCCAAACAGGGTTGCTCAAAATGTCAAACTAATCTATTCTCGAGGTCTTCATTGACTTTAAGCTTTTACTTCGTACTCAAATAACATGAATTCTGCTAAAAGGAGGAAGTTTCAATTAATAAAAGACCAATTTGTTGTCAATCTGTCCTTGTGGTTTTTGGCTCATGGCCGTAAGATGAAGCAGGCAGCCTGCATTTGGAGAAAAAAGAATGGCCATCCGAGGCCGTGTATTAAAGGAATAAAAGCGACATGTTTCTACAAAACTTGCAAATTTGCAACCAACAATATGTACTTGCTTCTGAGGTTTCCTACTTGGAAGAATTACTAAGATATAACAACCAAACCGTTTTCACAGTTTGGATTGGAATTGGGAACCAAACTTGATTTTCCAAACTTAATATGGCACATCATGTCAGGTTATTGCAAATATGTAATTTGTAAAAAGAATCAAGGGGCTGCAACCGGCTCTTCCTGCAAAGCAAGTGGAATAGCTGGTCTCCAAGTGGTGCCTTCAGGGCTGTCCATCAAAGCAATACCAACAGCGGCCAAATCTTTTCTGATTGCATCTGATCTTTCATATTCTTTATTTTGTCTTGCTGTATCCCTCTCTGTGATTTTCTGGCGAATTTGATCTTCCGTCAACTTTGCACGCTTCAAAGCTTTTTCCCTCAGTTCATGCAAAGCCTACAGCGACCACCAGCATGCTTAAGATGTGAGATTTAGTAATATAATAATTATCATCCAACAGATAGAAAAAGATTAATGACAAGCACAAACACTAGGATAGAAAGCAGAAAGCTTGAGGTGCAATCTAGAGAATAACATAAAGCAAACCACATTTTGTATGCACAAATCGCAGGCTAAAGCTGGAAATCACCAGATTTCAAACAAGTCTACGACAATCCTCAAAGAGAAATTTCTTTTTTTTTTTTTTTTTTGGAGAATACCTCAAAGAGAAAATTTGCTGCTTCAAACATGAAGATCCGCTACAGAGGCTCTAGAATATGGCGGTCTTTTAATAATAAAAGTCAAAAAGAATACTAATGGACACAGATAATCGTTAAAAGAAACAAGAGGTAGGGAGGATCACCTTTTGGCAAATGCTTAGCAATGTTGTTTGTGTACATACTACCTCTCAAACACAATTTCAACTTTGTCCATAGGTTATTGGCAATTTTTAAAAGATTCATGGATGACTATTGCCTAATCGTGATGCAAGTCTATCCCACAAAAATGCCTAATCATGATCTAACAGATTATTTGTACTTATTTGATGTAGTTCCATATATTTTTGTATTTGTATCTACCTTGGATTTACTGAGTTTCTCACTAGTTTAGATCTATATTTACCTAATGAAAATATGGTCGAGGCCAATACTAATCACAATCAATTACGCCTCAATTCCAGATCAGTTAGAATTCAACTATATGAATCCTCTTATCTCCGTTTGGGTCCAATTAGATCAGTTTCATTTCAATACAATTAAGTATTCAATCTAATCCTAAATAATTCGGCATTTAACGCAAAGTAGGAGTTTTTTTTATCTCACACTTATCCTTGCAAAGAAATTAGTCCAACCGAAACTAATTGGCGTCATCTACACAGATTCTTTGCTTCCATTAAGCCATGTTCTTAGGTAGTCTACAAGATTCAAGTAGATTTTCATGTCTTCTGAAATAAGTTCCTCAAATGATTTTAGGTCTCTCTTGTTTATTTTAGCACTTTAAATGATCATATAATCATACTTACAAACAGATGTATCTAATGATTTATGTAGGATATTGACATATCATCTTAGGTAACTTTATACTCCCTTCGTTCCACAAAGGATAGCATAGTTCGATTTGGATTGGAGTTTAAGAAATGGAACAAGACTTTTGAAACTTGTGGTCTAAAATAAGTCATAGATATATGTGTGGCTATAAAGCATCTCATTAAGAGTAAAGTGATAAGCTTAAAGTTAAATTGTTTCCAAATTTAGAATTGCGCCATTCTTTTTTGAATGGACTAACAAGGAAATAGTGTTATCCTTTTTGGAACGGAGGGAGTACCATTATCTATGATGTGTACTTCTTGCATCCTCTGTTGGAACTTGGACGTAATCCTATATAATTTCTACAATATTATAAGTCCGCACATCCATTTTAGCATTTGTTATCTTAGGGATAATGTTGGGCCTTGAGGTCTAACATTCACAAATTATTTTTGGTCTCACAATCATTCTATTGAATTTGTGTTTCACCTTGTTAGGCATCTTTCTATCATTTATCACTCACATTGCACCCTCCAGTTTTTTAAATGACCGACCAGTTTGCCCGCACCTTGACAATTCTACCAGGTACCTGCTACCTCCAACTACAAAGGTAACTCTGCCGACCAAGGAATAGGCAGATAGAAAGAAATTTCAATTTAACTCTGGGATTATCAACCTCCACTTCCGAATAACAAAATAAAAAGCTTGAAGAAAAATAAAATTGTTATAAACTGATAAATTCATTATTTGTAATTAAAACTCAAAAAGTCTATCTAAGAAAATTGGAGGAAAAAAGATGAGGGGAACACAAATACTTGATCCACATAATATAAAATGAAAAACACTAAATAAAACAGTAAATTTTGCAAAATTTGCAGAAGAGTTGCATTATACCATGAGGGAATTTCAAATTACAATTTAGAAGAGACTTTCATCATTTGGATAAAGTTAAAACACTTAACATGAGATTAAAAGTATTAAAAATGTCATGAGAAGGAGATTGATAATCTAGACAGAGAATTTGACACTGCTATTATAAAGTCCTTTACCAAAGGCTAGATCTTAACACAAAAGGAAGGAAAATTTAGGTAGTATAAAGTTAGAAGGGAAGTTTGATTATTTAGGCAAAGTTAGACGGGAGAAATCATTTTCACCCCTAGGTATTTAACACAAAGTCATTTACACACAGCATGCACCAAATGCCAACAACTGAGACCATCAATTCCTCAGTAGAAAAGTTACAGCCTACAAAACACAATGCCTGAAATATGAAAGCAAATAGAATTTCGCACCTCTTCATAACTGGTTGGCACAAGCCCCAATATTTCTAAACCGCTCCTTAAAGTCTTTCCTAAAGCCGCAAGTGACTCTAATCGTAACCCTTGCTTTTTACCCTGCGAGAAATTGGAAAGCCACGGTCAAGGGAACTTTTCCCCCAAAGTTTTAATTTATGCTTTCGCCATGTCAAAGCATGAAAGTGAAAACAATGCATTAGATATACCACCTTTCCAATCCTTTTTATTTTTCTTTTTCTTTTTTCCCTTAGGGCAGGTGAGAGGACATCGATTAGTATTTTAGTTGAAGCAAAAATACCTTCCGCGTGTGCAAGAGATCATTGATCAATTTCAAAGGGTCCGACATGGCAGCCAAAGCAACAGGAGTGTGAAGATCATCTGACATTGCAGCAAAAAATTCATCTAGGAATTTGTTTATACAGCTAGCAGTTCCTGCAGGAATGGAATCCTTCCGACTTGCCTCATCATGCTGGCTGAGAAGAATTTGACAATCGTATAATGCCTATCAACAATAAAAAGACACATGTTAATATCTGCCACAATTTTGTAGAAACACCAAAGTCACAGCAATAATTGCTCTTGGATGAAAATAAAACAAAGAATCTGAATAAGGAAATCAGAGATGATTCGCACAGAAGAGCCCTTTATTTACGAGGCAGTTCTTGAACTATGTATTCTAGTTTTTCTTCAATTCCCGCCATTCTTTTATGAGGTGACACTTACATTCCCCATCAGACTGCACCTTATTACTTCTTTACCGTGCCAGGCAACAATTAACAAGAATGAATTGACATAAAATGAACAAGGGCAAATTGCAGCATGACTGGTCAACAAAAAAATTAAGGTGATTACCAGATAAATAGAGATTGAGGATCAAAGTACCTGATAGATGTAAAAAAGGCGATCAGATGCACTCTCAATCTGTAGAAACGTGTAATTGATGGGAGATCTATAGTGCGTCCCAATTAAGAAAAGCCTTAGGGCCAGTGGGTGATAAAGATCAATCACCTGAAGAAGCAGAGTGTAGAGAAATCTCAAGTGCTAGAAAGCGGAAAAAATGGAACAAATAACTTTTCAATATTACTGCTGCAGATGAACGACAATCGTCCTTCCAGGTCTACCTGTCGGATTGTAAAGAAGTTACCCAGGGACTTCGACATTTTTTCAGCATCGATGTTGACAAACCCATTGTGTATCCAATAGGTTATGTTGCTCTTCTCACAAGCAGCACAGCTCTGGGCAATTTCATTTTCATGGTGAGGAAATACGAGATCCATCCCCCCACCATGAATGTCAAAAGAATATCCCAAGTATGCAGCACTCATGGCACTACACTCGATGTGCCATCCAGGTCTTCCTGGACCCCAGGGACTCTCCCAGAAAGGTTCTCCCTCCTTAGCAGACTGCATGAGAGGATGATATTCTAAATAGCAACATTTAAATACAACTTCTTACTTCATCATTAAAAAATTCTTAAATAGCAGCAGAGGTTAAGAAAACATCAGCTTAAATCTCTCATATATTCAGTAACCAACAAGAACTGACACATTATCAAAGTTTGTGAAGTCAAAAGAAAGCAGCTCCAAAATGGATTTTGGCACAACAGCATTCAGGTGGAACAATTGGCAAGGACCTTCAGATGGAAAAGTCAAAACAAATGGAGGCAATACTAAGGTAGTTAAAAAGTTAAATGGTCGATAATCAAGCCAAAACTCAGAGTCATACAACTCCAATGGTCATGATTTTTCCTTTAAATTATTGATAACAATCATCTCTAAATGACACGACATTATTACATCAACCATAAGTAGACTTTCTTGCAAATGAACTACACTTCAAAGAACCAGAGTGAAAACTAGAATTTCCTGTGCCAATTCAATCAACAGTTGTTGCTTCTCTCTGTTACCGCTTACTGTTAAAGGGAACACTCGATATGATTCTTTTGGTTATTTAAAGTATTAGAAAGATTTAGATGAAATGAAACTAGCATTTGGCACTTTTCAAATCATGCATAAAGGTGAGAACAGTTCAAGACCATCAAAACAACAAGCTTCTTGGTCTTAAAGAAGATTGCAGTGGGTAAAGATGTATCCTACCAGTATCTAAGAGTTTCTTATCATGATTGGACTTGAACTTTCAAATGAACCAAAAGTTAATCAAAGAAAATCATTTCCCAGACAAGCCATGTGTCGACAGCCACCCGCTCTCCTTATTTCCTTTACAGTGTCCTTCCCTTACTTGCATTTTTGTTCTTTTAACAAGTGATAGGGTGAATTTCAAAGTCATCAAGATGTGCTCAAAATACAAATATGTGACACCGCCAAAGGTAATAATCTTAACATGCATAAAGTACAAAACTCACTTTCCACAAGGCAAAATCAGCTGGATTTTTCTTCCTTGTGTCTACAGCCACCCGCTCTCCTGCTCTATTGTCTTCCAATTTCCGCCCAGATAATTTTCCATATTCTGGAAACTTGTCCACAGAAAAGTAGACATCACCATTGACTGTGTAAGCACAGCCATTATCGAGAATCTGCGGTGGAAGCACATATAAAACTGTTAAAGCTCAATAGTAGGAAAGAAACAATTACATGGCCCGGAAATCAAACCAAGAGAACTTCAACATAGTGGGGTTGCGTTGAGTCTACACAGAAAAAGAAACCAGCTCATAGAATGATAGAACTGAAACTTGATTTCGACTTACTCCCTCCGTCCCAATTAATGTGGCGAAGTTTGACCCGGCACGGAGTGACTATGCAATGTTCCAAAATTATCCTTGTGAGAAGAAAGAGAAGATTGGAGTAATGAAAAGGTTGGTAGTGGCGTTTAAAGTAGTGGGACCCAACAAGCCTAAAGTAGTACAAGTACTATTAAATAGTTGTCAAAGAAGAAAGTATGTCATTCTTTTTTGGACAGACTAAAAAGAAAAGTGTGCCACATAAATTGGGACAAGGAGCATATATCATTCTTCCACATTAAGAAGGTACTTGCTCCTAGCTAATAACTACTTGAGAATCTTAGTCACCATAATTGATTAAGCATAAAGTGCATGACAAGTAGTTTATAGCCAAATATCACAATGTCAAGAAAATACTAGGAGGAAGAGGGAGAGTGAGAAAAAGAGAGAGAGAAGAAAAACAAACAATTGGTGCTCGTTAGAAGCACATGAAAGGCACGTCTCATATAATATGGTAAAACTGAACAGGAATAAATTCAACAGAACCTGCTGAATCATATCGATTATATTAGGCATGTGATCTGAAACACGAGGTTCCACTGAAGGAGGAAGACAGTGAAGATATGCCATATCTAGGTGAAACTCTTCACAGAAGCGTCTGCTTAATTTAATTGGATCCTCCCTCAACTCATTTGCTCTAGCAATAATCTGTAAAATTAGAAAATATCATGCTCTGCTATCCTGGCATACATATGTAACAAAGTAGCGTAATCCTAACCAAGATCCCTTGCTAGAAAAACCAGAGTAGCCAACTGTGACATGAATTTTACATGAACAAAATACTGGTCTATTCTGCCTGAAATTAAATAACAAAAATGAAAAAGCTCCACAAGTATGAATGATTTAGAAACACATTTTACATTCAGGTTCTAGATAGCTGGAATTTCTTTCTCAACTTTATTAGGAGTATAATACAAAATAATGATTGAATGGCTGCATATCTGCAAACTATGAAAACAAATCTCCTCTTGAGTGGATAAGTTCATTATCTTCAGCACAGTAAAAGGAGATGCCAACTAGACAATATGAAGCAGTTAAATTCAATGGCAAAGAACAAAATTGGATAAACCTTGAAGATTTGAGGACTTTTATCAAAAACAAAATGCAGGCAATGGCAGGGATGATAGCTGAAATGTTACGATTATCAAGAGAAAGATCCACCTTGTCATCAACATCAGTGAAGTTACGCACATAACTGACTTCATATCCCAAATAATTCAGGTATCTGCCTAATGTTTCAAAAAAAACAAAAGCAAGAGTATCTGATTAGGTACTGAAATCAAAGAATTTAAAACAAAAAACATAAACAGACACAAACACATGTGTGTCTCTGTGTGTGAGTTTTTTTCTTAAACAAAAAAAAAAAAAAAAATTATTACATTGGGGGATAGAGGAGGGGAATGGTGAAGGGGGCATGGGGATTCGAACTTCCGCCAATAGGGTGGACGCTTGGGATGCTCACCACTGGAGCAACCATGAAATCCCCTGTGCGTGAGTTTGAATCCTATTCTCCAATTTTTTCCTCTTGTCTGTTACACTGTCCCCCGACTACATATTTACACATATAGCGTGTGAATGTGGTACGAATATTTGTGTGTGCGCAGGTATAGTAATTACAAATGGTTACTGTATTAAAAATAAAACCTACAAAGATAATCACTTTATGAAACAGCTTCTGCAAAAGCTTGGGACTTCCATTTATAAACTAAACGTTTGAAACTGTAACTTATAAAAGACTCCGCACAGACACTATTCAAATTGGTACCTACAGGCTACAAGATGTGTCACTATAAAAATCGAATTTTAGAAAAGTTTAGGACTTTTTATTAGATATTAAAAGTTTGATACTACTGCCTACAAAAATGTGTATTTATAAATCAAATTCTATCATAAGATCAAAACTTTGATATAGAATTGTACTTTCCAGAGCAAGTAAATAGCACCACATACAAGTATACATCAACAAGTAATATACATCGTAAGTGTAAATATGGTTCACACTATCAAGTTAACCAAACAATATTTACAGGTAAGCCACCTTACAACAACAACAACAACAAACGTAGTATTGTCCCACAAGTGGGGTCTAGGTAGCGTGAGATGTACGCAGAATTTACTCCCTACCTTGAGAAGGTAGAGAGGTGGTTTCTGGTAGAGCCTCGGCAAAAGAAGCATTTTTTTTAAAAAAAAAACATTCTTAAAAAACAAGATGAAAATACCAAGGTACAAAAAGTACTAACATTCAAAAAACTAAAGATAACCCAGCTACGTAAAACAATAATAACAATAAATGTGACGAATAAGACAAAATAGTATATATAATCTCATTCGACTATCTCATAACCTGCTGAACTAATATCAACCTCCACGCTCTCCTAAGTAGAGTCATGTCCTCGGTGATTTGGACATCTTAAAACGTGGATTTATAATCTTGAAAATAAAGCAGGCAGGTCTGCTACATCAGATAAAGGTGACCTAACGCTATAAAAAATCATTATACTGATAGTGTATATAACTATCAGGTTACCCAAACATGTTTACCGGTAAAGTTACCTTAAAATATGGATTTATAAACTCAAAAATAAAGCAAGTTATCTGCTACTACTACCGGTAAATGTTACCTAAAACTGTCAAAAATCTGTATACTGACAGTGTATATAACTTAAACACGAGCATAGGAATAGAGGGGTTATTATTACCTATAAAGAACATCAAAGCTAACATAAACACGAGCATGACCAATATGGCTAAGATCATATGCCGTTACGCCACAAACGTACATTCCTACTTTTCCAGGGACCTTTGGTATAAATACTTCCTTTTGTTTGCTCATTGTATTGTGTAACCATAATTTTTGAGTTTCTGTTCCGTTGCCGTTAACAGCAGCGCCGTTACTCTCCGTTATATTAACTTTAGGGTTTGAGTTTCCGTTTGTACTTAAGCACCGAACCCTATGTCGGTTTCTGACGGCGGCGGCGGCGATGAGTGATTTACTGTTGCGGAAGTGAAAGGGAGGTAAGGAGCGGGAGGAAAGTAGTGGTTTGTAGAATTTTAATAGAGTCGCCATTTTGACGGCGGCGGCGACGGCGGAGGAGAGCCGGTGGCCGGCGATTTGTGAAGAAAGGTTTATACTGAGCGAGTGTTGGTGCTCGTTGTCTATCCGCAATATCATATTCTGTATATTAATGTTTTGATCCTTGATAAATAAGAGATGTTTGAATTGCCCCTTATATTATGGGTTTAGTACAAATTGATAGTTACAATACCGTCCCTCCCTCAAAAGAGAAAAAGGAAAACCTAGCTAAAATTACAGTTGGATGAGATAACTGATAAGGGCACATTTGGTTGCACGTACAAATGTACAAATATAAATAATCTTGACTAAATCTAATATTATTTAACATGTTTGTTTTTTTTTTCAGCTACATAGGTTTGTTTTGAAAGTATAAAATCTTGCATTATTGGTAATCCCTGCACAATAACCATTAGGAAATATGGGTAAAAATGATAAGTCTAACTTCGTAACAGCAGGAATACATAGAAATACAGCTCGGTGCACGAAGCATCTCGAGGCCGCAGAGAATTCAGGGAAGGGCGTACCCATGAGATGTATTCTAGGCAGCCTATCTCGATACAAATATCAGTGCTTGTTTTCACTGCTAGAACTTGTGGCCTTCATGTCACACCCAGACAACTATCATTGCGTCAAGGCTCCCATTCACATTGGGAATACATGTAACCCTAATTATTAGGGGTGCTCAAACCAAACTAAAAATTCAAACCAACCCAAATCGAAAAAAATTAAACCAAATGGTAAAAACAAACTAGACCAACATAGGAGGAGATTTTCATGGCCACATGGGGACACCTTCGAGGGCTATGATGATGTGCACGACGGCTATGGTTTTAGAGATAGAAATGAAGGAGGAGTCTCGCTTCTGAATTTTGCAAGTGCTTTTGAGCTGGTGATAGCTATTATGAGTTTCCAGAAGAAAGAGGCGCACATGATCACCATTTGCAGCATGCTAGCGAAGGCTCAAATCAACTTTCTACTTCTAGGGAGGAGCGATAGAGGACTTTTTGTGGATTCTAAGGTTATCCCGAGTGAGAATCTTACAACCCAGCATAAATTCTTGGTTATGGATCTAGAGATCAAAGGGAAAAAGAAAAGAAGGGTTGTGGATGACCGCCCTAGGATTAAGTGGGGGGCCTTGACCACAGAAAAATTTCAGGAGTTAGGAGAGAAACTAGTAGCTATGGGGCATGAGAGAGTAGGGGATATGCGAACGGCATGTGTACTCGGACAGCTGGTTGTATTAGGGGAGCGGCTAAAGAGGTTTTAGGGGCCTCGAAGGGTAATTCTAATAGTCACAGAGGGGACTAGTGGGGGAAGCAATTGAAAGTGGATCCAAAAAGTTTGTCTACATAAAGTTAATCGAGAGCAAAGACGAGGATGAAAAGAAGACGAACCAGGAAAAATATAAGACTGCGAAAAAGGAAGCGAAGCTAGCGGTTACAGACGTTAAAAATACAGCTTTTGAACATTTGTATAAAGAAATAGCGGACAAAGAAAGCTATATAGGCTAGCCAAGGCCAGGGAGAGGCTGTCATGCGACCTAAACCAAGTGAAGTGTATTAAAACTACAGTTTTTTCCTATTGTACTTAGGCACCAAACCCTATGTTGGTTTCTGGCGACGGCGGTGAGTGTTTTTATAATTTAGGAAGTGAAAGAGAGGTAAGGAGCGGGAGGAAAATAATGGATCATAGAATTTTAATAGAGTTGTCATTTTGACAGCGGCGACAACGGTGGAGGCGGAGGAGGAGAGCCTGTGGCCGGCGATTTGTAAAGAAAGGTTTTATAGGCTAGCGACTGTTGGTGCTCGTTCTCTATCCGCAATATCATAATCTGTATATTAATGTTTTGATCCTTCTTACTTAAGAGAAAAGTTTGATTTGCCCCCTATATTATGAGTTTAGTATACATTGATAGCTAAAATTTTGCCACTAGAATTTAAGGCCCTGTTTGTTCATGATATTCGGCACCAATATTTGGGATACAATATTTGAAATACTTGTTTGTTTATGCAATTTGCCCTAAATTTGACAAATTTTGAAATTCCAAATACCAAATCTTGTAAAAGACATGAATTTGGCCCAAATTCTAACTTTTTGGTATAATCCGTGCTTTAAATTGTTTAAATTAGAAGTAAAATTTATTTTCAAATCCTATCTCCAAACACAATTTCATCTTCATATCAAACTTCACCCAAATCAAAATTTTCAAATAAAACTTGAGAATTTATGTCCAAACGGCAGTTAAAGATAATGTAATACTTATATTGATCACTCGAACAGAAAAAAGGAAAATCGAAGCTAAAATACAATTGGATGAGAAACAAAATTTTGGGAAAGATAAGGGCACATTTGGTTAGAAATTACAAGGTAAAAATAAAAATATCCGTGGTATAAAATTTGATGAGTACAATTTTTAGAACTTAATTACCAAACATAACAACAGTTTAGCAAAATAACCCCAATATAGAGGAAAGGAAGAGCTAATTACAAAACTAGCAAAAGCATAGCAATATTTTCCCATAACATTGCAAACCCTTACATTCTTCTCCCTATTTCCTTCAAAGTCATTTTTCCTTCCCCCATTTCTCCCTATTTCACTTTTCTTCCCACCATTTCCCCCAATTTCACTTTTACTCCTCTTTTTCCTCTCAATTTCATTTTTCCTCCTCCCATCCTCACTGTATCTCGATGTATCCACTGTATCTCGATGTTTCTCAAGTACCAATCACCTCGTATCTCGTTGTATTTTTTTGTATCTCATATGTATCTACATTATTTTGTACCGTATCTAACTATTTTTGGACTGTATCTTAGTTATTTCTAGACTGTTTCAGCATTGTTTCATCCCGTTGTGCGTTGTTTCTCAGTGTTGTTAAACTATTTCACCTTTTTTGTGATGTTTCACATTATTTTTTATGTTTTGTTTCAGACTTTTCACTAGCCATTTTAGATTGTTTCAGCCATGTATCTCACTGTATCTGCACTATTTTTGCTCCGTATCAAACTGTATATCGCTGTATCTACGTGGTTTCAGCACCGTTTCAGGTTGTTTTACACCGTATCTAACTATTTCTAGACTGTATCTAGATGTTCCTAGACCGTGTCAGCATTGTTTCATCTCGTTTGTGCATTGTTTCTAAACTATTTCACCTTTTTTTGCATTGTTTCACATTATCTTTTACATTTTATTTCGGACTTTTTTACTAGCTATTTTAGACTGTTTCTGTGTTCTATCTCACTGTATCTGCACGATTTTTGCTCCGTATCAAACTGTATCTCACTGTATCTACGCTGTTTTAGTACCGTTTCAGATTGTTTCAGCACTGTTTCAGGCTGTTTTGCACCGTATCTAACTATTCCTAGACTGTATCTAGCTGTTTTTCGACTACTTCGGTATTGTTTCATCCTATTTGTGCATTGTTTTCTCACTGTTTCTAAACTATTTCACCTTTTTTGCGTTGTTTTACATTATTTTTACATTTTATTTCAGATTTTTCACCAGATGTTTCACACAGTATCATATTGTTTCAATGTTGTTTCAGACTGTTTCAACAACTGTTTCAAATTGTTTCAACGTCGTTTCAGACTGTATCATACTGTTTTAATGTCGTTTTCAGACTGTATCTCACTGTATCTACGTTGTTTCAGACTGTTTTACCACCGTATCAAGACTATTTCAGCATCGTTCAAGCTATTTCAAACTGTTTGTATTTGAAGAACTGTCGTAAAAATGGGATAGTATCACTATTTGAAATTTTGACATAGTGCAATAATTTTAAAATTGTTCATTTAAGAGTGTAACTCGATAAATAAAATTGGAATAGTCCAATTTTGTTCAGAAAAGTAGTTGTTGCTTCTAGTCAACTTTTTCTGTAATTCTTTTCAACCAAGTATCATTTAACAACAAATTTTCAGTCCGGGCGTAAATTAGCGGGTAAAGCTTATGTGGAGCGAATGCGGGCCCACCATATATACTCACTCTAGATATTATCTTCCCATGGTGATAATTCCGGCATCAATAGCACCAAATGCCCACCATTACCGGCGGAAGCATACACGAAAATTCTGGCATCAGTAGCACCTAATGCAGCAATAGCAATTGCATCTAAATTATACGGAACCACAACGCCGCCAACACTAAGCGAAATAACATCAACGTCGTCAGCCACGACGGCGTCAAAGGCGACAAGTATATCAACATCATAACAACCAGAACTCCAGCAAACTTTGTAAGCAGCTAACCGAGAATTGGTCAAATCAGTCCTCGGCGAAAGTGTAGGCGGCGACGTAACTGTTTCAAACACTATTTTGTGTGTGTATGTGCCTATATATATGTATATGAAACTTTCTAGAATCTACTGTTTCAATCGCTATTATGTGTGTGTTATACGAAAAATCACTACTGTATTATGTGTTGGCTGGTGCTTCTTTTACAGATCTGGCTGATGCTTGCTTCATCGAGGTGGGGGTGGGGGGTGATGGGCGGCGGGGGAAGGGGGGATGGGCGGGGCTGTATTTTAGTTTTTGGAGGAAGAGAGAGTAAATGAGTGATTTTGTAATTTGGGGGAAAGGAAAGTGAAATGTTGATTATTGTTGAATTGTGTTAGGGAAAATAATGTTATAGCTTGTAATTAGAAAAATATTGTTATTTTTATGTAATATAGAGTGTAGATTTGTATATATCTGTAAAAAAAAACCCTAAAATCATGCATTGCTAGTTAACCTCAAACGTCGCTTTTACTATTAATAACCATATTATTTAGACACAAATTAATCCCTCAACAAAAACCTAAATCAGAAAAATACGATAAAAATAAATTAACGTCATGAGTACATGCCTCAGTTATTAACAAATAACAAAATTAGACCATTCGTTATAGTGAAACTATTTTTGTAGTGGCACCATTTGTATGGACCTTATTGTTATAGTGAGATACTATTATACAACTATGTTTGATGGTTGGATCTTATTTGATTGTTATAGACAAAAATTATGCACCAAGTCGTTTTTCCAAACTTGTTTATATTATATAAAGAAAACAGAAGTAAATAAATTTGAAATACTGATAGATATTCATAATTCATTAATTAGAATTTGAAAAAAATACTAATATATTATAATAAATCTATAATTACTTGTACTATACTTACAAAGCACTAAGGTCCAAAACATATTTAAAACTATTTGAAAATTTAAAAACATTTGAAGTATAATGGAAGAAAGTTACGATTATAATATGTTTCTTAAATTTCATTCTCTTATTGACAATTTAATGCTTCAATTGGGAGAGATTTTTGTTCAAACTAAAGGATAACTAATAGCCTTCCCGTGAATAAGGTCATAAAGCTTAACCGTTGAGTTTTCTATCTCAACCCAATTTATTTTTATTTCTATATTCCACTTTATGACAACTAAATATAGCTAATGCTTTTATCAAATAAATGACTGGTAATGGAAATGAGCCATTTTATTAAATTCAATTCATAAAGTGAAAAGCAATATATGTATTATTATTATTATTATTATTATTATTATTATTATTATTATTATTATTATTATTATTATTATTATGGATGACTGTTATAATTAGAGGTGTGCTAATCCGAACCAGTATCGATAGTCGAACTGCTGTCGCTATTGATAAACCTAACAGTATTGATATAACAGTATATCGGTTCGGTAATGGTATTGATTCTATATAGTTTTACTGTTACCGTACCAATAACCGATAAGGTATTTTTTATAATTTTTATATATTTTACTTTATTTATTATTAATATATTAACCCTTTTGAATGGTGGAATAAACATCAGATTTTGATAATTAATGACGTTAGGCATTGAAGATTTGTCCAAGTGGATAATATAAGTGATCTTATTTGTTATTGTTATGTACTAATTGTTGGTTGCTTGGAAGCCTCCTATGCAGCGGTACACTAATCCGACCATCGAGAATTCGCGCATTACTTTAGTGGTACAAGTAATACCGTTACTGAACCGTTAAGAACCGAAAACTGATATACTGATAGTTTATCGGTACGATATTGATTTTGTATAATTATACACTGATAACCAATATACCGCTACCGATAAGTTAAAATCGAACTATACCGAAACATGAACACCCTAGTTATAATGAGATCTAACCGATAAATTTGATATTTTCACTTTAATATTTGCTTTTTATGTCCACAAAAAGGAGAAAGGATAACCTTTGCTTTACCTAATGTACTTTTCCTAAAGGACAAACCATCACATCACTTTCTCTGCACTACATCTAAACATCCATTAATAACACACCTCATTTGATCCCAAAAACCATCATCATCATCAAGAAACAAGCATGGTGGAACTAACAGCACAGCAGCTGAAAGCATACGATGGTTCAGATCCATCAAAGCCAATATATGTTGCAATCAAAGGGCGCATATTTGATGTTACCACAGGCACTTCATTCTATGGTCCAGGTGGGGCTTACTGTATGTTTGCAGGAAAAGATGCAAGCAGAGCACTTGCTAAAATGAGCAAGAATGATGAAGATGTTACACCTTCTCTTGATGGCCTTACTGAAAAAGAAATGGGTGTTCTTAATGATTGGGAAAAGAAATTTGAAGCTAAGTACCCTATTGTTGGTACTGTTGTTTAATTTACAGATGTTTTTAAACTTGTGATGGGTTTGGGGATCTTGGAGGGTGGGTGGGGTTGTGCAATTAAGAATAAATTTAGGGGTGTTTGTGTAAGAGACACAATTGACTTGGTACTTCTGTGCAATTATGAATAAATCTAAGGTTTAGTTTTTAGATTTTGTGATGCATATTAAGTACATGAATGAATAAGCAAAGTGTATTTGATAATTGATTGATGTGTATGTTGTCTGGGAATTGGAAAAATGGATGGACAGTGTCTGTTGTAGCAATATGGTATCAAAGTACATATGATCTAGCCATTGTACAACACAACATGTTGCTCTGGTTAGGCATGCCACTTATGGGTCGTTTGGTACAAGGGAGTATTAAATGTGGGATATCCCATGATTTTGGGACTAGTTGACTTTGGGATTGAAAGTTGGATTAAAAGTGGGATAATTAATCCCACCTTACCTATGGGATAAGGTAATCCCATGATTTTGGGATAACTTTTATCCCAATTTTGCTAATACCATTTACCAAACATGGGATAAACTTTATCCCAAATCTTATCCCGGGATTATAATCCCAATCCCTTGTACCAAACGTCCCCTTACTGCTTAGGACAGGTCTGTTTGAAGTTTAAATATTAATTGAAGAGTATATTAGAGAATTGATGTTGCAAAATTATCGTCGTTATAGTACTTATAATTGTTCTTTGTTTGTTAAAAGGGAAGATTAATTTGTGATACCATAATCTCTATGTTTTCGCAAAAATATCAAGGTAGGCTATTTAAGTTGACCTTGGCTTTATGCACCTAGGCTTTGGTATAGTGTTTAGGCTGTGAGCGGGCGCATATTACAAGTTCAAGCTTTGTTGCAGTCAAATGCCTAGTATTTAAGTGAGGAAGTGTTGGCTGGCAAGCTCACTATCCATTGAGCTTTGAACTGTGTACCGCCTGTCCATGGAAATTTATTGGCTATTAAAAGTTACATTGGCTATAAAAATTACATTGGCTTTCCAATTAAAGGTTAGGAACAAGCTAGTTCTAGCTTTGTATTTCACAGTGAGTAGGAAAGACGGGTCAGCCATGGCCTAGGCACTGAACTGAACTCGTGACTCTACATTTATTAGGTAAGAGAGGATGGAAATAGAGTTAGCAGCGGATTGATATTAGATTTGAAGTCCTGACACTGCAACTAATAATACAGCTCTAATGGAAAGACCATCTGCTGATGGCATGGCTTGTATACGGCACGCAAATACCTTAGTTCAGGGCTGCCAGCACCAAAGCTCTGCCGGTGTATTAGCTACTTAGCTTCTGCTTTAGGCTTTTATCTTACTACTCAAACTAGGTTTGATACTTCTCTGCCTATTTATCTCACATTAAGGTCAACGGACAGAAATTATTTATCCTGATTTATTTCTGAGTTTTGTTTTGAAAGATCTAAGATGTTAGGAAAATTCATAATGTGGTTCCTCTGTTAATCAACTCTTACCAATCTAATAGTAACTGCGAGGTATAGGGGAATAAATTCATTAATTTAATGTTACCGTCGCCCAATAGGCTTATAAGCAAAACGAAAATGGAAAAGAATGCGCATGTTTCTGTCTTTTGATCGACACTTACCAGACTAGTCGCTAACAGCTTAGCAATAGTCTGAGTTTCTAACAAAAATTTACTGTATTAAATCAGATCTCCACCAGTTTTTATCCCCACCCCACTGCTCCATTAGACACGTGGCAAAGCGTTTGTACCTTTTTAATGGACTAGTTTTTGGAGACGCGGAACGCGCGTGTGTCCTTAATAATTAATATAATATATTAACAGAATTATACAATTTTTGTTTAAAAAAATTTGTGCTTGAGTTGCACAATTGATATCTTAAATTTCATGAAATTGTCAAAGAAACATGAGGAGGTCACTATTTTATTTCGTCTTAATAACAATCTTACATTTCGTTCTTTGGGGAAATGAAAATAATGGTATCACAGTGATTTTTGAACGGCTAAAATAGACTCAGGATTAGAGTTTCATCAAAGTTGTAAATTATTTAAAAAAAATAATGATAAATGTATTAAGATCCGTGTTAAATATTGCAACTATTCCGCTTGCAGTATTCCTAAATATTAATGAACTTACTCTTAAACACAAGTACAAATATATAAAGTAGACCAAAAGAACACGAAAAGAAGTTTCAAAATTCACAATAGCAAAATTATAGTCAAACAAAATTCTATTCGAAAGACATACCGCTTACCTCATTTGTATTTGTGTAAATTCTAAGCCGATTACGAAATGAAACAGGATAACTGCTGGTGAGATGTTGATAGTTTGATGTTGTATTTTATGAAAGATCAAATACCATCAAAGGTAAATATTTTAGCTTCCAAAAAAAAAAGTAGTGGTTCTTAACCGAACTTGCATAAACAATGCGTGACACAAAGTGTGTTGAATAATCATAGAATTAACAAAGAAGAAAATAAACTTACTTGTCAAATACAATTTTTGTACTGTCTCTCGGCTAAGAAAATAAACTTTTCACTTGTAATGCTTAAACACAGAATTTGATTAGCTATTTGGCGAGTTCATACTGTAATTAAGCAATTTAGTAACAAATATATTAAGTGTTTGTTCACTTTCTCCAACAGATGAATGTTTATTCGCCTTATTAAGTTGGAAATGTAAAAAGTCATCCTTGATCCTTGGACGGTAATAAATGTTTAGTAATGAATGACATAGTCATCCATTATATCTCTCTAGAACCAAATACATGTACGAAGTGAACCTAACGATGTGAAAAGGCATCACAACCCTAATTAAAAGATGACATTTTTATTATCTATATTAAGCATTTTTTATAATTTGTATAAAATATAGGAGTAGAAATTTAATTGTGTATTGACTTCCTTGTACAAAGCAATATTAAAAAAAAAGCTTTACTATAGGGGCAAAAAGGTCGTTTACTTTTTACTATAGGGATTGGCTCTTTTAGAATAGTATGATTATCTGCTAAGGAACCACTTGACTATGATCTGAAAATAGATTGCCCAGTTGTAATTGAAACTTCAAAGAGTGCTAAACTGATGGATAAATATGATCCATCAAATCGAGAAGATTAATGGAAATGGAGAAGAAAATAGTGGCCGTTTAGACGCTGTCAAGCAAGCTATTGATTCCCAACTTCACAATAGAAACTCGCAAACAATGCTACAAATTTTCTTCGCGCCAAAAACATCCCATGAGTCTGTTGCTAAAATTTTATACTTTTCCTTCATACCAAAGTAATCGAAATTCTTATACCTCCTATCCAGATTAAGGACGCCTCGTTTCCCTTCTTCCTCTGTTTTTCCTTCTATCGATGCCAAAGGGCGTTGCAGATATCTCGGTAGTCAATGCTTAAAATTGAAAAGCAATCACATGTAACATTACAGCTAAATCATTTACCGTCCAATCTATGTTGGTACTTTATACTGATGGTAACTTCACCCTCTTCTCATACCAATAATCAATAGTAATATATAAAAAATGATCACGGTACAACCAGAAAAGAGTCCTGTTCCACTGATTATCAATCATACTAATCAATTCGTAAAAACTATCCACAAAGATCTCCATCTCTGAAAAACTAAAGTTCTCCGAGGTGTACATTCTCTAGTCCAATAGTTAGTGTACATATACTAAAAAGAATCTCACACTCCATGTATACAACGGCGCCGATTGACGACAGCAAGAATGTCATGGTACCAGGGGTCAGAAACAGGAAAGTTTCCATTTCGAGTTATGGGATGACTCCAATAGGGAAGAATGGAATAGCTGCCATAGCAAGATGCAACAGAATGATATCATTCTTGTTCAAGCCAATGAGCACACCTTGTCTGGAAAACCAAGAGTTCTGAAATGTTAGCACACTAAATACAAAGGCCAACATTCAAAAAATTAAAATCACTTAGAAAGAGAAGATTATAGAGAAAAGAAGAGAAAATTTGGTCAATCAGTCCTTTCTTCTCATGAGATCCTTTTCCTATCCCTATATGTTGAGCTAGTCATTGTTGGAGCTCCTTACTTTCTGCTTCGATGATCTTTTCTCTTTTCCCTCAATCGTATGTAAGGTTTCCTCCACACTCCGGTCAACAGAAATATTGATCAAGAATACTCTCTAGGTTCACAGACCAAAAAACTTGACCTGGTCCTAAAAAAATCAGCACAAATAAGACTAACTGTTTACCTTGTCCGGAGCTACAACATAGGCGGCTGTCATCTGTGTAAGTTGCCTGGAGACCCATCATCCATGATCCAATTGATGTATCTTCATGCGCATAACTCTTCAAGGATGCACTGCATAACAGAAAAATAGAAGACTTAAAAGCAGACACAAGACACTACCAGAATGTCAGTTCTCTTCATTGCAATACATCAAAAAAAGAGGAAGAAATCATACAAAAAAGAACAAAAAAAAAAAAAAAGGGGGAAAAATAAAAGACAAAGAAAAAAAGAGGGTGAATGATATCAGATGCTATATTACATTATTAGAAATATGAATGATCCCTTCCACTATTTTTCAGAACGATCAGTAATTCTTGGTCTTAGCTAGGCCTTGTACAATTTTAGTCCTTAAACTTCCTCTTCCATGTCTCCTGTTACCTACCGCTAGTAATGTTAAATTTAAGGGTAGTTTCTCACTTTTCTTGTGCTGGTGGAACTATTGCCGATTTTTCCATCCAGATTCTACAGTGATCCTTCAATTTTGTGTTAGTCAACCTGGCTTTTAACTTGATTTATTCCTATCTAGGTCATATATCTTTCAGTTAACTCCACCTAACCACTACATAAAATTGTTGTATAAGGTGGGAGAAAATTTAATAGCTTCGAAGTTTTGGAGATAAGAGGCTCAAAATAGTATTTCTAAAGAGTAGTTTCTGAATATTGATAACACATAAAATGCGCTCCTTTTTTTGGTCAAAGTACTTGAAGACTTCCCATATTGGAAGATAGACATATTCAGGATTGTAGGTGAAATGACAAATGTTCAGATTTAAGAAAAAACATACCAAGTATTTAACAATGTACTATGATCTGAAGTTAGAGGACCTTGATGTTGGAGAAAGTGAGGTTTTCATTAACTGAGATTATATATTAACTTTCAAATGATCAAAAGCTTTCTCCAGAAAACCAAAGATTTTTCTACTACTTTGCTCCTATTTTTACCGGGCTGCCCTTTTATTTCCTCCTATTTTTAACAGTCTCTGAAAACAGGTGTGTAGAAGGTTTAGGTGAAACCACATTGAGCAGTAAATGGATTAGGTAAGACAAAAGATTAGATCAAGGTCCTTCACTATAGTTTACCCTTTTTACTAAAGAGTGGAAGCCACTTTAGGCCTTTTAAAGGTGTTACAGGTAACATAAGCTTAGATTCTGCATAAGGTTGTATTCTTATTTGCTTTAAGTTGCCCCAAAAAAAATGAGGGCAAGAGAGAGAGAGAGAGAGAGAGAGAGCGAGTGCGCACTGGATAGCTAAGTTGGTGCTAATTCTAAGTACAGCATATATGCTTCTCAAGTTACTGAAAATATAGATGATGAAGGTGGTTTTGTTTTGTGTACACTAACATACGAACTTAATGCTTGCTTGCGAAGAAACTAGTATACAGGGCTGGCTGGTTATTTGATTTCTTAAATAGTTTTACGGCACCCGCCTATTAAACTATTGCTAGAAGAAGATGAAAACGTAAAGATTTCCATATCAAAGATGGCAAAGAGGCAGGTTACCCAACGTATTCTTTGCGAATTTCTATTGAAAATGTCCTAAAAAGCGATCCTTATTGATTGTTGGGTAAAAGCAAACATCCTCTTGAGCTTTCATTAATTGAACAATATTTTTATTCCTTTTTAACATGTATCAAAATGATAGAACCAATCAATTTGTGTAGGAAAGGATGCTAGACTGTTCAGATCATTACTTATTCTTTAAATTCTAATAATTGCAAAATGCAGAGGTAGGAGAAGGCTTAAGACATCCTTAATAACCCCAACAAATAATGCAAACATATGCATTGAAGGGTGTAGCTCAGTGGTCAATAAAGTGTGAGGAGAACCATAAGATCTCAGGTTCAAATCCCAATTGAGGCAAAAAGCACCAGCTGTCTAAGCCTTGTTGGGCAGAGTTACTGACACTTGTGCTGGTGAGAGGTAGCAGGTACCTGGTGGAATAGCCAAGGTGTGGGCAAGCTGGCCAGGACACCATTGTCATAAAAAAAAAAAAAAAAAACAAACAGAATGATGGATGGGACTAATTAGTTTTGCTATTGCAGGATGGGGAGAGGCAAACCCACATCACTCCTGCCCCAGTGGAAAAATCAGACAATCAGTTGGCAGCTGGAACTAAAAATTCGAGCTCAGACAAAATCAAAGCAGCCTATATATGTCGAAGCACTAATAGAACGTGTAAATATACTACAGCTAACCTGTTTATGTTAATATACTGAGCCAAATTTTTTGAAAGCACCAGAACCGAACCAGCTGCATGTCGGAAGTACCTGAAAAGAAATACATGTCATTTTAGAGTACAGAAGAGGAGTGATGGGGCGAAGAAATTCAGCAGTGTACACCGAGAACGTGGACACTGGAAAATTTGGCCCCAAAGATCAGTGAAGAGCACCATTTGGAAAGACAAATCCAAGCATTCAAATAATTACCACAGAAAAGAAAATACCCAAAAGCACAGCAAATGCACGATAACTCAGGAAAATGCATATCGCGATGTAACTGAAAAGAAATATGCATGCTGTCAATATTAGTGAATTACAATGTCAACCCATTTCAATTGAGGAAATCTTCAACGAAATAATCTGACTGTAGGTCACGTATAATAAATTAGTTTTTACGAGCAGCTCCCAGTTCCTAGATCTGCCACTTCATAGTAAGAAAGATAGGTGGAGAGATAATGTTTACTTATATCTGACAAACCTTGTACCTAGGCTTGATAACTATGTCCATGATACTTGAAGAACTAATACAATCAAAGTTAACCAAGTGAAAAGCATTACAATCAAAACATCATATCTAATACTACTATGCACTATTTAGTTGAGAGAGAAAAGAACTGGTTTATTCCCCATAAACAGATTAAAGTCATTTGGACCTTAAAAACATAAGCTTATACAAAAGCCAGATTACCATATACAGAAATAAGGAGGCATCACTTCCTTAGAACTCAGTCATACTTACGATTTCTCATCTCCGAATTTCCACCATTCTGGCTCATACCATGCCCTTCCCCTGGAAAAGGGGGGAATAGGTGAAATATTAATGCTTAAGGTATTGTATACATGATCTTAAGCTGAGCTAAATTTGAATAAAAATCTTACTCTTCTGCAACTACTTCTCCAGATTTCATGCATCCAATGTAAGAACTATCTTGACCACGACGGTTTTGGAGGAGCTCAATCAATGCATCTGATAGAATACAGTCAAATAAAGTCAAATAAAATGCCAAAAAGGCTCAGGGACGATAAAGCTTTATTCTAGAGGAAGGATGAGCGAAGATTTTACCGAGGTCAACATCAATGTTGTCATCAACTTTCACATAAAACTCTGCATCCCAACTTTGCACTGCTGAACTAAAGAAATATTTTGCTTTCTTGGGCAACTCTTCCTGAGCTTCCTCATGACTTTCCTTTTACATAATTGAAAACATAGATAAGCAAAAGTAAGCTGCATAAGGAACAAGTTGACACAGTAAAAACTTTAGGAGTGGCATGCGGATTAAGCACTAATGGTCATTATTCCATACGACCTTTATTATTGACATGACAAATTTTCAATCAACATGTCTATGCAGCAACAATTTGGATAGAGCCGGAGTCAAATTATGCCAAAAGAAGGATACAGATAGGTCATAGAAAAAGACTACAAACAAACTTACTAGAATCAAGAAATCTTTTGTCACTCGATTCTCCTCATCAATATTGCGGTCCAAGCTATCACCACGGTTGGGACTGCAAAGTTCAAGCAATCCAGAGATGAATAAAGCCAAACTATAAAGGTCACATAAGCAGAAATGAATATTTCCAGTTTTCAGCGTGTAGAACAGACCTCCGACCAATTACAAACCGTACGACCACTCCTCTTTCTTCAAGTTTTGACAAAGCATCAGCTGTGGAGGAAAAGAAAATACTACATGTATTAGATGCACCAGCAAAAACCAGAATTATTAAAATAAGAAGTCTAACCAATGTGAAGGACGTGAGGCAGCTTATTCAGAACTTGTACCATGAAATTTTATACTATCTTCAATAAAAACAGAATTTACTTCTAACCATCATCAGAAAGCTGCCATATTTTGATCAATGGGTAAAAACTTCAAGAAGAGTAGAAAAGAAAATAGAATTAACGGCCAAACTATTATGACAAATTTGAACACAGAGTACAAGTTCACAAGTTCTAATCTGTTGTTTTACCTTCAGGGTAGCAGGTTTCCAGTTACATTAATCCCAAGAACTTGGCTCATAAATCATAATACATCAATGATAGCAGATCACCAAAAATATACATCAGGAGAAAGTAAAATTCGTGTTCCAAACGAAATGAGTAGACTGACCATTTCGCAACCAAGACCCTCTGATCACATTTCTCCTCAATCGACCTCCAAATCCCGTATAAATTCCTATAACAGCCAGAAGTTGTTTTCCCGAAGATGAACCACTTTGCTTCAACTGATTCTTGAGGTAACCTTGACTCTTAGCCACTGTTAATTCCATTTCAACTTCAACTATTCTCCTCTGCAGATCCCTAGAGAGAATATGGGATATCTAAGTCAGCTCAAATGCAAATGTCTGCACATGCTTGTACATACAATTATCTCAATACAAAAGAACAAAGGAATCTTAAAGACATACTTGCATCCTAAAACCATTAACTTGTCTTCAACTGTCAGCATCTTTGGTCTCTGCCATATGCATCCAATGCAATATTAGAAATAACGAACTGGGTTAAAGAACCAGCTAAAATAGTAATATAGTAATATGCTTTGAAGCTAAGATAAGTGTTGAAGCCAACATCAGTACAAATTGCGGAAAACATTAGCATAAGCAATTTAAAAACAGCGGTCATAGCACCCAAGGTTATGGCCTCGAGTAATGAAGTGGGTTGAAAACCATGAGGTCTCATGTTTAAATCCCAGCGGAGTCAAAAATACTAGGTGATTTCTTCCCGTCTGTCCAAGCCTTGGTGGACATAGTTACCCGGTACCTGTGCTGGTGGAAGGTAGCAGGTACCTCGTGGAACTAGTCGAAGTGTGCGCAAGCTAGGCCAGACACCATGGTTTAAAAAAACAGCGGTCCTACTCGTGGCACTATCATACCTAAATGAATAATCCAATCTTCAAACCACTGGTTATACCACTAGATTTCATGAAGGCGTATGGAAAAACTTCTACCGTCTAGGAAACATTACATATTACTGGAGTTCATCCGATAGCCATTCAAAAAAATGATTCAAAAAATAAATCGTTGCAATAATCCTATCATACAGATCAACCAGGCTGCTGCTACCATTTGGATCCTTTCATGTTTTCCCTATACAGTGTAATTTATAGAGCATTTCCGGATTCAGCAACAATTAAGCATTCAAAATTTAGAGACTCAAATGACTAGTTCCTTGACTACAAATTTTCAAAAGATATATTCCTTTATTTTTATAACCATGGTCTCCAGACAGCTTGTGCGCACCTCAACTAGTTCCACCGGGTACTTGCTATCTTCAGCCAGCACAGATACCACGTAACTTTATTCAAACAAGGTTTGATAGTTTCCTAACTATAAAATGATTGTGATCCACAGTGATTTTGATGTAGTTTCTAGAAATGCAGACTTCATTTATTAACAATCAAGTAGACGATATCCGATATAGTGGAAGTTAGACGTTTTAGCATCGTAATCTAATCACAGAATAAAATAAAACTACGTAGAGAAAAGAAGAACAAACCTGTTCTGAATTCTTCTTCAATAGACTAGCTAATAACATTCTGTTCTCTGCATCTTGCCATAGCCTAAAAACACAATAGTAATTCCAATTTATTAATCAATAAATAAATTCATTCATTAACAAATACTAGTAAAATAAATGTACCTTCCGGCAACATATAACCAAGCGAAGCAGGAGATTAATGCCAAAACTAGAGAAGGTTTAGATGTTTGACTTGACTTTGATTTTGACCGCCTTTCTAATTTTGACGACGTCGTTGGCAATATGCTTTCCATTTGAGAAATGAATTGGCGAAGGTGCTTGATCAAATTGAGAGCATTTGTATTTTGAAGATTGACAAAATTCTAGAAGATTCGAAGAGTAAATATACTAATTAGTGTAAGATTATGGAGATCTCAAGGGCAAATCTACCTCGAATTGAAATTTTGATTGATTGATTTGAAACATATAAATGAGATTTTGGAGTTTTGTGTAGCAGAGCGGTTACTTCAATGGACAGGGAAGTAAAAGAGAGAGATTTGTGTTTCAGGTTCACTTAGGCACATCTAATTTCATATTTCACTCACTTTGCCCCTTGATTATTTTGGGAGGTACTGTGATCGTGACGTCTGTTATTTGCATATGGCATAGTGTTGATTGACAAGATTCATGCCTAGTAAATGATAAGCTTGAGGTTTGAAGACATACTCTAAAATCCAAAAGTTTGATGTTGAGCAAAACTAAAATAGAGTACATGAAGTGCAAGTTTAGAGACACATCTCATGAGTCAGATGCAGAAGTGAAGATAGATGATCAAGTCATCCCCAAGAGAGGAAGCTCTAAGTATCTTGGTTCAATCCTCTGAGGTAATAGTGAAATAGATGATAATGTCACACATCGTATAAGGGCAGGGTGGATGAAGTGGAGGCTTGCTTCCGGTGTCTTATGCAACAAGAAAGTGCCGCCTAGACTTAAAGGCAAGTTCTATAGAGTGGTCGTTAGACTAGCTATGTTATACGGGGTAGAGTGTTCGCCAGTCAATAACACACACATTCAGAAAATGGGCGTAGTAAAGATGAAAATGCTAAGATGGATGCATGCCCATATTAGGATGGATAAGATAAGAAATGAGTTCATTCATGACAAGGTCGGAGTGGCCTCAGTGGTGGACAAGATGTGTGAAGCGAGGTTGTGATGGTTTGAACATATGAAGATGAGAAGTACAGATGCTCCAGTGAAGAGGTGCGAAAGGTTGGCAATGGTAGGTATACGGAAGGGTAGAGGTAGATCGAAGAAGAATTGAGCCAAGGTGATTAGACAAGACATGACTCATCTCCAGATCACTGAGAGCATAATCCTAGATAGGAAAGTATGGAGGTCGAGTATTATGGTAGAAGGTTAGATAATAGCTGAGCAATTTATGTCATATTAGTATTATTCTTATATATGTTATTTCTATCTTCTTCTTCATTTTTATTGTTATTGGTGCTTTTTGTTTACCTTGGTTATCTTTAGTCTTTATGTCGGTAGTTTCTTTACCATGATTTTTCTAATCTTGTTGTCTCTTTTAAAGCATATTTTCATGTTTATATTAGCCGAGGATCTACGGAAACAGCCTCACCACCTTGGTGGGGGTGAGGCATGCGTACACCTCACTTTCTCCAGAACCCACTCGTAGGATAACACTGGTATTTTTATTGTTGTTGTTGTTATTATATTGTTTTCCCACAACTTTGTGTTTGTTTTAGCCTTAGAGGTCGATATGGAGCTTTAGGATAGCTAATGGTGATTTGAGAATGATTAATGATAGAGTTGTTGATGGAGTTTCATTAGAAGTGAGAATTCAATTTAACAGCGCGATTGATCGTTGTTTGAGCTTTATTTGTGTTGACTTGAGAATAATTAATGGGAGGTTTTGAGTGTTGAATAAGATTATGCTACTGTAGCTAGAACCATGAAATCGTTTTTAAAGTTCAGGAGTAAATCTTGACCACTTTGCATTGTTCATGAGAAAAATTTGATCATTTTCTCGTGTATACAAGCCCACGTGTTAGGAATTTCTTTTAGGAAAATTTACACCACATGACTACCCTAATAGCTAAATTATAAAAATACCAATACTTTTATACTATTTACAAAACATAACAATAGTTTTTCATATTTACCCTATATACCATTTTCTCATTTCCCATCCCCAAATATAAAACCCTAATTTCTTCTCCCTCTCTCTCTCTTCTCTCCCTTCCTCCACCATCCACCCACCCGCCGCCCTTCCCCCTTCCCCTCTTCGGCGACCAGCAGCGACGTTGTCGCCGTTCCCAGCAGTTAAGTCCGTTGCAGTCGCGTTTCCTCCCCTCTGCCGCAGCGCTGCTGCCGCTGCAGTGCACTGCACTGCAGTGGCACGCTGCTCCGATCTATGTGTTTCCGGTGGGGTTTTTCCGATTTGCTCCCTTTTTCTTTTCTTTTGTTGTTTTTTCCTTTTTGTATGTGTATAGTATGTATATATTTGTATTTTTTTTTGTATAAAATACATATATTCTTGTATTTTTGTGTACAAATATTTATTTCTCCATTTTTGTATGTGTATGTGGGTGTATATATATGTATGTTGTTGTATGTTTGTGTATGTGTATGTATGAAGTAACAAAATAGTTTGTATGTTGTTTTTTGTATATTTTTATATGTTTGTATATATTTTTGTATATTGTGTATGTTTGACTATAAGTAAATTCGAAACAATAAATTATATAAAATTTCATATGTATATATGTGTATATTTTGTATGTTTCATTTTGTAGATATAAGAAAATTAAAAAAAAAAAAAATACAAATCCGGCCGCCGGCTGACCGACGGCGACCGGCTGCTGGTGACTGGCGGCGATGCAGTAGTGTAGCAGTGGGCAAGGGAGAGGGTTAAAACCTTAATTTGTATGTTTTAAATGAGTTTTGTATATATTATGTAAAAAAAGTATAGTTATTTTTTGTAAAGTGGTATAGTGTTGGTATGTTTTGTAATTTTAGTGTTAGGGTTGTATATATTTGTAATTCTCCCTTTTTTTTAGTTAATGAATAAGGACATACTTAACCCAATTTTATAATGGCATAGTTATATAGGAGAATTGCACAAATAAGAAAAAATGAGCAGTGTCTTAAAAAGTTAAGTTATTTTAATGGTCTTACAGAATTGACCACTTTTACATTAAACGAAGCTGAAAGTACATAAATACCTTTACTAATAGAGCATTTCCCATAATTACAAAAATGTCACCGCACCTTTTTGAAGCCGTAATTACAAAAATGTCACCGCACCTTTTTAAATCTGAAATTATAAAATATACCACTGCTTCCTACGAAGCAGAAAATAATGTCAATTCGTCTGTATTTCATGTCCATTTTGTGAATAAATAAGGCCAAATCGTCATTGTTTCGCTCATATACAAAAATCAAAATAAAACATAATATAAGACCAATCCGGCATCATTTCTTCATATAATGAGCAAAAAATCATGTTTACTTTGTAAATAAATAATGCCAAATTGCACTTACCTTATTGATTCACAAAAAATACCTTCATGTGCTTATATATTTAGAAATAACGACAATTTGGCCGTGTTTATGCATGTAATTATGTCTGTTTTGTGAAGAAATGAGGCCAAATCGGCCTCACTTCACACATCCACAAAAAATACCGTCAAGTGACTATAAATTTAGAAATAACGACAAACTGTCTGTGTTTATATGTATAATTGTATTCATTTTATGAAGAAATTAGAAAAAATTGGTCTCACTTCACACATCCACAAAAAGACCTTCAAGTGCTTATATATTTAGAAATAACCGGCAATTCATCTGTGGTTATGCATATAATCGTGTCCGTTTAGAAAATAAATGAGGCCAAATCGGCCTCACTTCACGCATCCACAAAAAAATACCTTCAAGTGCTTATATATTTAGACATAACGACAATCCGTCTGAGTTTATGCATATAATTGTATCCGTTTTGTGAAGAAATGAGGTCAAATCATCCTCACTTCACACATCCACAAAAAAGACCTTCAAGTACTTATATATTTAAAAATAATGATAATTCGTCTGTGTTTATGCATATATTGAACCAAAAACTGCATCCGTTTTGCGAACATATGAGTCCAAATCGTCTTCACTTGCTTTATCCACAAAAATACATATGAAAATACAAAAGTCAGCAAAATTTCAAAGGAAAATATAACTACCTCAATTCGTCGTCATTTATTCATAATGTGAGCCAAATATTAAGTACATTTTGCAAACAAATTAGTCCAAATCGTTTTCACTTCATTCATCTATAAAAATACATATGAAAATATAAAATGAAGACAATCCAGCCGTATTTATTCATAACTTAGCAAAAATACTCTGTCTATTTTACGAATAAATGATATCAAATTGTCATCATTTTACACATATACAAAATTCAACGTAAAAATAAAATAAGGTCAATCCGGTATCATGATTAAGTCATCATATACGTTTCTTTTACAAATGAATCAATTCAATGAGTCAGATGGAGAAGATCCTTATGATAAACGTTTGACCACATCTTTAAGAAGTATGTCCAATAGAGGTCAAAAATTAAGCTAATCAAGATTATATCATCATATACTCACTTTCAGACCAAACAATCAATGGCTGGATTATACTTTGCTGTCAATCCCTATATTTTGTGACAGATGCTCCCGGAATTCTCTTCACAGATGATTTTTGTAAGGCTAAAAATTTAACTTAGCAAAAAATTAGTAACGACAATCAATAACAAGCTTTTGATTTTCTGTTTATGGAGTGGTTTGGTAATACTTAGACACTAAAAGTTTATCTCATTTACTCGTAGCTTGCTAGTCTTATGAAAAAAAAAGTTATTGGCAGCTGTTAAGAAAGAAAGAGATGTGTTTGCCATTCCAAAAGTGAATCAGAACTGTTCGTACTCGAGATATAGTCTTATTCCGCAATTTTCCTCTTAATGTGTAAATAGTTCAACTGTAACCATTTTTGAAATTGTGAAAAGGGCAAGGTTCGGAAATTAGATCGTAGCTTTCACGTTTACTCGTATTTTTTGTATTTTCTAAAATATAATTTCAGGTTTTACAATTAAATTTATATTTAGTTGAGCCGCATGCAGACTTTTTGTATCAAGATTCATAGGTCAATTGTTAAACCTACGTCTATGAACTTGGCTATTTATGCAATTGATAATAATGAAACTGCAACGTTCCTCAAAATTTCCTAAACTTCAGAACACTTATTGACATGGAAAATATTTACATAAACTTGTTCCATATTTCGCGACGAAGTTTGAGTTCGAACTATATGGTGATAATATGTTATAATAATAATCTTGAAAGGGGCACAAATATTTAATTATATTTAAAGTGGAAGGAGAAACTACAAGAAGGGTCAAAAGTTAAAGCTAACTTAATGTGGCTAGAGTTTAAATGACGTTATGTTGGCAAATTATAATTTAATGTTTTGGCGAGCGAAGGAACTCAAAATAGTTAGTCTTTCTTTTGATCCCAAAGAGGAAAAAAAAAAGAAAAAGAAAAAGAAAGAAGGCAACGTAAAGGAAAAAGGACCTCAAAACTATATTCCTTTAGGTCTCTTAATGTGAGCCTACAGCAAACAAAAGTGCCCATTACCAAGTACCCTCTTTTACCGTATACTATAGGAAAGCAGAGCAAAAGCTATTCGACCATAGCCAATTTTTGAGCAACAATCAATCTAGTATCTTAATAGACTATGTTCATTGGGATGTTTCTCAAAACCTAGAAAGTTAAGAGTTGAACCTAAGCTTTTGAATTGGGAAAAAGATTGAAACTTTGGGATTGATTATGTAAATTGATGGTTGTTGTAGTTGGTTGGTGACGTGAAGTACGTCGTTTGGAGCTACGTTTAGACTCGAGGAGTAATCGAGGTGAGTTGATATAACTCTTTACTTACTCACAAAAGCCCGCTTACAAAGTGTTTTGATAAAATATTTTAAAGAGCTAATATGTACTTAATTGGAGCGATATGGTGCATATTAGCTAAACCTCATTCTAGTTAATATTCAAGAGCTTATCATTGAGTTATACACATTTATGTTCATATTTTGTTATGTTTAATTTAATTATATGATATTACATGTCAAGTTTTCATGGATTAAAGAATATTTGAAAATATATTGAATAATCCCTTCATATATTCATGTCATGTTTTCCTTAAGATTATTATGATTTATGTTCATGATAATGTTCAAGGAATGTATTGGACCTTAAAGTGGTCACATAAAAATTTTATAAAAATATTTTGGGAGTTACCTTGAGATTTTGAGAAGGGTTTCGTGACCTTTAGTGGTTAATGTTGACCCCAAAATTATTCGTGCTAGAGTATGAGTTTATGATAAGATTGATTGACACGACCAAGGTACAAAACGCACAGCACGCTATCACCTAGAACTGTGTGGCGCCACAGGAAAGGGGCCTGTTCGATCAAGCAGGGATCAAATCAGTACCGATCACACGGTGATTTTATGGAATCATGTTATGTCAGAGTTAATTGCTACTCCCTAGAAAACAAAAGAAAAATATATTTATATATAATTAAAGTTCAGAATTTATTGTTCAAGTAATTTCAGTTTCTTTTAATGTTTTATGTTTTCATGGTTTTTAAAAATTATGTTGCATATCATGTTTCTTTTAAATGTCTCGTTCCCGCTTTAGTGAGGGGTCGTTGAGATTCACTGAGTACCCGCCGTGGTGTACTGACATTCTTTTTAAGGGAACCTACATTAACTTATGTCTGCGTAAGCACAGGTTTTGCTGGCAAATAGGCTATGAGCTAGGATAATCTCCCACTACCCAGTTGATAGGTGAGCTCCACATTTGTTCGTGGAGATTCTTTGATTCCCACTCTTCCTTATTATTATTAGTAGTGTCAGGTATAAATTCTTAGAAGCTTCATAGACAGTCTATCAGTTGGATGTGGTTGTTCATTTTGCATGGTTTTTACATGGAACATAATAAAGTTATCTATTTAATCAATACAATGAGTTTTGTTTCAAATCTTTTTTATTGATATTCTGTTTTAAAGACTGCATGATTGGTGTGGCATGACAAAAATAATATCACATACAAGTTTAGAAGGTTCGCTCGGGTAGGTTCAGGTATCGAGTGCCAGTCACAGCTCATTTAGAAAATGGGTCGTTACAGAAACGGGCAATGGATGGATTAATCGGTTAAGTAACGATGATAGTGCTAAAGGTGTGAAAATCGTATGCTAATAATTATTCTAGGATCGATCAATTAAAGCTGTAGCAATAATTAACGGACTAAAGGAAATAACTGCAATAATGAAATAAATCTTATTTATTTGAAGGCACTCGGGCTCTGATAAAGAAATCTGGGTGTCGTCTTCTCCAAAGAAAAGCAGTATAACAATACAATGAATGCAATGACTGAGTAACAGTGGTATATGAGAATAGCTAAATGAGGGGGAGTTTGTATATGAAATGGAATACAGCAGAACATAACCTTTACAATGGGAGAAAAAGATTTATTTATAGTTAAAGACTCCTAACCCTAGCTAGTTTCTACTTTCTGCACGTCTCTCCATCAATAGATAATGCTCCTATCCACGTCCAACGGCCTCTCCAAAAACAGCAGGGTCAGTTAAGGATAAATCTTCTACTTGAGGCCGAATTTCTTATTTTAGAACAATTGTGTCTGGATCTTGGGCCGGTCGACTTCCTCATGTCTCTATCTCTCCGCAAGTGATCTTCTGTCTTGCCTCCTATATTCACGCCTCGCTTGCCACGTCAGTGGATACGTGTCACTGAGTACCCGACCAGATTTTGGCCAATATAGATAGTCCCCTCCCACTTGTCGAGTGAGCGTCCGTGTTAGCTTGGCAAGTGGCTTGAAACTTTTGTCGGGAAAACACGTGGCGTGTTCTTGGCTAAGTATTTTAAAACGCCGATTGTCATTTCAACTTCCCATCAAAGCCACATGCACTGAATCGTGCGTCGGTTGGGTTTTCACCGGTTAACGAGATAATGATTACCTCCCTTCTATATAAAGCCCATCTCTATTCCTTCTCAAACTTTAAATTCACTCAAATTTTTTTTACCCAATTTCTCTCAGACTACTTTTGCACACCATCTCCGTCGTTGTTCTACCTGAATTCTGCTACATTCTTTTGCGAAATCATAAAAAAAAAACACTTCTTTTCTTGAATGGCTTCCCAAAAAATAGTTGTATCTCATCATTCCGATGTCGGGGATGTTGGTACCGATGCGGTTAGGGATGATGCCACCAGCGCGCCGCCGAGCCATGCCGTGGCGGTGGTGGAGCCGTCGAATGCTGTGAAAAAGAAGAGGAAAATTAAGAGACCTCCTCCACCGGAGGCACAACCTCTTGATATTATCCCCACGGAGTTGAAAATGCACAACGATTGCATCATCCATGTCCAAACGCCTCATCAATTTTTTTTTATCAAATTCAATACTTCAGTTTCTAAGGTGACTTGTGTTGCTACGCCCGAATTCATGGACAAAATGTGGGAGGATTGTGGCTGGAAGGACATTAAGGTCATTTTTCTGGATTCCTGAGCCCAACTTCCTAATTACAAAGCTTGCTATTCGGTCGTGTTAACTTACCCATTTACGGTAGGGTTTTCACTTCCAATTCATCCAGTAATAGAGTCTCTGTGCCGGATGTATAACACAAGTTTAGGACATATTACTCCATCCGTTTGAAGGGTGGTGTCAACGGTGGATTACTTTTGCATTGAAGCCAACCAAATCTTCAATGGTGACCACATTCTTAATCTCTATATTCCCAAGATCTACAAAGGCGGAATTTTGTACTTTGACAAAAGGTGTGCCCGATGATTGATTTCTAAAAACGACGAGAACATCTGTCACTGGGATCTTCATTTTGTCTATGTTCCAACACGTCTGTTGGTCGCTCCCGTAAGTCCACAGCTACCGGAGCGATGAAATCCTACCCGTAAATTTGAGTTTGTTTTCACTTTATATGTCACTTTTCTTTATACTTTCTAAGCTTTCATTACTTTGATTGACCAACTAAAATGGTCAATATCAGAACGGTCCCTGAACTCTTGGGATGGTTGACAAGAATTGTTCAAAAGTTCAATGATGAGAAGAGGTCGTGGAAGTACATTGCTTCTAAGAAGAAATACGTTGCGTCTAATCACTGTGAGTATCTTAGTTTTTCCGTAACATATCCCCTCCGTTCTCTTTGAGGGTCTACCTTGAAACCGACCACTTTTTGCAGTTATTAAAGCGGACGATGATGAACTAAAGGTCGTGGGAGAGGCGAGCAACCCATCGGCCGTTGAAGGAGAAAGAGGCCGGTGCTAAGCAAGCCGATTCCTCGCCCTTCGAAGAAAATAAAGCTAGCTGATCCCTTCAGCACCGCCAAAGAAAAGTCCCAAGTGTTGAAAGCTTAGAAAGAAGGGAAAAAGCAAGCCCTAGAATCCAAGGTCAATGAGGATGTGGGAACTAAGACCGTTGCGGCTATGGACCTTGCGCAAGCAGCCGGAGAGGAGGGGTTGATGGTTGTTTACCATGCCTCCATAAAAGATACCACTCAAGAGTCGGTTTGTGACCAGCCGTTAAGACGTATCAAGCGGTCGAGAAAGGAAAGGGTTCAAGAAGAGGATGAACAACTAAAATTGATCGATGAGGATCAATCTATCCTAATTATAGGATTCATTAAAAAAGCTCTTCCTTAAGCCCCATTGCCTCTTGTGATAAAGGTAACTTCAGGTGTTGAAGGGAATCTTGAGTGACTGAGGCTAATCCTTCCAGTTCTGCATGAGTGGGAAAAAGGAAGAAGCTTCCTTTAGATCGGAGGTTGAGCCTTCCAAGTCAAAGCACACAGAGATCTTGGGCTCTTCATTCTTTGCTCAAGATCACGACCAGTCTTTGGTTCCCTTACTGAGGGGAAAAGAAACAGCCGCTTACGCCACTTTTAAAAGAGCCGCTGCAGCCGATGAAGTGGTAGACCGGTTGGTTACCATAACTATCCCTAGCAGTGTCAATCTACTTCAGTCCCCAAGACACTTCATTAGTCATTTTTATGAGTTGATCGAGCCCATGGAGCGAGCCCATCTAAATCGGAGTGACGATGTGCAGCTAGCTTCTCGTGTTGGTTTTAATTCTCTCCAGGTAACACCTATACCTCTTACCTATTTTCTTTTTATTTCAGGAAACTCTGATTGCTGCCGAGGTGAGTGATCAGATCCACCAACTTAATGCTGCCATCCAAATATGGAGGGATAGATTCGATATGGTGGTAATGGCCAGAAGAACCCTTTATACCAATGATAGTAGAAAAATATCATGCATAAATCTAATAATTATCTTTAAAATAATACTAATACTTTTATTTTTATTGCAGGAAATAATAAAATATGTGAAAAGAATAAACAATGAAGAAACGTGAGAACAAAAGCTCAATACTTGAATTGTGTAAAGCAAATCACTTGATGCTGCAAATAAAAAGTCAACAAAGAGAAAAATGAAGAAAGCTAAATGCATGTCAAATCAAATAAAAAAGAACATGACAAATGCCAAATCAAATTGAGGGCAAGAAGACTTTGAGAAAAGCAATGAAAATTACTATACGAAAAGAAAGGGTGCTAGTACTGTACATTGAAATTACATGCATATGAATTGTGTGGAAGAGAAGTTATAAATAGCACCATTTTGAGCTACTTAGAGGAGAGAGCGGGCAGAGAAAGAGAAGCTAACAAATATAGTTGTTTTCATTTTCAGAAGTTTCTCTACTTTAATTTTTTCAGTTGTTCAGTGTTAAAAATTATTCTAGTTCATGCTTTTAATTAAATAGGAAAATTATTCTTCTTGAATATTTCTTTCTATTTTCTTACTTTAATGGACAAGAATATTTGTATTGGTAGTACTAACTCCGGTATGGAATTTTCTTGTGTTGGAAAAATGACGGATCTGGTATTTATTTGTAATAAATAGATATTATTCTTCAATTTAACTTGCTTGAGTTGACTATTTCTATTTTAACTTTTATCAACTTTTACAGTTAGATGCTTTTAAATACATACTCATCTATCTATTTTGATGCTACAAATTAATGTTTTCCTAAGTCCGTAACCGAAAGAGGTGGAAGAAGTAATACAGTTATTTGTGGTATTAATTGATGTAGTATTTATTTAGACACATCTATATCTTTGTGTTATGATTTATTCCACACTAATTTATCATCGAAAGAGGTAAAACAGTGTAGAAATTAGTTATAACCAGTAAGGTAACCGAAAGGGACTTACTAAGAAGAGCGTGTTTCGATTCAAAGTACATATATTTATGATCCAACAATATTACTATTTTGATGATTAATTTTTATATCCAAATGGAGTACAACATATTAATTGCTCAAATTCAATAATAATAATATATAATTGTTTATGCCTAAAATTGTACGTCTAGGTTAAACAATTATTTATGGTTAGGGTCACAAACAATACAGTAACTACAATGGAAAAGTATGTAAATATAATGAAAGCAGTATGAATAAACAAGACGAAATAATTAAGAGAAAGCCAGAGTAATTCTTATTACTTGAGAATAGCCGCGGTGTTGAATCATCTGATGTACAATACAATATGAGGAGGGGTATTTATAGTAGTGGTACCCAGTCCTAAATAAGGTAAAATACAAAGACTAATAAGGCTATGGGCCTTTAAATTAAGGTGGTGATATATACTAAACCCTAACTAGGAGATTGTAAACCCTAGGCGGCGGGATGTATACCCTGTATCCTGTGGTCGTGCCGCCTAAACGATCGTTGGCTCTAAGAGCGGGCGTGTATCCTCTGTGCCTGGTAACATGTAAGATAAGTCTAGTCTTGTCAGCTGGACTCGTATCCCCGTAATAGTAGCTGACGTATTTTTGCCCACACAGTCACTCCCCTTACTTGCTGAGTGCTGACTCAAGGAGTCAGAAAGTGAAAGCGGCGCGGATGTGAAAAGATATCTCACTGACTCCTTGAAACTCATAGTCTCTTTGACCAAGAATGACATTGATTCCTTCATGAACTCTGTGTGCTTCTCTCTGATTGGCTGGTATCGATCCCATGCACCTTTTCAAGATTTGCCATTAGCTGCTCTGAATCGTTTCACATCTCCAGTAATAATGACGCTTGACCGTTTCGTGCTCCATCCTTATCCATTTCTACCTATAAATAGAGACTTCACGACAGTGGAAAATTCACAAACTCTTCCTCAAAAAATATAGCGATTCCCTCAAAATGTTTGCCTTCAATCCTGGTTTGATATTTCCAAAAAACCTTCTTCGTTCCAAGTGGATATTGCATGAAGGAACTATAGGATGAAACTCGCCTACAGTTACCTCTTTTCCTTTCTTCGTCCATGAGGAAATGGATGAAGTCCCCTGAATCATGAAGTTTGATCGGGATTCTAACGATGTCCTTTAGGATGTCTTCATCGTGTAACGTGCACTGATTACAGTGCGCGCATCGTCTAACACAGTGGTTGATGTGATATTCTTCTTGTCATGCGGGGTCGGGACGCTTAGCCCTTTCAACTTCCGTGCGGCTTCTCCGCCAGGATTTCTCTGGTGTTTAGATTGCCTCTTTGATGGAGTAGGGATGAAGCCTACTTGTTTGTCTCTGTTTCATGGCAGGCAAGAGGCGAGAGCTCTGGGTTGTGAGCAGATTAGCGAGTCGCCAAGCTCTAACTCCATCTATGGCTCTAGGCTACCTCTTGGTTCTGCTGATTCGGCCTTGTCGGCGTTGTAATGCTCCATCGGCCGCTAGCTGTGGGATACCCGAGGAAGAGGCTCCCCTGTGGTATGTTCCCAGCTCAAGCCATTTCGATCTTGGCTAACTTCTGTTTGCGCTTGAAGATCTGTAGGACTGTGCACTCCAGTTTGATCGGTTGAGGTTGACTCAGATGGTCAAACTTTGCTGCTAGTCTTCTAGTTTCTCTTTAATTTCTGCGGACGAGATGGTGGAAGGCTAGGCCTGTACCCAGACGCTGTCGGGGTCCCTTGCTTTGATCAAGCAGACGGGCTTTGGTTGAACCAACGTTCGTGTGCCTTGAAAGAATGCTCGGGCCGACATATCTCAGGCTACAAAAAGAAAAGAAGAACTCGAGACTGTTTACGACTTGTAGCTACAATCTAGATGAAGGACTTTCAACCATGTTAATCCTGAGGAGCTCTTTTTTTTTAGTCTTCCCTTTCCTTTTTTTTTCAACAATTGTTATAATAAATGTTGTATTCAGAAAGAACTAAATGTATATTATAAGCCTACGGGCTATTTGTTATTAATGAAACGGTCGTTCATCAATACTCTTATACGTACTTATGTTATTATACGTTTTGTAATGTATAGTCAAGTAGTATGTTTCTGCACCTAAGGATTAGATGACTTCCGGTCGTCCTGAATGTCTTAATGTTTAGAACGTTTATCAATGTGCCTTCTTTGAGCAATTACGTCAGTTGTGCACCAATATTTGGCGGCTAGGTTGCATATGTAGGAGACCGCTTTATATGCCCACAATGGGACGACTTTAGCCCGTGTGTTAACATGCACTTTTGCGTTCGACTTTGAATGTCTCTGCTTAGTTACTTAAGTATTTAAGACTTTATGGCATTACACGAACATGCGTCCTCGTCGCCATGTAAGTGCAGTTGTTGAATTAACGAGTTCAATTCACGAATAATGCTTGGTGGCTGAGCTAGACGTGGTCTAGCTCTAAGCGAGTAGTGTACCCTACTTTTTGTAGCGAAAAGTGAGTGTATTACTTCAGCTTAGCTCTGGCAGGGGCTATGAATAGTTGGATCATAGATGGATCTGAATAAGTAAGTAAAACTGACTAAAAATAGTACTTTTATTAATAAAAGGGGCGCGAAGCCTGAGATGCTGTGGGTGAAGACCCGTAACATGATTGATGAGTATGAAAATACTGCGATCAAAGTTAAAAAGAACTTAAAACATAAAAATAAATGCCTTTAAGATACTTTATGCTCGACCCTCAGAAGGTTCGAGGGCATGTGTTTGGGCTTCCCTACTGGAGGGTGTTGAGCCTGGAGATGTTACGTCTGGGCCGTTGACAACTCGATGGTATAGTTCTGTGCCAATCAAACATAATGAATGGCTTGCTTCCGTAGTTGTCTGCTTTCTGATTTGTCTTCAAAGAGGATTCCTTTGCTCAGGTAGTTGATCAGCACGTGACGCTGCCCTGTGATGGATCATGTGTCTGGAACTTCAAGGTTCATCAGGTCCACAGGGGTTATCTCAACCACTACATGCTGATCGTACAAATCTTCAGACGCTTCGCCATCATTTGAACTTTCTTCTTAACAGGCAAACTCAAATGCCTAAAAGTTGTTCATGAGTGGTTTCATTTTCTCCTGCTGATCTGGTGTGCAGATGCCCTCTGTAGTGAAAACTTCTTTGACTTGATCGATGATCAGTTGAGAGCCACTGAAGAAGGTGACCTCCCTGGCCCCCAGTATGTAGGCTAAGTCAAGAGGTTGAATTGTGGCTTCATACTCTACTTTGTCGATTTGAGCTCTGGTGAAATACCATCCCAACAGGTGTTCTAACCCACAAATCGAGATCGACTTCTTCCCTTTTCAGGTTCACTTTAACGCTGATTTTCCAATGTCCGGGCTTGATCATTTCTTCATTTTTGATTGACTCCTCTGCCTGTGGTTTCAGCTTTTTCCACGAAGTCTGAGATGAAACCCTCTAGTTCATGTGACTCGACGGCTGTCCCGGGTTGGTAGACAATGTCATACTCTCTTAGTATCTCGGCCCATTCTGCCATCTCCTCCGAAAGTCCGAGTTTGGACAATATGGTCCGTACCGGTATGGAGGAGATCATATTGACCGTATGGTCAAGGAAATATGTGCGCAACTCCTGAGTCACCATGACCACGGCCGCAATAAACTAAAAGAGTAAAGGCAAAAACCTATCTCGGTGCGAGGGTCTTTTGCTAGCGTACTTCACGGGAAATTGTGTCTCATTCTCTTCTCGTACAAGAACTGCATTCCATGCTATTTCTGAGATCGAGACATATAATAATAGATTCTCACCTTGCTTTGGCTCAGTTATCACCAGAATTTGTAGGAACTGCATATTAGTCTGGGCTACGGTTAGGTAATCTATATCAACCATAGGGCCCCCAATTCTTTGCAGCACCTCAAAAAGCTGACATACCAATTTTGTGGCCTTGGGGACTAGCTGATCGATCACCGCCAACCGATCCCATAGTTCACTGATCTCTTCTCTGACTTCTCGTTCCATGGCCTCAAGCTCGATGGACTCCTTTTCGGCCATATTTATTTTGGCTAGCAGCCGCACACCAAGATTCTCACCGTAGGTTGGACGATACTCTCCAAGTGAAGACCGCTCATCCCATAAGTCAACAATCCCGCATGAGGTCGGGTATTTGAAAACTTGATGAAGTGTTGAGGGTACTCCCTTGACACTGTGTATCCATGGACGTCCCAAGATAATGTTATATGGTAGATTGCAATTCAATACTTGGAAGGAGGTTATGCTCGTCACGCCTGGTATATGAACCGCAGAGCTAATTCTTCGTCAGGCTCTTTTCGAGATCCATTGAAACTAATTATCTTTCGGGTGCTTGAGGCTACTCGACGACATAAGCCATTATTTCGCAGTACTTCCCCCAGATAATGTACACGCTACTTCCTGGATCGACCATTGCTCGCTGGACGCGTAAGTTGGATATTTCCATGGGCATGACAAGGTCGCCTTGATGTTCTGCCTCTTCATCCAAATTAAACAGGATTAGACCTTTCAATTCCCATGGCACTGTAGTCCCCAGTGCGATGTCGGATTCTATAGTTGATAAGATTGTGTTAAAAGTCTTCGAGTTTTCAGAATCTGGTGCTTTGGAACACTGTGGTGCTTCTTCAATCAGATCTTTGAGGTGCCCTTGTTTCAATAGATGCTCGATTTCAACCATCAAGGCTTTACAGTCGAATGTGTCATGACCGCTGTTGCTATGAAAATCACAATAGGGCGTTGTGTTCCTCCCCATAGCTCCTGATTGGTTCTGAATTTGGCTTCACCCTTCTTCCGTTCTCTTCTCCTTCTAAATAAGGGCTCCTTGCTCTTTGCCTTCGCTCATCTTCGGGGTTGTGAGAGTTATTTGGCTCCAAGCAAAGCTTTTCAATATACCTTTGATACAACGCGCTCCATGTGTTCACGAGGTGGTGGGTTAAACTCCACTGCAACTCCCTGGTGGCCAACGATCCCTTTGAATTCAAACTCTTTCCAAAGGCTACCACAGTGATGTTGTCAGGAACTGGAGGAAGCTCCATGCGTTCCTTCTAAAATCTGTCAAGGTAGTCTTTTAGCAGCTCGTTGTCCCGTTGACGTATCTCGAAGATATTTTCCATGCGCTTCTCCCGCTTGCGGGCACAAGAATTCGCTTTCTTGAACAAGTCTTACATCTGAGTGAATGATTCGACAGATCGCATTGGTAGCTGAGTGTACCAAGCGAGGGACCCTTTAGTAAGGGTTGAGCCAAACCTCTTCATTAGAGTAGACTGAATTTACTCCTCAGTAATCTCGTTACTTTTCACGGCCGTGTAATATGCAGTAATAAGCTCGTTCGGATCAGTCGTTCCATCATACTTCAAGTTATCCGGCAAATGAAAGTGCTTTGGTATGCGGACCGGCATGACACTTACTTTGTAAGCATGTTTATAAAACTTCTACTCATCTACCGTGGTAACTTGGGGTGGAGCACCCGACATATTACCAATTCGGTCGTGGATGACCTTCCTCTATTTTATGAGGTCCTGTATGACAGGAGCTCCTTTGAGTTCTTGGTTGTTGATTGTTGACGAGCCTCCAGGGGCGACATCCATGTTGAGCCTCCGGCTAGGAACAGATGCTGGTGAATCGTTCATGGGTGCTGGTCCCCGCGAGGATGCTGGCCTCTGAGACGATCCATCAAACATTACCCCTAGCTTTCGAGATACCCCTTCGATCACGCTGTTCGAGTTCTGTTCTACCTGTTCTGACATGGTTTTGAAGAGATTAACAATGAATGTTCTGAACTCGGGATTACCTTCAAGTGATCGACCTTCTTCCCCATTACTGGCAACATTGATTGTTTCTTGGGAAGAGTCTTTTGGCTGCTCGACGGGATCTTTAGGCTGGACGCTAGGATCACAGGTATCCTTTGCGGACTCGTCTACTGCATCTGTAGTGTTCTTTGGAATGTTATCGTTGTCAGACATGATTGTGCCTCTTCCTTTATAGAATACCTACAATTGTCTGGGCCCCACGGTGGGCGCCAAACTGTTTATGACTAAAATTGTATGTCAAGGTTAAACAATATGGTTAGGGTCACAAATAATACAGTAACTACAATGGAAAAGTATGTAAATATAATGAAAGCAGTATGAATAAACAAGATGAAATAATTAAGAGAAAGCCAGAGTAATTCTTATTCCTTGAGAATAGCCAGATTCGGTGTTGAATCATTCGATGTACAATACAATGTAAGGAGGGGTATTTATAGTAGTGATACCCAGTCCTAAATAAGGTAAAATACAAAGATTAATAAGGCTATGAGCCTTTAACTCAAGGCAGTGATATATACTAAACCCTAACTAGTGTCGCACCCTATTTTTACCCGAACTGATTAAGGCTCGAAATAGGACTCGACTTGTGGGTAACTCACGGGTAAAGAGTTGGAGTCGCCACCTAACATATTTTTTAACTAGGCGTATTAGGACACCTATTTTAACTCCGAAACTTAGTCTACGAACCAGAAATCTAGGTAAGGGTTCAAGTTAACCCGAGAGGAAAGGGTTAGGCACCTCTCAGGCTCCACCACATGTGATTACCGGCCGGACTTTATAATGGGATTCAAAACAAGCAGCTAAGCAAATAAACTAAGTAGCTAAGAATAGACAAATAATTTGAAAGACTAGTAAAATATGCATATGGTATTAAGTAAAAAGGCGTGATTTGTTAATGGCTTCCTCCTTTACACCTTGCAAAAAAAAGATGAAAATGGATTACTAAAATAAGAATAATAAATAATAAATAATAATACAAAATAATGGTAATAAATATTAATAATTATAATAAGAAAAAAATGATGATAATAATAATAATAAAAGGGGTTTTTCTTTGAATTGTTCTTTTCCAAAATAGATTGTCGTCTCTCATCCGATTTTACCTCGCAAAATTTAAAGAAAATGAGTTAGTAAAAATAATGATAATAGTGACAATAATAATAATAATAATAATAATAATAACAATAATAATAATAATAATAATAATAATAATAACAACAATAATAGTTTAAAATAAAGGGGAAAGGGATTTTGTAAAAGTGTAGACTCAGGTTTGTATGAATCGTCTAACAGGTTAGGGACGTCGGTACGACTGCAAACACGCCGGCCGGTCGTGTTGCCATGCCAAGTTCCGGTCCCACCACTCCAATTACGGCTCATACATGTCATTATAGCCTTTTTTGTTTTAGGGACGCGGGAATGGGACTGTTCAAGTCTAGTATCATGTTCCAATCAATGTATATGCCTAAAATAAATGTGCATAATTATTTTCCTTGGCTGTAATTGATGTAGCATCTGTCAATTCATTGTATTTCCGTCAAATCATTGTATAGGCCTCAAATTAAAATATTTTCATAGGCCAAGGCGCATATTGTAGTATCTGCTCCAAATCGATTAATAATAGCCAATTGCATATAACAGCCTCCAAATAAATGTTCTTCTATAAGTTGCAAGTCAAAGCAACTAATAATATCCATCAGTAACAATAACTGGGACCAAAGGACAAGCAATCTTTAGTGCATCAAACGGGCCCACTTCACAAAACAACAAAAAAAGCACTGTTAGATGTATATCCTCAAAATTCAGGACAACGAAAAAAATAAAATTCAGCAAAAACAACATATTTGTAAACAAGAGTAGTTTGTGGGTGTCTGATCCACAATCCAAATACAAGAGAGTTCGACAATAGAACCCCCAAAAAGGGGAATCAGATCTGCGACAACGGTGACCCGTAAAATTGAACGAGTCCACGACATCGCCGGCTGAAAATGTCGATCAGAATGCAACCACGACAAGAAAAAGATAGAAGGGGAGGAGCGACTCCCTTTCCGGTAGGTTATCACTGGTGGTGTCACTGCTACTCCCCTTTTTTGGCATTTTTATCTCTGATTAAATAACAAGTGAAAGAGACGGGGGGTTCGCCGACGAGGATTTTCTGGCGGTGGCGATGGTTGCTCCTCCATCGCTCCATTTTTGTTTTGCTCTAGAGATGTTGATGGCATTACTTAGTGAAGTGTGTGTGTAAGTGTTATAGACAGTGGGCTACTGGTGTTTATATTATATGAGAAAATTGATAGAGGTGGTCTGATTGGGGTCGCCGGAGGTTTTCTACCTCGATATGTGTGTGAGGTGTTTGAATTTTGTGTGGAGAGGACGAATGAAGAAGGTTGTGGGGTCTGCTTGGGTATTGTCTGATTGTGGTGTTGTGGAGGAGAAGACCAAGAAGGGTCCTTTGTATGTGATGGTGGATATCTGTGGGGTACCGCTGATTTGTGTGCTTGACCAAGGAAGAAGGAGGTACCCCCTTTTGTTTTTGTATATTGTAGAAGAAATAGAAAGGATGTGGGGTTCCTCTGTACTGATTCCTCGTTCCTTCTGGGTATCTTGATGTATTAAAACAAAAATGGAGAGGGACAGAGCCGTTGGAAAGAGTGAATCAAAGGATTGGGGAGATTGGAATTTTTAGACAAAATAGGAAGATGTTGTGATTTTGGGGATTTTAGATTTAGGGAGATTAGAAAAGATTAAGAGAAGATTAGGGAGGGATTTTAGGGATTTTGAGGAGATTGGGGAGTGATGAACTTGGACTGATTTTAGGAAACGGGATATGTAAAGGATGTATTTGGTTAGGCTTTATGTCTAGGTTCAAAATGAATGTAATAGAGTAGACTGGTATTTAGTCTAGGTTCAAGAGAAGTCTTAAAGCTTGAAATTGGTAATGTGTAAATAAATAAAAATGAAATTAGTAATGTGTAAATAAATAAAAATTGGACCAATATTAAATCAATAGGTGCAAAATGATTAAAGATATAAATATGTATATATATTGTATAAAATAAGACTAATGAAATCAAAATGCACACATAAAGAAAATTTGGATTAATTAAGTATAAATAGTCACAAATAATTAATAAATGCTATAAATGCACAAAATTGCACAAACAGTCACTCTTTGACAAATAGCCTAAATGATGTAAAATTACGTAATATAGCCACATTTAGGTATGTAATATATAAGTAGAGGGTAACACACGTAAATGCATGCCTTCTAATGCAAATTATGCACAAATAATCAAATTGCACCTTTAAATTAAATTCTGGCCAATTATGTGAAAAGGAGGGACAAAATTGGGTGTCAACAACTGCCCCTCTTTGCCCGGGGATGATGAAATAGTCTTCGGGCAAAGATAGTTGACGGAGTAGCCAATTTTGTCACGACCGGTATGCAAAATGATTGAAAGGGAGAATGGGAGTTTTGGGGTGTTTTTTGGCCGAACCCCGGTCCCTGAGTTGCTTAATATCTCGGGTTTCACGAGAATCAGGCCGTGTGTAGTTCTAGAATGGCATGTTGCCTGTGTGAGACGTTTATGGCACACGATCTTGGATGTAAAGACTAAACTTATCGAAGTATGTAAAGTTTAGATTCATGTTTGCTTTGCCTTTCGGCGAGATAAATAAAGAACGAAGCAAAGGCACTAGCGAAGATGAGATAGCCTCAATAGATCGCGCGAGGGAAAAGAGGCTTATAATCGTCCTAGTTATGAAAATGTGGCGCGCTACACACCCATAAAAAGAAGTTTATATGTACATAGTGTCCACTTCATTTCGATAAATGAGTAGTCTCGCTTTCAATATTGCCTTGACTGAGCTTGGAAACATCTGGGAAGTGAGTTTTATGAATGCGCACGATTCAAGCAGACGGGCACGATTAAGCACGAAAATACGCACGATTTATGCAGATGGGTACAAATAGGAAGGAATATGAAACTGATACCCAATCGATAAGGAAGGATTAGGTAGACCACTGGCACGAGTGCAGAACTGTAGCTTTGAGCGTTTTGGAATTTGGCAAAACAGGTAGCTTGCGGGTGTAGCAAAAATATGGTCTGGGGATCAGGCTTTTGTTTTGTATGTATTTGAGGTTTTTGGTTGCACAATTGGTAGTGATTTTGGGAGCAAGTGTGAGAGTAAGGCGCAGGGATTTGTCGAGAGATCGGGGAGTATCCTGCAGCAAAATCAAGACAAATGCAAATTGAGATAAAAAAATAAAGATAAAGTAAACTTCCTTGTTGAGTTGAGTGGTCCTTTGTCGTGTAGTTGTCCAGTCTGCTTCAGGTGCTCAGCGCTAGGGAATGTGTGCCTCTCCTCTGGGGGATATCCATTTACTTAGTGTTTCTCATCAAGGAATAGTTGCTTCGTCGCGCCCAGCTGTCATTGGATTATCTTGCCAGTGCAACACCGGATTGTATGTCCTACGATAAAAGTGAGTTTTGCAAAATAATATGTATGTAAATGCATAAAGAGACCTTCGGTTAGCTGGGTAGTTGTCTTGTCTTATGCTTGTTTGATTGATGTTTCATCCAAGTATTTTTCCAATGCTATGTCCACCGATGCGGACCTTGCTTTGCTGCAAATTGTTGTCATGTTCACCACTGCGAACCCTATATATCTGCCGACACAGATTCTATGCTTTTTCAAAATGATGTCATGTCCACCCACGCGGACCATATATATCCACCGACATGGATTCTATGCCTGTTATGCCCACCGACGCGGACCCTATATATCCACCGACATGGATTCTATGCTTGTCATGCCCACCGACGCGGACCCTATATATCCACCGACATGGATTCTATGCATGTTATGCCCACCGACGCGGACCCTATATATCCGCCAACATAGATTCTATATCTGTCATGCCCACCGACGCGGACCCTATATATCCACTGACATGGATTTTATGCTTGTCATGCCCACCGACGCGGACCCTATATATCCACCGACATAGATTCTATGTCTGTCATGCCCACCGACGCGGAACCTATATCCATCGACATGGATTCTATGCTTGTCATGCCCACCGACGCGGACCCTATATATCCACCGACATGGATTTTATGCATGTTATGCCCACCGATGCGGACCCTATATATCCACCGACATGGATTCTATGCATGTTATGCCCACTGACGCGGATGCTTGTCATGTTGATGTCACGTTTTGCGTTGCGAGAGTTGTTAGGTATACTCAGTACCTATATAAACCTGCAATCAAAGAAAATTTGTAAGTATTTGGGGGAGGTTGACTTGTGAATATGTTGTGTTGCGCTTTGTTGCTATATCTTGTATAATTGTCTCCTTATCATTGTTTCTTCATCGGGCTGTCTACCCTTCGGGATGTATATCCTGCCAACACAAAAATAAAGCACATCAAAGAAAAAACTGAATGTTTCTCATCGGGAGATGTTTGCCTGTTACGTCGGGCTGTGTATCCTGCAAGCAAAAGTAAAGTAATGTGCGACAAATAGAATGTTGTTGTTATGCCATGCAATGCACTAAGAAGGCTATTGTGTTGCTCTTACAATGCCTTTCTTGAAATTTTTGAGGGGAACTCAAAAATTTCTGCCCCTGTGTCAAGCTTGTGCCTCTTGGAATTTTAGAGGGGGTCCTAAAAAATTCTGCCCCAGTTTATTGCCTATGCCAGATCACCAAGAGAAGGTGGTTGCATTGCACTAAACACTAATGTATTGGCTAGAATCTGCATTCGTTCTTTAGAGTGACGATTGGGTATATCGACGATTATGAGTATGTGGATATTTGCATACTCAGACTGAAGTTCGGTGTTTGAATTTTGTCAGATTTTGGAGGCTGTCCAAAATTGTGCTCGTCTTGGGTTCTATTGGGATGTTTTCATGCTTCGCGTTTTTCAAAAGTTATGGAGCTAACTTTGATGGATTGGTCTTCGTAAAAAGTATTTTTGTGGTTTGGGAGTTGCAGTTTCTCTTTGTTGGTTTTTGTTGTACCGTTGTCTTGCTTTGGTCGATCAGACTCTGAGCTTTTTGCTTCAGTGCTGGATGTCTGGTGGTATCATAGTTTGGAATGTTTGAGTGATAAGTGTGGATCTTTGTCGGATCGGATTTTGGAGTAGTTATCTAAAGAGTAGTTTGTTTGTTGGGTGCAATATCTTTTGACTTAGCCAAAAAGGAGTAAAGATGTGAGGTTTTGTCTTTTTGTTTGTCCTTGGTTGTGTTGAGCCTGATAAGGTATTAACAGAGGGAAAGTTGTTTATTGTAAGTTGGGTGTAGTGTGAGGTTATAAGTTTTGTCAACTTCGGTTGTATAGTGATTGGATTTCTTTGTTGTGACTCTCGTGTGGGTATAATGCAAGTTGTATGGGAATGGGATTGTCTTAATGCTCTTGGTGTCATATGCTGGTGGTCCAAAGGACTTTGTTGCAGAGGAAGGTATTTTCAGCTTTGGCTTGCCATTTCGGCTTTCTAAATGCAAATTCTTGATCAACTTTGGTGTTCAAGTACGAAGCAACCGTAACAAAGTGGTGAAATGCATAAGACCGTGTGGGCACATTAGCGAAGTCTTGAAGCAAAAAACGACACGTAAGCTTAAGAGAATGCCTAGATCGCGGATGATGGATTAGCGCTTGAATTTGAAGGTTGTGATAGAATGCCCAGATATCATAAGAGATTGCCTAAGTGCTTTATGTAGCAGTCAAGGCAAGGATTTTGGTCAAACGACCGACGCTCGTTCAAACAGGAAATGAGGGTTTGAACGTCAATGAAAAGTGGTAAAGATGTTGTAAAATGAATAGGTTGTGTTGTGTGATAGAAAGGGGTGTTAGCTTTTATCGAATACCATTTACTTAGGTAGAAAAAGACCTAGAGCCACCAACCAATTCATGCAATGCATACATGTCAAATAAAAATATATCCTATAGTGCGAAGGACCGTTTTACGCACGATGATTTTGAGGAGCGCTTTGTGCCAGATGCATCATTTCGTTTGCTAACAAAATGCGGAGCCTAAAGGAGAATGTTGCATTTATTTGGACTTTATTGTATTGGCTCATATTGAAACAGTGTAAGAGAAGGGAAAGACTAAATACTGTTAGGAAATTAGATCATAGCCAGGCGAAACATTTTCATGTTGATCCATCCCCAGAAGATTCTAACTGAGGGATTTCAGGAACCGTGTCAAATTTTCTATTGGTCGTGATCTTTTGGAAAAGGTGAAGGATGACAGAAAAAGGGAAGAAAAATACCTAAGATTCGCTTTATTGCGAGCAAAACGATCAACTTCTGGCACAAGCTTTTGAAAACAATGTGACAGAATATGAAGAGATATGTCGTTGCCGGGTGAGAACCCTTTAGACACTTTAGACGGAAGTTGCTAATGGACCTTTGACATGCCAAAGATGTCAAGTATTTAAATAATGCTTAAAGGATAGATGTGCGTTATGTGTCATCCCATCTATCGAGCGGTCATTTCTGCTTCAAAATGGGCTTTTAATGCCTATTCGGTTACTATTTAAACCTTTAAATAGCATTGAATACAGAATGATTCCAATTATTTATGAATAAACAATCATTTCTTATCCAATTTGGGCTTTTGACGCCTATTAGGTAACCTTTGTGCATTTGAATAGCACTGAATGCAGAACAACGCCAATGAACGGTCCGCATTTTGCACGTTAAACCCTTTAAGCAAATGCAAATAAATCATGTTCAACGCTCTTTGGGGTTAAAAAAAACCCGTTCGGATTGTTTGAACAAGTTGGCCCATTGGACTTGAGAACAAGTCGACTAATGAGATGTCATGATGCATGATTCCTAGTGCCGCTACTATGAAATGGAGTTAGCTAGACCAGATTTTATTATCCTCCCAAGCGGACGGCTCGGGAGCGGGAACGTCTCGGACCAAATAAATTTCAAGTCGTTCCCCCTAAAGAAATTTTTATGTGAGGGAAGAAGTGGTTGTAACCACCGTGTTTTCAACGCACGATTTAGAAAGTTGCCAGGAGTGGTAGAAGGTATGCATGCATAAGTTAAAAATGTACGACTTTTGAAAGAAATGCACAAATCCACCTCGGGAGTGGGAGTAAAACTAACACATGAAACAACAAGTCAGTGTTGAGATAATAATTCTCAAAGCTTATCATGTTTTATAATGCAAGGAACCTCTTTTGTCCGGAGGTAGACTTAACAAGATCAATACACATAATATGCATGATAGGCGTCATATGATGACACTTTTTTGGACGAAGTTGGCTAATAGACTTTAACATGCCAAGGATGTTAAGCCTTTCTAAGTTTGAGTATGATATTTAAAATTGAATGTGTATCATGCGTCATCCCATTTGTTCTCATGATCTAAAAATAATTTTATAAAATAATTGATTTTGTTGTATAAATATAGAAATAAAAATTTTCATAGGTAAATAGAAATAAATAATTGATTTCTATTTATAGAAATAAAGAATTAATTTTGTTACATAAAAGTAGAAAAATTAAGGTCTATGTTTTCTTTGATTTTCCAATTTTTCGTGACTTGTGACATCCTCCAACAAAATAAATAATTGGATGATCCACACTTTTGAGAATAAATGGTCTGCATTAGACACGTTCAACTTTAAATAGATGCACACATAACATATTTAAACGTCTCTTAGGGTCGAAAACCCGTTCGGTTCATTCAAATATGATGAACTAGTAGACTTAGACATGAGTCGAAGTCAAACTTTTCCTAAACATGACATGATGCGTGGTTCCTAGACAAGAGTCTCCACTAAGAGTTGGGTAATCTAGACGAGGACATGGTTCCCCCAGGCGGACAACCAAGGGGTGGGAACGTTTAGAATTGTTGGTTGTACCACGGACCAACTAGATTCTAACCGTTCCTCCTAAAGGGTTTTTTGAGAGTGAAACAACCGTGAGATCCACGTAACCGTTTGTGTGTGTGCAAGTGTAAACTTTCCAGGAGTGGAGGAAATGTGAGTGACAAAAACAATAATAAAGAAAATATAACTAAACAATTAAAGAATAAAACACCAAAATTTGAAAACTCCAAAAATAAACATTAATCCTGCAAAAAAGGAAAGGAAGAAAAGTTAGTATCAAAATAAATGACAAGAAAATAAAGCAAATAAAGAATTCCAATTTAAAGTCCGTTATGGTTTGAACCTTGATATCCCCAGCGGAGTCGCCATTCTGTCGCACCCTATTTTTACTCGAACCGGTTAAGGCTCGAAATAGGACTCGACTTGTGGGTAACTCACGGGTAATGAGTTGGAGTCGCCACCTAACATATTTTTTAACTAGGCGTATTAGGGCACCTATTTTGTTTCTAGCCAATTTTACAAATTAACTCAGAAACTTAGTCTATGAACCAGAAATCTAGGTAAGGGTTCAAGTTAACCCGAGAGGAAGGGGTTAGGTACCTCTCAGGCTCCACCACATGTGGTTACCAGCCAGACTTTATAGTGGGATTCAAAACAAGCAGCTAAGCAAATAAACTAAGTAGCTAAGAATAGACAAATAATTTGGAAGACTAGTAAAATATGCATATGGTATTAAGTAAAAAGACGTGATTTGCTAATGGCTTCCTCCTTTACACCTTGCAAAAAAAGATGAAAATGGATTAGTAAAATAATAATAATAAATAATAAATAATAATAAAAAATAAAGGTAATAAATACTAATAATAATAAGAACAAAATGATAATAATAATAATAATAATAATAATAATAATAATAATAATAATAATAATAATAATAATAATAATAATAAAAGGGGGTTTTCTTTGAATTGTTCTCTTCCAATATAGACTGTCGTCTCTCATCCGATTTTACCTCGCAAAATTTAAAGAAAATGAGTTAGTAAAAATAATGATAATAGTGACAATAGTAATAATAATAATAATAATAATAATAATAATAATAATAATAATAATAATAATAATAATAATAATAATAATAGTTGTTTAAAATAAAGAGGAAAGGGATTTTGTAAAAGTGTAGGCTCAGGTTTGTATGAATCGTCTAAGAGGTTAGGGACGTCAGTACGGCTGCAAACACGCCGGCCGGTCGTATTGCCATGCCAAGTGCCGGTCCCACCACTCCAATTACGGCTCATACATGTCATCATAGCCTTTTTTGTTTTAGGGACGTGGGAATGGGACAGTTCAACTCTAGTATCATGTTCCAATGAATGTATAGGCCTCAAATAAATGTGCGTAATTATTTTCCTTGGCCGTAATTGATGTAGCATCCATCAATTAATTGTATTTCCGTCAAATCATTGTATAGGCCTCAAATTAAAATATTTTCATAGGCCAAGGCGCATATTATAGTATCTGCTCCAAATCGATTAACAATAGCCAATTGCATATAACAGCCTTCAAATAAATGTTCTTCTATAAGCTGCAAGTCAAAGCAACTAATAATATCCATCAGTAACAATAACTGGGACCAAATGACAAGCAATCTTTAGTGCATCAAACGGGCCCACTTCACAAAACAACAAAAAAAACACTGTTAGATGTATATCCTCAAAATTCAGGACAACGAAAAAAATGAAATTCAGCAAGAACAACATATATGTAAACAAGAGTAGTTTGTGGGTGTCTGATCCACAATCCAAATACAAGAGAGTTCGACAACAGAACCCCCAAAAAGGGGAATCAGATATGCGACAACGGTGACCCGTAAAACTGAACGAGTCCACGACATCGCCGGCTGAAAATGTCGATCAGAATGCAACCACGACAAGAAAAAGATAGAAGGGGAGGAGCGACTCCCTTTCCGGTAGGTTATCACTGGTGGTGTCACTGCTACTCCCCTTTTTTGGCATTTTTATCTCTGATTAAATAACAAGCGAAAGAGATGAGGGGTTCGCCGGCGAGGAGTTTTCAAGCGGTGGCGATGGTTGCTCCTCCATCGCTCTGTTTTTGATTTGCTCTAGATATGTTGATGGCATTACTCAGTGGGGTGTGTGTGTAAGTGTTATAGACAGTGGGCTACTGGTGTTGATATTATATGAGGAAATCGATAGAGGTGGTCTGATTGGGGTCGCCGGAGGTTTCTGCCTCGATATGTGTGTGAGGTATTTGAATTTTATGTGGAGAGGACGAAGGAAGAAGGTTGTGGGGTCTGCTTGGGTATTGTCTGATTGTGGTGTTGTGGAGGAGAAGATCAAGAAGGGTCCTTCGTATGTGATGGTGGATATCTGTGGGGTACCGCTGATCTGTGTGCTTGACCAAGGAAGAAGGAGGTACCCCCTTTTGTTTTTGTATATTGTATAAGAAATAGAAAGGATGTGGGGTTCCCCTGTACTGATTCCTCGTTCCTTCTGGGTATCTTGATGTATTGAAACAAAAATGGAGAGGGAGAGAGCCGTTGGAAAGAGTGAATTAAGGGATTGGGGAGATTGGAATTTTTAGACAAAATAGGAAGATGGAGTGATTTTGGGAATTTTAGATTTAGGGAGATTAGAAAAGATTAAGAGAAGATTAGGGAGAGATTTTAGGGATTTTGAGGAGATTGGGGAGTGATGAACTTGGACTGATTTTAGGTAAAGGGATATGTAAAGGATGTATTTGGTTAAGCTTTATGTCTAGATTCAAAATGACTATAATAGAGTGGAATGGTATTTAGTCTAGGTTCAAGAGAAGTCTTAAAGCTTGAAATTGGTAATGTGTAAATAAATAAAAATTGGACCAATATTAAATCAATAGGTGCAAAATGATTAAAGATATAAATATGTATATATATATTGTATAAAATAAAACAAATAAAATCAAAATGCACACAAAAAGAAAATTTAGATTAATTAAGTATAAATAGTCACAAATAATTAACAAATGCTATAAATGCACAAAATTGCACAAACAGATACTCTTTGACAAATAGCCTAAATGATGTAAAATTACGTAATATAGCCACATTTAAGTATGTAATATATAAGTAGAGGGTAACACACGTAAATGTATGCCTTCTAATGCAAATTATGCACAAATAATCAAATTGCACCTTTAAATTAAATTATGGCCAATTATGTGAAAAGGAGGGACAAAATTGGGTGTCAACAACTAGGAAACTGTAAACCCTAGGCGGCGGGATGTATAACTCGCGTCCTGTGGCCGTGCCGCCTAAACGGTCGTTGGCTCCAATAATGGTCGTGTATCCTCTGTGCTTGGTAACTTGTAAGATAAGTATAGTCTCGCCAGCTGGAGTAGTATCCCCGTAATAGTAGTTGACATATTTTTGCCCACACAATAATTGTATTCGGAGGAAGCTTTTGTATATTTGAGAAATATAAATTGAAGAATACATATATTTATACTAAGAAATATCAAGTGAAGTCAGGATCCCAATAACTTTTATCATATTTGTGAAATAAAAGAAAAACACATTTTCTCTATTGTTCTTCTTAATTTAAATTAGTTAAATTCACTACGCAACTCTTTTTTATTTTCTTAAATAGTAATTAAAATAAAAAACCTCTGTAGAATAGATAAACCAATCTCAGTGAGATCGACATCTTTCTATACTATAATTTGACAGAGTATGAGTTAAAATCTTATATAAGCTAGTGGCTTGTCAACTTTTTGGTGCCGTTGCCAGGGATTGGCAAAGTCTGCTACAGATTAATTGTTTTACTACTAATTTGAGACCAAATTTATATTATTATTTTTATTATTATTATTATTATTATTATTATTCTTATTAAAATTGGTTGATAAATTTTAGAAAGTGTATGACCCGTTCTTCTTCAAGAGAACTAGTCAAATGTGATCCTGAAATTGAAAAATGATTGTAGTTGTTACAAAAAGAACAAGTCCCACAATCTCAAATTTCTACTCAAGAAATGGAGAATGAAGATAATAATAATAATAATCCACCAAATATAGTAGAAGAACAATTTGATGAGGTTGTACCACGACGTGATAGAGAACTTAGAGATTATGCCAGGCCAGATCATTTTGAAGGTGAATCAAGTGTGAGGAGACCACCAATCGCAGCAAATAATTTTGAAATCCGCATAGGCATGATTCAAACTATTCTGCAATCATGTCAATTTACTGATGATACAAGAGATCCCCATGCACATCTAATTGATTTTCTTGAGTTAGTTGAAACTTATAAATACAATGGGGTCATAACAGATGATATCAGGTTGCGACTTTTTCCTTTTTCGTTAAAAGGTGAAGCCAAAATATGGTTGCGAAGCTTACCAAGAGGTTCCATCACTACATGGGACCAAATGACCCAAAAATTTCTTAATAAGTATTTTCACCTGGAAAAACAATTAAAATGAAACAAAAAATTAACAATTTCATGCAGACAGATACTGAATCAGTATATCAGACGTGGGAAAGATTAAAAAGCAATGTTGAGAAAATTTCCACACCATGGGATCCAAGTTCTGAAATCTCATATATTTTCTATCATGGTCTTACGACTTCTGCTAAAAGTGTTATTAATGCAGTATCAGGAGGATCCATAGTGGAGAAAATCATTGTAGAGGCCATTCAACTACTCAATGAAATTTCAGAAAATGCAGTTCAGTGGCCCTTAGATAGGATAATCATTAGGAAAGCAGCTGGAGTAAATCAAGTTGAAGCTTTGACTTCATTGGCACAACAAATTGCAGCTTTGACACAAAAAGTCGACTCATTTCAGGTAAGTGCTCAATCATTACCTCAACTTGAGAATTGTGATATTTGTGAAGGTAACCATCCCAACCATGAGTGTCAAGCATCTACGAAAAAAGAAGAACATGTAAAAGCTATTGGTTACAGAAACAATTACCCATTTAGTAGTCCCACGGCACAAAAACATCCAGGATTCCAATAGAGTAACCCTAGTGGTGCTGAAAATTCTCAAAGATTTTTTTACCAAAAGCAACAGGCACATGGACCACCTGGTTTCCAAAAATCAAAACAGAGGACATCAAGATTTTCAACAATATCAACAGCCCCAACAAGCTCATCGGCAAGCCTTGAAGACTTAATGTACAACTTTATTAAGGCTTATGATAAGAAGGTTGAAACTCAAAAGTCAGCCATCAAGAATATGGAAATCCAGGTAAGCCAATTAGCAACCCTCATGTCTAAGAAAATTCAGGGTGCTTTACCAAGCAACACTAAAAAAAAGCCAAAGGAATACCTCAAAGCCATCTCTCTATGATCAGGTAAAGCTCTTGAGGATCCATATGCAAATAGGCAAAGAATATTACAAGATGTGGAACAGGTAAATGAAGGTGAGAATAAAGGAAACTCTGCTTTCAAAATGATAAAGGGAAAAAGGTGCAAGAAAATTAATTGAGTACAAACGCTTATTCATTGCCCCTCTTTTTTCCTCAGAAGATGAAAAAAGAAAGCTTAGCAAACAATTTTTAAAATTTCTTGAGATATTGAAACAACTTCATATTAACATACCTTTCTCAGATGCTTTAATGCAAATGCCTTCATATGCAAAATTTATTAAGGAAATATTATCAAGTAAAAGAAAATTGGAAGAAGTTTCTGTAGTTAAGCTTACAGAGAAATACAATGCTATACTTCAAAATAACCTTCCACAAAAACTTGGTGATCCAGGCAGTTTTACAATTTCTTATACTGTAGGAGGTACTCATTTTGAAAAAGCGTTATGTGATTCAGGTGCTTCTATAAATCTTATGCCTTTTTTCAATTTTCAGGAAATTATTACTTGGTAAAGTGAAAGACACTGGTGTATCTCTTCAATTGGCTGACCAAAGTACTAAAAAACCGAAAGGAATCATTGAAAACGCCCTCATAAGAGTTGACAAATTTGTATTCCCAGTAGATTTTATAGTACTTGAAATGGAAGAAAATACTGAGGTACCATTGATTTTAGGAAGACCATTTCTCGCTACAGGAAGAGCAATTATTGATGTCCATCAAGGACAATTGTTTCTGCGAGTTGATAAAGAAAAAGTAATTTTTGACATGCAGAAAATCATGAAATTTCCTGAGGATGTCTCATCATCATATTGTTTTCAAAATAATTTGCTAAATGAACTTGCAGATGAATACAAAGATGACCAGTTCATTACTTATTCATTAGAAAGATGTATAGCAAAATCAGGCATGACAAATAATGATGACACCACAATCAGAGAACAGGCTGAAGTACTGGAAAAAGAGTGAGAAAATGAGGACATCTCATCAGGAGATGATCAATCAAAAATTGAACTCAAAACTCTCCCTCTTCATTTGAAATATGTTTTTCTTGAACTTGACTTATTTCCAGTGATCATTTCATCTTCTTTAACTGAAGAATAGGAAAGCAAACTAACTGGAGTATTGAAAGAACATAAAAAAGCTTTAGGGTAGACTATATCTGACATAAAAGGAATCAGTCCAGAAATTTGCATGCATCGGATCTTTATGGAAGATAATTACAAGCCAATAGTCCAGCCTTAAAGGAGACTAAATCCAGCAATGCAAGAAGTTGTCAAGAAAGAAGTGATAAGACTTCTGGCGGCAGGTATCATTTATCATATATCTGAAAGTCCTTGGGTTAGTCCTGTGCAGGTAGTACCAAAAAAGGGAGGTATGACTGTAGTAAAAAATAAAAACAACGAACTCATACCTACTAGAACAGTGACAGGATGAAGAGTATGTTTTGATTACAGACGACTTAATGAATCCACAAGAAAGGACCATTTTCCTCTTCCTTTTATTGATCAAATGCTAGAAAGAATGGCAGGGCATGGTTTTTATTGCTTTCTTGATGGATATTCTGGGTATAACCAGATACCCATTGCTCAAGAAGATCAAGATAAGACCACACTCACATGCCCCCAAGGTATGTATGCCTACCGAAGAATATCATTTGGACTATGTAACGCCCCTGCTACATTTCAGCATTGCATGTCGGCAATTTTCTCAGACATGACCGAAAAGTTCCTTGAAATTTTCATGGATGATTTCACACTTTTTCGTAAGACCTATGATGATTGTCTCCATCATTTGACGTTGAAACTTAAATGATGTGAGGAAACAAATTTGGTCCTTAACTGGGAAAATGTCATTTTATGGTTACATAGGGAATTGTTCTAGGACATAAGATCACTGCTAAAGGAATAGAAGTTGATAAAGCTAACATTGATCTTATAGCTGTTTATGCCTAAATTTGTACGTCTAGGTTAAATACTTAAATTTATGAAGGGGTCACAAGCAATATAGTAAAATACGACGAAAAGTAAGTAAATAGAGAGAAAAATAATAGACAAGAGAGTAAAGAGTATTATTCCTTGAGAATATCCAGATTCAGTGGTGAATCGCTTGATGTACAATATAATGTAAGGAGGAGTATTTATAGAAGTGGATACCCGGTCCTAATTTTGGTAAAATACAAAGACTAATGAGGCTCATGGGCCTATAAACTCAAGGCGGTGGTATATACGAAACCCTAATTAGGAGACTGTAACCCTAAGGCGGGAAGATGTATGCCTTGCGTTCTATGCTCGTACTGCCTGAACGGTCGTAACTCGTAGAACAGGCGTGTATCCAGTATGCCCAGTGACTTGTAGGATAAGTCTAGTCTCGCCAGCTGAACTCGTGTCCCCGTAACAATAGGTGGCGTATTTTTGTCCACACAGTCAGTCCCCCCACTTGCTGAGTGCTGACGCAAGTAGTCAGGAAATGAAAGCACTGTGAAAGATATCTTACTGACTCCTTGAAACTTGCAATCTCTTTGACCAAGACTGATGTTGATTTATTCGAGAACTCCACGTGTCTTCATCTGATTGGTTGATGTCGATTCCATGCACCTTTCTAAGAATACCTTTTTGCAGCACCGAATCATTTCATATCTCAAGCCATAATTATGCTTTGACCATTTCGTGATCGATTCTTATCTCTTCCAGCCTATAAATAAGGGCCTCGCGATAGTGGTAGAATCATAAATCTTCTTCAGAAAAATACTTCATCTTCTTCAAAGTTCCTCATGAAAGAATAGTTCTTCTGTCTTAAAAAATATTTGCCTTTGATCGTGGTTTGATATTCCCTGAAAAAAGCCTTCATTCTGAATGGATGATACATGAGAAAACTGTATGGAAAAGACCATATGCGGTTTTCTTCCTCTCTTTCTCCAACCGTGATTGGATGAACGGAGTCCCCCGAGTCATGAAGTTTGATCGGGATTCTAATGACGTTCTTTGGAATGTCTTCATCATGGCATGTACACTAATTGCGGTGTGCTCTTCTTCTAACACAATAGTTGCTGTGATATTCCTCTTGTCATGCGGGATCAGGACGCTTGGCCCTTTCAGCTGTCATGAGGCTTCTCTGCCAGGATATTTTGGTGCTCAGGTAGCTTCTTTGACGGAGTAGGGTTGAATCCTACTTGTCTGACTCCGCTCCATGGTAGTCAAGAGGACACAGTTCTGAGACATGGGTGGATTAACGAGTCACCAAGCTCTAACTCTGCTCATGTTTCAGGATTGTCTCTTGGTTCGACCGTATTACTGCTGCAACGTCTCATCGGCCGCTTGCTGTGGGATACCCAAGGGAGGAGTCTTCCTTGTGGTAGGTCGCCAATGCAAGCTTTTCCGTCCTTGGTGAGCTTCTGATTGTGCTTGAAGATTCACGGGCCAGTGCAATCCCGTTTGACCAGTTGAGGTTGAAGCAGATATTTAAGTTTTCTTTCTAAGCTCTACGGACGTGATAGGGGAAGAATATGTCTGCGCTCAGACACTTCTGAGGACTCTCTCTTTGATCAAGTGTATGGGCTTCGATTGTATTAACAGCCGCGCACCTCGAAGAAACGCTCGGGCGGACATATCCCTTGCCGCCATGGGAAGCTCCAGACTGCTTTACGGCTTGTAGCTACAATCCACATGAAGGATCTTCAGTCGTGTATATCCTGAGGAGCTTATAGTTTTTAGCCTTCCCTTTCCATTTTTTTTACAATTGTTATGAACAATGTTGTATTCAAGAAGAACTAATTGTATATTATGAGCCTACGTGTTGTTTGTTATTAATGAAATGAATCTCCATTAATGTTTTATGCATACTTGTGTTATTTAAGTAGCATGTTTTGTGTGCCTTTCTGGGCTAATGTCTGTAAAAGATAGGTGTGCACACTGAAGGGCGCTTCATTTGCATAAGTAGTTGATGGTTTATGTTGCGCCTGCAATAGACAACTGTTTTGTGCTCACAATGGAACGACTTTAGCCTGTGTGGAAACAGGCACTTTTGCGTTCCGATTCAGAATGTCGTTGCTTGTTTACTCGGTATTTTAAGATTTTTGGCACTATATGGGTGGGCGTCTCCATCGGCATGTTAGTGCAATTTTGTTGAATTGATGAGTTCAACTTACGAATAATGCCTGGTGGCTGAGCTAGATGTGATCTAGCTCTAAGCGAGTAGTTTACCCTACTTTTTGTAGCAAAAAGTGGGTGTATTACTTCAACTTAGGTCTGGCCGGGGCTATAAATAGTTGGATCGTAGATGGATCTGAATTGTAATAGTAAAACTGACTAAATTGAATAGTAGTTTTATTGATAAGTAGGGCGCGGAGCCGCATGAAACATAAAGAACGACACTAAGGGCCCGTTATGAGGTAATAACTATTAAAGAAACAGGGAAGGAGTAAATACATGTCTCGAGTATATTGGCTTTGATGGCCTTTCAAGAGTAGTCCTGTTTGAGCCATGAGATGTTCCAATTGTTTGGGATGACTGTTCCTTTCATGTCTTCAAGAACATACGCACCTTTTCCAGCTATGCCTCGGACTCTGTATGGTCCTTCCCAGTTCGGAGCCAGTTTGCCTGCACTAGCCTCCTTGGTGCTGTCACGACCCAACCTAGGGCTGCGACGGATAACCGACACTGAGTGTCGATCATCGCTAAAGCTACTAATAATCTATGGATAATAGAGATGAGCTGGCAACCTGGTTATAAATACATACATATTTACTGAAAAAAATAAAGTCTGGAAAGATGGCAAAAGCTATCACACGCTGATATACATAACATACTGACTAAACTACACAGAAACATATCTACAGGCCTCTAAGAGTGCTGAACTTAATATACAAAGGACGGGACAAGGCCTCGCCATACCCAAACTAGCTGACTGTACACATACCAAAAGATAAGTAACTCTGGGAGTAAGCGGAGTGACTCCAATAGTTGGTAGATAGCCAACTAACGTGGCCCAAGCGCTGATCTATTTGTACCTGCACGACATGAAATGCAGCGCCCCAGAAAAGGGCGTGAGTACGATATGTACAAAGTATGTAAGGAATGAGCATATAATATATAGCATAGCTGAATGAAACTGTAAGGCTGGAATATAAATATGAATATATGTGCTGAACTATAGCAATGGAGCTGGAAATCTAAAACATGAACTAAACATGATATGAATATAAACTGAAGTCTAACTAAATCTGAAACTGAAGACTGAGCTGAACTATACTGATAAATGACTATAATATGACTGATAACTGGTAACTAAAAATTGAAACTGATAGCTGTTAACTGATACTGACACTAAGAACTGGTGGCTGATATTTGAGAACTGATAACTGGTACTGAGCTAAAACTGAACTGTTATCTGAACTGGTACATGTCTGGTGTTATGGGCTGTATCCTTCCAAATCAGGTAGCTGAACATCTGAACTAACCTCATGTATAGTCATATGGTATATACTGTGGCTATATACGCGTATATAACAAACCTGGCGGGTGTTATGGGCTATGTCCCCCCAACCAGTAATATCTAGTCTCTCTGATCAGAGTGTGTGAATGACACCCGATCACACTAGGTGTTTCAACTCCCGCTTGAACCAGAGGGGCTATGTCCCCCAGACGGGTAGTATCGCACGCGACCGGACTGTGTGTCCAATGTCCAGCCTCTATGGGGGACTCTAAATCACACATAATATAATAACAATATAAGCATAAGCATGTATGAGGCATAACACATGTGGCAACAATAGATATGGACTCAAACGAATAATAAGAAAGCTCTGGATGGAATTATAGACACAACCTAGAACTCAGAATTTGTCCAACTCTTTAAATTTCTATAAAAATTTCGGCAGAGTTTTTCCTAAAACTGGATGGTCCGCAAAAATAGAACCAACACTATAATATACACAAGGATGGATACCCTGATAAACTGATAATATAAACAGATTCGACGGATAACAAGATGAGACGACCGGACGACGTCCGGATAGCACCACTGTCCTGCATTGCGACCTAAGTTTCAGAGTGTAGATAAAGGTTATAGACTTCATGGTCTTCATAAAAGTTTTAGATATATGTCTTAGGGTTCCAAGGAATCTTAAAGCATCTCAATATCAATTTTTTATAAGGAGTTATGCTCAAACTACTAACAACTGTCCGAAGATAAAAATAATTTTTTCCAGATTTTGAAATATTTCGTGCTGCTGTTTTGGACATCTTTCACCGTGGTTCTTAGCACCAAATTAAGCACATACACAGTGACCTTTATTCCATGCAAGTTCCCCACAAGAACTATCAAGTTTGGAACTAAGACAAACTTCAAAAGATACAAAACAAATGCTTTATCGAAAGAAAGGTTTAGCCTTACATACCTTTACTTCTAAACCTTATTTCCCTTAAATTCCACACCTTCTAAAGCTTAAACAAGCTATAACACAGCGTTTAGGTACTTTACTTAGCCATGAAGTAATTCTAAAACTCAAACTATAGATGAAACTGAAGGTAGCATAACGTTACCTCAATCGTGTAGAGTGTTTTGACGCAATCCGTCTTCAATTTCGAGTTAAGATTGGGTCCTTCATTCAAAACCATAAAAATGGATTCAACACCCAAAAACACACTGCTTCTCTCATGAAGTTTCTGGAAATGACGAGAAAAGGGGTGAATTACTCCTTTATAATAAAAATATTTCACTTCTAGCCCTCTTTTGCGCTTATGTCACTTTTCTGACCTAAATTCTGACGCTCATATCTTTTTATCCAGATGTTGTATGAAAAAACGGTCAAAAGTATTGGAAGCTACACTCCAAGAAATTCAATTTAGTATATAATATGTCCCTAAAAGACGTCATATGACATACAAAATTAATTGCTCAATAATTTCATTACAAGGCAATCCTCAGTCGTTTTTTCCGCAACTTAAATCTGATTTTTCCAAACTTTATATTCAACATATAAACATCATATATGGTCATATTATGACTTTAAACTCACTTAAATCATTCTTAACATGTTATTAGAATGATATACATCACTTTAGACATACGGGTGTAACAGGTGTTTTGAGTAACTTTGCAGAGGACGAGGTCTCCTATATTGAAAAAACGTAGATTAGCCCTTGAAATTTAGTATTGCTCCACCCGTTGCTTCTGCGCTGCAAGGTGTATGGCTGCTATATCCCGTCGCTCCTCCAAGGTATCAAGTGAAGCCTTCAAAGCCTCGTGGTTTGTTTCTTTCTCGGCAAACGACCATCGCAAACTGGACTCTCTGATCTCTAAGGGAATCATTGCTTCGGTTCCATATGTTAATGAGAATGGAGTCACCCCCCCATGCTGGCTTTGGACGTAGTCTGGTAGGCTCATAAAACTCCTGGCAGTTTTTTCGGCCACTTCCCCTTGGCTTCCTAAAGTTGCTTCTTCAGGCTTTCAACAATCATTTTGTTGGAAGATTCAGCTTGACCATTAGCCGAAGGGTGATAGTGCGTTGAGGTTATCCTCTTTATCGCCCATTCCTTCAGGAAAGCGGTAATCTGGTCTCCTATGAACTGAGGTCTATTGTCGCAAGTGATTTCGGCTGGGATGCCGAAGTGGCACATAATGTTCTTTCATATGAATTCTATTACCTCCCGCTCCCTGATTCGAGCATAGACCGCAACTTCGACCCATTTAGTGAAATAATCTGTTATAATAAGCAAAAACTTAACACCGCAGGGCGCTTTAGGCATGGGCCCTACGATGTCCATTCCCCATTTCATGAAAGGCCAAGGGGATATTACTAAGTGTGACACCTCTGCTGGCTGATGAATTATATGCGAAAATCATTGGAAACTGTCACATGCTCAGACGAACTTGCTCGCGTCATCTTCCATTCAGGGCCAGAAGTAGCCTGCTTTGATTAGTTTGCGCGCTAGATATCGTCCGTCAAAGTGGTTTCCGCATTGCTCCTCATGAATCTCCCTCAGTGCGTAATGAACTTCGGAAGGTCCCAGATATTTGGCCAAAGGACTGCTAAACATCCGGTGATACAGCTCCCCGTTGACAGGCAATAACGGGATGCTTGAACTCTTTGTTTTATGCTCTCCTTTTTGTCACCTGGGATCTTTCCCTTGTCAAGGTATTCGATAATTGGGTGACACCAATCCCATATTGATGTTGTGACTTCGTGGCGCTTGACGTCTGCGTAGGTTAACTCAATAATTGATCCCAAGCTGTCTGCACTGATGTCCGCAGTGGCTGCTAGACTGGCTAGGGCATCAGCCTCCGTGTTTTCTTCCTTTGGTATTTGGTTGATCTTTCATTTTTGAAAATTCTCCAAATGTTTTTCCACTCTTGCCAAGTACTCCTACATACTGGCACCTTTGGTGGAATAGGCTCTAGTTACTTGATTGACGACCAGCTGGGAGTCGCTGTTGAGACTGATCTCCCTGGCCCCCAATATGCAAGCTAATTCCAAAGCTTGAATTACTGCTTCATATTGTGCTTCGTTCTTAGTCATCGCCGGGCAGCTGGCAGCCTTTCGAAATTTGTTCTCATTTGGGGATTTGATCACTAAAGCAAGCCCGACCCCCTTTACATTTGAGGCCCTGTTGGTGTGGATCACCCCTTCTCTGGGAGTAACATCCTCCATCGATGTGCGCCTCCATTTCGGCCTTAGGCATTAAGTCGGTACTGAAGTCGGGAACAAAGTCCGCGAGCACCTGGGACTTGATGGCTGTCCGTGGCAGGTAAATGATATCATATTATCCCAGTTCGATGACCCATTTTACTAGACTGCCCGAGAGTTTGGGTTTGAGTAAAATAGTCAGCAAAGGGAAAGAAAAAGCTACAATAATCGAGTGAATCTGAAAATATGGCAATAACTTCCTTGCATCCATTACTAAAGCGAGCACTAATTTTTCCAGGTGCTGGTACCGGGTTTTTGCATCCACGAGCGATTTGCTGACGTAATATATCGGCGACAACACCCTTTTTTCTTCTCGTACCAAGATAACACTGACGGCGACTTCAGACACTGCGAGGTATAACAATAACGGCTCTCCCTCACGCAGCTTTGTTATCAATGAGGGATTGGCCATATACTGCTTCAGTTCTCGGAGCGCCTTGGTACACTGCTCTGTCCACTCAAAGCTTTTGTTTTTCTTCAAGAAGTTGAAGAACTAATGGCACTTTTTGGAAGACCGCAAGATAGAATGGCTAAGTGCGGTGAGGCGGCCGTTGAGCCTTTTTACCTCCACTTCATTCTTCAAAATTTCTGGAACGACCTCGATTGCTGCAATTTTCACGGGATTTCGTCTATGCCTCTGTTGGAGATAATGAACCCAAGGAACATCCCGGAGGATACACCATACTGAACTTGTCCAAGATGTTGAATGCTATCTACAGGTGGCTGATGTAATCCTTGGTATACTTTGATTTCACAAACATGTCGTCGATATAAACCTCCATCATTTTTCCCATCTGTTCCTTCAACATCAGGTTCACTAGCCTCTGATAAGTTGCTCCCGTGTTTTTCAAAACAAAAGGCATTACTCTATAACAATAAGTCCCCCTGTCTGTAATAAAGAAAGTCTTCTCCTGATCATCTAGATTCATAAGGATCTGGTTATACCCTGAGTACACATCAAGAAAACTCAGAGCCTCATGACATGTTGTTGAATCGATGAGTTGATCGATGTTAGGGAATGGGAAAGAGTCCTTTGGACATGCTTTATTCAAGTCCGTGAAGTCAATGCGCATCCTCCACTTCCCATTCTTCTTTGGGATCACCACAACATTAGATAACTAGTCAGGGTAATGAACCTCGCGAATGAAACCATTGTTCAACAGCTTCTCAACCTCCTCATGCATTGCCAAACCCTTTTCGCGGCTGATCGGTCGTTTCTTCTGCTTGACCAGCTTAAAGTTTGGGTCAACAGTTAAGTTATGTGTAATGATGCTAGCTGATATTCCAGGCATGTCGGTGTGTGTCAAGGCAAATGTAACCGACCGAGCTTGCAGAAAGTTAGCGTATTCTTATCTTGTCTTTGGCCGAGAGCTTGGCCCCCACGTAAAATTTCTTATCGGGGATACTCTCGTCGAAAATTACTAGATCCAGGTCATCGACCGTGGCCTTGGTCGGCTTTTCTTCTTCTTGGAGGTCCGAGGGCGTGATAGCTGATTCTCAGGACATGGCTGCTTTGTGAGCTCTGAAGCCAAAGAGTATGCTGGTTACTAGGCAAGGCCTGAGTAGTTTGTCCAGCTTCCTCTTTTGGTTCTTTGTTTCCTTCTTGACTGCGCATGTTATGACAGTTACATAACAACTTCGGGATAGTTTCTGTTCACCCCGAATCTCTCTCACTCCCCAAGGAGTCGGGTACTTGGGGATATGATGAAGTATAAAAGGAACTGTGCGTACTTCATGAATCCAGGGTCTTCTCAAGATAATGTTATACGAGAGATTGCATGTCATCACTTGGAAGGACGCTACCCTCATTGCCCCTGGTAGGTGTACCTAAAGGAGTATCTCCCCTACGGATTTCTCGCTGGAATTGTTAAAGCTGGTTATAGTGTATGGACTGTGATTACCTGGTTTTGTATTTCCATCTGGCTGACAACATTCCAGTGGAATGTTCGCCGCACTACCGGGGTTTACCTACACGCATTTGACCTGGGCATTATGCACCTGCAAGGTAATTATCAGGGTGTTGTAGTGGGGGTATAGGACTTGCCGTGAGTCTTTGTTATCGAACTTAATGGCATTGATACGAGGTTTCTTGGTATCTCCTGGTGCGCCTCACAGACCATGACGGTTCTGGTGCTGGTACTGCTAACTTCGGGTTCTTCAAAAATCGTGTTGATAGGCTCCTGGGCCCCCTAGACCGCCTGTATTGCTTCGTCTCCTTCACTATAACGCGCGGTATCCTGGTTTGACTCCGGCCATGACAACGAATAAAAGGACGTTGACCTTAGAGATCTATTCATAGTTTCTGCCGTATTAGCCAAGTTATGAATCATTCATCGGATCTCAATACCGGCATCCTATGCGGTGTAGCTGCTGTTGTTTGACATGACCGCGTATTTTCCTCGTAGAATACCTACAATTGCCTGGGCCCCACGATCGGCTCCAAACTGTTCATGCCTAAATTTGTACGTCTAGGTTAAACACTTAAATTTATGAAGGGGTCACAAGCAATACAGTAAACTACGACAAAAAGTAAGTAAATAGAGAAAAAAAATAATAGATAAGAGAGTAAATAGTGTTATTTGTTGACAATAGCCGGATTTAGTGGTGAATCGCTTGATGTACAATACAATGTAAGGAGGGGTATTTATAGCAGTGGATGCCAGTCCTAATTATGGTAAAATACAAAGACTAATGAGGCTCATGGGCCTATAAACTCAAGGTGGTGGTATATACAAAACCCTAACTAGGAGACTGTAACCCTAAGGCAGCAGGATGTATGCCTTGCAGTTTACGCCCGTACCGCCTGAACGGTCGTAACTCGTAGAACAAGCGTGTATCCAGTGTGCCCGAAGACTTGTAGGATAAGTCTAGTCTCGCCAGCTGGACTCGTATGCCTATAACAATAAGTGACATATGTTTGCCCACACAATAGGAGGATTACCCCATCCGGCAAATGTTAAAGGCATTAGAAGTTTCTTAGCGCATGGAGGTTTTTACAGAAGTTTCATAAAAGATTTTTTAAGAATTTCAAAACCTATGACTAACCTACTAATGAAAGATGTGAAGTTTGAATTTTCAGATGATTGCAAGAAAGCATTTGAGATTCTCAAAGAGAAATTGATCAACGCTCCAATTGTTGTCTCTCCTGATTGGAACCAACGATTTGAAACAACATGTGATGCAAGTGACACCGCAGTTAGAGCTGTATTTGGGCAAACTAGAAAAAAAAATCTTTAGGCCTATCTACTACGCCAGTAGAACCCTCAATTGAAGCTCAAAAGAATTATGCCACAACTGAGAAGGAACACTGGCAGTAGTATTTGCATTTGACAAATTTCGTTCATATTTGATAGGAACAAAGTTTACACTGTTCACTGATCATGCAGTTTTAAAGTACCTCTTAGCAAAGAAAGATGCTAGACCTAGATTGTTGAGATGGATACTTCTTTTGCAAGAATTTGATCTTGAAATAAAAGATATAAATGGGGCATAAAATCACATAGCTGACTATTTGTCACGTTTGGAAAATACTCCTATTGAGACATCAGATATTCAGGATGGATTCCCTGATGAGCAACTCTGTACAATCACGTCAGCTATGAATCAGCTACGTTGGTTTGCTGACATTGCCAACTATTTGGTCGGATGATTGACCCCAAAATATTTTTCTTATGAAAAAAGAAAAAAATTCAAGAAAGATATAAGATACTATTTTTAGGAAGATCTTTACTTATTTAAATTGTGTGCAGATGGCATAATCAGAAGATGTGTGCCAAAAACATAAATGAACAGTATCCTTAGTCACTGTCATGATGGAGCTATAGGAGGACACTACAGAGGAAGAAAAACATCTGCCAAAATACTCAAAGCTGGTTTTTTCTGGCCCACTTTATTCAAAGATGCCAGAAATTATGTTGCAGCTTGTGACAAATGTCAGAGAAGCGGTAGCATTTCAGAAAGAGATGAGATGCCTCTTAACTCTATCCTTGTTTGTGAAATATTTGATGTTTGGGGAATTGATTTCATGGGCCCTTTTCCTCAGTCAAATGGATGTGAATATATTTTAGTAGCTGTTGATTATGTTTCAAAATTAGTAGAAGCAATGGCTACTAAAATAAATGATGCTCGTGTTGTTTGCACATTTCTAAAAAAAAAAAAATTCCAGATTTGGAACTCCACGAGTCATCCTAGGTGATCAAAGAACTCATTCTGTAAACAGACAATTTGCTAGTTTGTTAGCAAAATATGGAGTCATTCATAAAACTGGAATTCCATATCATGCTCAAACAAGCGGGCAAGTCGAAGTAAGCAACAGAGAATTGAGAAGAATCTTAGAAAAAATGGTTGGTTCTTCTCGAAAAGATTGGTCTTTGAAATTAGATAATGCTTTGTGGGCATACAAAACTGCTTTCAAAACTCCTATAGGCACATCTCCTTACAGACTAGTCTTTGGAAAAACTTGTCATTTACCTGTGGAATTAGAGCACAAAGTATACTGGGATATAAAATTGTTAAATCGAGATTTACCAGATGCAGGTAAATATCGTCTGTTGCAGTTTGATGAATTAGAAGAATTCAGACTTGAGTCATATGAAAATACTAAATTGTACAAAGAAAAGAAAAAGGATGGCATGACAAGCTCATCCGCCATAAAGAGTTTAAAATTGGAGACCAAGTCTTGTTGTACAATAGCCGGTTGAGAATATTCCCTGAAAAATTCAAGTCCTACTGGATAAGGCCATATATTGTAACAGAAGTTACTCCTTATGGTGCAATTCAAATTCATCGTACAGAAGGAGAAGAAAGATTTGAAGTAAACGGTCATCGTCTGAAGCCTTATGCCACAAAAAATTTTGACAAACAGGCTTCGACAATCCTTTTTACTTAATATATATATATATAATATATATATATATATATATATATATATATATATATATATATATATATATATATAACGAAATATATGATATTTATAAATTTACATAAATAAATACTATTTGTTTAGAATATGTTGATATAAAACATCTTCGTGTGTGCATGTGACTGAGTTAGTGAGAACCACAACTATACATAAGTGAATATATATCTTATTCCAAAAAATAAATAATAAGGAGTGCCAAAATGCATGACAAGGGCCAATGTATATATTTGTTACTATAAAGTGGAAAATTTTATAATGTGCTAAGTGTTTGTAGAACTAAACATAAAATTTATAATATTTATTATAGTGATAGAAATTAATCTCTTTTGTTTAGATTATATTTTATCTTACTTTATGTACTATATAATAGTATTAGTATTAAATTAGGGTAATATTGCTACTAAATATAATATATGTTATAATATTTATATAAGCATATTTGTGTGTATATTTATAATTATATTTTTAATATGTAGGCTTGGAATAGATTTAGAAGTAATAGTACTAGAAGAAAAGAAAAACAAAAAGAAAAATAAAGTACTTAAAGAATGTTTTTAGTTTGTGTCTACAGCTTTCAAGACTTGGTGTGACGTTCAATGGGCAAAAGGAATAAAAGAAGAAGAGCCATGCATGGGAAATTGTGAAGTGAATCCACTACAGTAAGTTTTAGGCGGAATTGGTTGTTTCCCCCTAAACTTGTCCCCGATTACCATTTTTCTCTCTTAACTTTACGGGCATCCGTTTCACCCCCTAACCAACTTCCATATAATATTAGTTCCCACTTCACAAACTCACGACCAGTTGCATAGTGGAGAGTATGATGTACTCGCGCCAAATAAGCGATATCTGGCAGCCACTTCATCTACACACACATCCATGTCATTTTTTAGCTTTTTCTAATACACCATCAATATTTTATAAGAAATTAAAGAAAATATTATTTTTAAATCAATTATCCTTCTTCTATAAATTATTTTCTATTTTAATAATTGTTTTTGTACCTTTTGTTACTTTTTCTTCTTCATCTTGTAACCCATCTCATCTCCTTTAGCAACCTTCCAACAAAGCTTCCGCCATACCCCACTCCTACAGTGCTTCCGCCGTACCCACCACCACCGTGCCATAACACCACTTCCAATAAACATCAAAATAAACCACAATAACTAAACATCATATATCAAAGCCACCAAATATCACAGTCTAAAATAATGGGAAGTTAAATTAAACGACTATCAAAATCAAAATAGAAAATATTTGGCAAAGCAATAGACCATGATGTTTCTACTACCACCGATAACAAAAATAACAAAGAGCAGCATTACCATCCAAATCAGTAATCATCCAACAATAAATACTCATCCTTTGATTTTTTTCCATGTTGATTCATCATTCTTCCTTGCTTGTTTATTAAAAACCAAAATCGAAAAAGCAAAAACTTGAGTATGTGGAATTGAAAATTAATTTTCTTGATGCATGTCTCTGTGTTGATGACTTTGTCTTAATATGAATTTGTGTTTAAAAAACGAAAGTTTTTGTTTGTGTTTGTGGGATTGAAATTAATTCCCATGGGTCTGTTATGGATTTGTGAAAAATAGCTAAGGGAAAGGGGGTGGTGGGTTAGGAAGAGGATGACTAAAAATAAAAGGGTGAAGGGGGTTGTGGGGGTAAAAAACGAAAACTGAAAAAGGAAAAGAAATAGAAAGATAAAGGAAAAAGAAAGATATGGAATAAAAGAGGGTCCACAATAATTAAGAAAAATAAATATGCAATGTCCAATTATGAATTGACACGTGTATAATTAATTTGGTTTTAATATTAACTTTTCCTGTTCACTCTCCGTTTAATAATATAAAAGTATGTTTGCTGCCACGTCAGCTTTAAGAGGGATATTTTTACCATTTGAAAGTTACTAAGAGGGGTAAACGGATGCCCGTAAAGATGAGGTATGAAAATAGTAATCTGGGACAAGTTTAGGGGGAAACAACCAATTCCACCTAAGTTTTATTGAAATTGAGATAGAATTAGTTGCTATTTGATTGTGAAGGTCACCGCTAGATCAATACTAAATTAAAATTGAGACCATGGACCGATTGAAGTGACATCTTACTGTTTATTTTGGAAGCTACAACACTTAAACATCAGGTATGTAAATTTTAGCTTTCATACATATAGGAAGTAAAAATGAATAGGCTATAAAGAGCTCTCACCACCCATAAATTTGGTATATACAATCTGTATTAACTCAATTCTCAGTTACTACTCCTCACTTAAAATAGCCAGTACATACTATTCTCCTATTTCATAATATCAATGGCACCAAATGGGCAAAGACTTGTTGCAACACAACTTGAAATAGAACATTTTATTTCACCTGAATCCGCACAGTGGGCAATTAGAAAAATAAATAGAGGCCTCATTGAAGAAAGAGGACTAAAATTTTCTACTACAGATGGTGACCAGATTATTCGAGTGCTTGAGTTTTTTTTTAACCCCACATCCTCCCTTCTCTCGGAACAAATAGTGGTCCTCCCACTTTTTTCTCCTTTGGTGGCTCGAACCCACAACCTCATGAATGTAGGTGGAGTGTGCTTACCATCTGAGCAACCCTTACTTGTCGAGTGCTTGAGTTAGCAGAGCGATTACACTGAAAAAAATTTATTCAAACCCCTGGGGTTGCAGTATTAACTTTAGTAAGAGAATTTTACGCAAACATAGAAGTGGAAACTAACACATCAACAGTTCGGGGACAGACTATTTATTTTGCTCCTGTGATCATCAATAGAATATATGAAACACAGGAGCATGATGATAGAGTTTCTAAAGATCTTTTGGATAATCTAAATTTTGATGTAGTAGCTCCACCACTTTGACCTAATAGTATGAACTGGCAGATGGACCCTGAAGGAAATCGAATATGGTTTGCCGGTAGAAACTTTAGTATATCGGAAAAAATTTGGATGTTATTTATGAATGACTGCCTGGATTCTAACTGTAATACTACTGAGATACGAGCACAAAGAGCTGCCTGGTTATATGCGATTAAGAATGGTTTTGCTATGAATATCGGGCGAATCATTTGTAATAACATAAAAAACAGTCGAACAAAAAGAGCAATAAAATCCTTCTACCATGGCTCTACCATGACAAGGCTGATTTCTATTTTTGGCATGCCTTCTGAACATGGATTTCTTCATCCATCGGACATCGGAATGACCACTCTTAATCAATTGGGGCCATGTGTCAGACCTGAAAATAAAAATATTTTTACTCAAGGAAGGAGATACCAACAACAAGTACGTCCGGTATTTGCGACACAATTTCAAAGAGTTGAGGAAAAAATTGATACTATTTTTCCTATCAACAACAGATTCGTGAGGAAGTCCGTGCATTTCAAGCCACTGTGCTGCATTCTATTGAAAATATCAGTTAAGAAGGCAAAATATGCCTCACGTGTATCAGATATCCCCACTATATTCCCCCATTTTCCTGTTCAAGATATGGATTTTTAATTTTTAAATGCAGGTCAACAGGAGCAGCAGATCCCAAATACAAACGAGTACCTGAATTTTAGCAATGCTACATTTTTAATAGGTGGGGATACAAATGTGACTACTAAGCAAGCAGGACAAGGGACAAGTGAAAGTGATAGTTGAAATTGAATTGAGGACTGTGGCAATGGGGACAACACAGAAGAGTAAACTTGGTGACCCCAGCTTAAGTTTTACATTGGGACAATGTAAAATTCTAAGTGTGGGGGAGGTTTGTGTATTTTCTTTCCAATGTTTAAAAGTATCTTTTCGGATGGTAGTAGATTTAGTTAAATCTTAAAAGAAATCTAGATCAGATGGAATTTTTTTTTACTGGCTCTTTCATAAAGAGTCATACACTAGAAGCAACCATTGTTTCTAGTCGGCTTAGTTGTTATTTTATGACGCATATATAATATAATATAATATAGTGATGCATATTATCTATTACAACTGTTTGAAATGCATGGATTATATCCCCACCTAATAAAGTGAAAGTAAAATTGACATCTTCTTTTTAGTCAGGACACAGCTAAAGCAGGTCAACTAAAAATAAGCAAAGAATAGAAATATCACTTGATATTTTAAAGTCTTTTCTGGAGAAATACATTTACTTTTGATCTCTTTTGTCATATCATCATTGTATAGAATTTAACGCTAAAGTGTTGAAATATTCTGATTTTAATTAGTTCAATTTAATCATGAAAAGTGTTAAAAAAATTACTAGAACTTGTCATGTTTTATTTATGGAAGCGAAATTCGAAACTGCACTGATTTAGAAAATGAATAAGACTTTCTTCAAATCCTATATAGCTAAACACTTCAATCACTAAAATAAATCCCTAGTATCTATATTTGAGCCTTAGATTATTATTATTATTATTATTATTATTATTATTATTATTATTATTATTATTATTATTATTTGGAACATACACCTTTTCTGCACAATCAAGTAATAGGTAATTTTAGGCGTAGGCAAACACATAGGAAGAGCAAAATTAGGGATTAGGATTTACCCATTTTCGAACCGGGTCGGGTCAAGTTGACCCGTCTCAAATCAGGGTTGTAAGGAGAAAATCTTACCCCCTTCTCATTGACAATACCATTCAACACAAACCGAGCCCCGCCGGAGGCGTTTCCCGGCGGTGGCAATTCAGTTAACAGAGGGTTGAGTTTTTGCCCTCGTCCAAACTCCATCAAAAGTGTATAGGTTATGTAGCGGATGATGAGGAGAGTTGAATGATACTATTTTCCCCAATTTTCACCGGCCAAATTGGCCGGAATAAGCCTCGACAGTGGTGGCGATCTATGTCGCCAAAGAGAGAGAGTGAAATCGGGGAGGTGAGGGGAAATGAGGTTAGGGGAAAGGCTTTAGGGGTCGTGTGGGTAGATTAGGAATTTTAATCCTCAGCCGTTAGATTAAAACAAACGAAGGGCTAGGATGGGGCCACGTCGGCGCTGAGGTGTAGAAATATGTGATGACGTGTAAATGTGAGGTGTAGTGTATATATATGTATTTACGTATATATAACGTATACATAGTGTATATTAAGCATAATTTGATATAAAATAGGCATAAAAATGGTACAAAATAGGTATAAAAATATAGAAAAATTAGGGAATTAATTTTGAAATATTAAAAATAGCTGGGAAGCGTATAAAAGTGTATTTTAGGATTTTAGACCGGATTGAGTAATTTTATCAAAAATACGGGTAATTGCAGAAATTGCAAGAATGGTTATGATCTGGGACGATGCTTTTTTTAAAAAATAGCCTCGATTGTCGGTTATTATGAGAAGATCATTTGAAAGAAATGGACGGGGCAAGAGTAGATACACAATCATGTGTAAAATTCGAAAACTATTGATTTTGAAAATAGGAGGGACAAAATTGGGTGTCAACAGTTGCTCCTCTTTGCCCGGGGATGATGAAAGAGTCTTCGGGCAAAGACGTTGACAGTGCGGCCAATTTTGTCATGACACTAGAGGAGGGCTTGTGACTTGAATGAATGTGGGGCGTCAGGTTGAAATGCTTGCTTTGCTTGGAGTGTATGTCCTGCAATTGAGATATGCCTGCAACATAATATATATATAAAGCGTACCTTCCCGCCGAGCTGGATTGTCTTTCCAGGATTCCTGTTGTATATAGTTGTGTCTGCTTAGCCATGATTGTGTGTCCCTTGCTGTCAAGTGTTAGATTCGACATCGGGTTGTGTGCCCTCCGCCGGTGCATTGGGCTATGTACCCTCCGCAGATGTAAATGTGAATCGGTATCGGGCTGTGTACCCTCAACCGATGCTTTGGGCTTTGTACCCTCATCTAATTTAAAATGCAAATCGATATCGGGCTGTGTACCCTCAACCGACGCCTCGAGTTGTGTATCCTCAGCTAATTTAAAGGCAAATCGATATCGGGCTGTGTACCCTCAACCGACGCTTCGAGCTGTGTACCCTCAGCTAAAGTAAATGCAAATCGATATCGGGATGTGTACCCTCAACCGACGCTTCGGGCTGTGTTCCCTCAACTAATTTAAAATGTGAATTGATATCGGGCTGTGTACCCTCAACCGACGCTTCGGGCTGTGTACCCTCAGCTAATTTAAAATGCGAATCGATATCGGGCTGTGTACCCTCAACCGACGCTTCGGGCTGTGTACCCTCAGCTAATTTAAAATGCGAATCGATATCGGGCTGTGTACCCTCAACCGATGCTTCGGGCTGTGTACCCTCAGCTAATTTAAAAGACAAATCGATATCGGGATGTGTATCCTCAACCGACGCTTCGGGCTGTGTACCCTCAGCTAATTTAAAAGGCAAATCGATATCGGGCTGTGTACCCTCAGCCGACGCTTCAGGCTGTGTACCCTCAGCTAATTTAAAATGCAAATTGATATCGGGCTGTGTACCCTCAACCGACGCCTCAGGCTGTGTACCCTCAGCTAATTTAAAAGGAAAATCGATATCGGGCTGTGTACCCTCAACCGACGCTTCGGGCTGTGTACCCTCAGCAAATTTAAATTGCAAATCGATATCGGGTTGTGTACCCTAAACCGACGCCTAGGGCTGTGTATCCTCAGCTAATTTAAATGACAAATCAATATCGGGCTGTGTACCCTCAATCGACGCTTTTGGCTGTGTACCCTCAGCTAATTTAAATGACAAACCTTTGCTGAAATACATTTGTCATGTGTTGCCCAGTTATGTAGCTTTTTTGCCTGCATCCAAAGAAAGATTGGTGAGTTGTGCGGGGTGGTCTGGTTTGTGCATTCTTTGTTTGCTTCGCGCTCGCTGTCCACGAGTGCCGGAATCTTGGCCGAGCTGACATGGATATGCATAAAGTAGTACATAATGCAAGTGATTTCGGAAAACTTTTATAAGAAAGAAATGAAACGAAATATCTTGTCCCATTGAGTCACAAGTCACGTTGTGTAAAGCCAAAGTTGTCGCTGTTCCAAACTACATTAATTGAATTTTGAGGGCGATCTCAAAATGCTGCCCCAGTTTGTATTTGAAATTTTTGAGAGGTCCTCAAAAATCTCTGCCCCAGTGTCAATTATGTTCGTCCTTTGGGAATTTTTGAGAGTTACTCAAAAATTCTGCCCCAGTGTTTGCTTCATGGGAAAATGAAATTTTTGTATTTATGCGACCAAACCTTGAATAGGTTGCCTACGTATCCCACTTGGGGAATCAGGTCATGACGTAGTTCAGATTACATAATGTATTGCAGAATAGGGAAATCACTAATCAGTACGAACTCCTATGCATAGTATCTCTTGACAGCGTCTGAGTTGATTGGTTTTGGCCAGACTTCTCCGTCTATCTCTGCCAATATCAATGCTCCTCCATTCAGAACTCGGTGAACCATGTACGGTCCTTGCCAATTTGGCGCAAACTTGCCTTTTGCTTCTTCTTGATTTGGAAATATCTTCTTCAGTACTAATTGCTCAGGTTCAAAGAATCTTTCTCGAACTTTCTTGCTAAATACCTTAGCCATCCTCCTCTGATATAGTTGTCCACGATATATTGCATTCAATCTCTTGCCATCGATGAGGGCCACTTGCTCCATTCTTCCTTTGATCCATTCAGCATCTTTCAACTGTGTTTCTTGGATGATTCTCAAAGATGGTATCTCGACCTCAGCGGGTATCACTGCCTCGGTGCCATACACCAGCAAGTAAGGAGTAGCCCCCGTTGATGTTCTCATTGTGGTGCGGTACCCTAACAGGGCATAGGGTAGGTTCTCATGCCATTGTTTTGAATTGTCTGTCATCTTGCGCAATATCCTCTTGATGTTCTTATTGGCCGCCTCGACCGCACCATTCATTTGAGGTCTGTATGCAGTGGAATTGTGATGCTTGATCTTGAAAACCTCACAGGTCGCTTTCATTAGGTCACTGTTGAGATTGGACCCATTATTAGTGATGATGGATTCAGGAATGCCAAACCGACAGATCATCTTATCACGGACAAAGTTTTACACCACTTTCTTTGTTACTGATTTGTATGATGCAGCTTCTACCCATTTGGTAAAATAATCCATGGCCACCAATATGAAGCGATGCTCATTGGAAGTGGCTGGCTCGATAGGTCCTATGACATCCATTCCCCAGGCAACAAAAAGCCAAGGCGATCCCATAATGTTCAGTTCATTGGGAGGCACTCGAATCATATCTCCATGGACTTGGCATTGATGGCATTTCTTTGCGTGCTTTATGCAGTCATGCTCCATTGTCATCCAGAAATAACTAGCCCTCAAAATCTTCTTGGCAAGTACGAAACCGTTCATGTGTGGACCACACGTCCTAGAGTGTATCTCTTCTAACAGTTTAACAGCTTCTTTTGCGTCCACGCATCTCAGCAACCATAGATCGGGTGTCCTCTTGTACAAAACTTCTCCATTCAGAAAGAAACCATTTGCTAACCTCCTCAGTGTCTTCTTTTGGAGACTTGTTGCATTCTTTGGGTAAGTGCCATCTTTGAGAAGCCCTTTGATGTCGTAGAACCAAGGTTGTCCGTCTGATTCTTCTTCTACGTGATAACAGTATGCTGGCTGCTTCCTCACTGCCACGGGTATTGAGTCAATGCAGTTCTTGTCAGGGTGCTTGATCATGGAGGATATGGTAGCCAAAGCGTCTGCAAACTCATTTTGCAGCCTAGGGACGTGCTGGAACTCTATCTTGGTGAATCTTCGCTTCAGTTCCTTTATGCACTCCAGGTACGGAAATATCTTTGAATTCTTCGCTGTCCATTCCCCTCGATTTTGGTGAATTAGTAAGTCAGAATCCCTGATTGCTAAAAGCTCTTGTACGTTCATGTCTGCTGCCAATCTAAGACCCAAAATGCAAGCTTCATACTCCGCCATGTTGTTGGTGTAAGGAAACCTTAGTTTGGCCGTGACAGGATAGTGTTGTCCAATCTCGGAAACTAATACTGCTCCAATGCCGACTCTTTTGAAATTGACCGCTCCATCGAAGAATAGCCTCCAGCCATCATACTCTTCGGTGATATCTTCCCCTACGAACATAACTTCCTCGTCAGGGAAATAGGTGTGCAAAGGTTCATAGTCATCTCCCACTGGATTCTCGGCCATGTGATCAACCAAGGCTTGAGCTTTCACCGCCTTTTGGGTGACGAAAGCGATGTCAAATTCACTGAGCAGCATTTGCCACTTAGCCAACTTGCCATTTGGAATATGTACTTGAGAGGATCCATCCTCGATATCAGCAACGTTGAGTAAGATGTCAAGTAGTGTCTCAAATTCTGTGCTATCCAAGTCAGCACGCAGCACGTGCGCTCCAGCAATGTGTACTTGGCCTCGTAAGGAGTAAACTTCTTACTTAGATAGTATATTGCTTGCTCCTTCCTTCCAGTTGAATCATGTTGTCCCAATACACAACCAAAGGCCGAATCTACCACGGACAGGTACAAGATCAAAGGTTGCCCATGCTCAGGTGGGACCAGCACAGGCGGGCAAGACAAGTATTCTTTTATCCGATCAAATGCTTTTTGGCAATCCTCTGTCCACTTGATCACTGCGTCTTTCTTCAGCAACTTGATGATTGGCTCGCAGATGACGGTGGATTGTGCTATGAAACGGCTGATGTAATTGAGCCTTCCCAGGAAGCTCATAACCTCTTTCTTGCTTTTTGGCGGCGGCAGCTCTTTGATGGCCTTGATCTTGGATGGTCCAATTCGATACCTCTCCTACTGACGATGAAACCCAGAAGCTTCCCTGCTGGAACACCAAAAGCACACTTTGCTGGATTTAGCTTCAGATTGTACTTTTGCAAGCGATTGAAAAACTTGCATAAGTTGTCAAAATGCTCCGAGCTCTTCTTTGATTTGATGATCACGTCATCCACATAGACTTCAATCTCTTTGTGCATCAGATCATGGAACATACTTGTCATCGCTCTCATGTAAGTTGCCCCACCATTCTTCAAACCAAACTGCATAACCTTGTAGCAATAAGTCCCCCAAGATGTAGTGAAAACTGTCTTCTCGGCGTCCTCCTCATCCATGAGCACTTGATGATAACCGGCGAAGCAGTCCACGAATGATTGCAGCTCGTGCTTCGCACAATTGTCAATCAGAATGTGTATGTTCGGTAGGGGAAAGTCGTCCTTCGGGCTTGCTCTATTCAGATCCCTGTAATCCACACAAACTCGGAGTTTCCCATCTTTCTTCGGCACTGGAACAACGTTAGCCAGCCAAGTTAAATATTTGACTATTTTCGGGATTCCTGCGTTGAGCTGCTTGGTCACTTCTTCCCCAATCTTCAATAGAACCGATGACTTTAAAGTTTGGGCCTTTTGTTTGACTGGCGGAAAGCCCGGATTGATAGGTAATTTGTGGTATTGTTTGACTGGCGGAAAGCCCGGATTGATAGGTAATTTGTGAGCTACCACATCCGTGCTTATGCCAGTCATGTCATTGTACGACCAGGCGAATACGTCCTCATACTCTTTAAGAAACTCAGTATACAATTTATCCTCGACATTGAGATGTACACTAATCCTTGTCTCTTTCACAACTTCCCCATCTCCTAAGTTTATCACCTCAGCTTCCTCTAAGTTTGGCTTAGGTTTGTTTTCAAATCTTTCAATTTCTTCTTGCGTGGTTTCATCAAAATCATCATAATCAACTCCAGTTTTCTCAAGCTCCATTGTTTCATTACACGTTGCGATTGTAGACTCAATGGGATTATTAGTTTGGATGCTGAAAAAGTAAAATATTGCAAAATTAAAATATTAAAGCAAAAGTTAAACGGGAAATAGTGCGACATTTTATTTATGATTCCTTGCAAAACAAAGTTTGTAGGGAGACATGTGCAATAAAGAGGAAAAATGCAAATCCCACGACTCAAAGTCGGGTTTTATTTTAGGAAACATAAAATAAATTTTATCCCCTCAGCTTTACCAAGGTCCACGGTAAGCTCGGGCCGGGTTGCTGATCCAGTTGTTCAGTGCCGCTTCAAATCTAGCCCTTGTCCGTCCAGGAGGTTCAACATGTTCTTCCAGGATTACACAGCAGTCTTCATCAGATATGAATAGATTTTGCATTCCTGCCAGCAGATCCTCTTCAGCGTCAGCTATCTTCGGCTCCACCCCTTGTGCTACGGACACCTCCCCTTTTCGGCCATCCAAGTATCCAGACGAGACGAAAATATGCAAGAGAGTCTTGGTGCTTTCTTATAGAACTTGAAATCCAGTGACGCTTCTTCCATTCTCTTTTCGTAGGTCACAATGTACCCTATGTCAGCCTTCTCATTGTCGGGCCTCATCACAATTCTGATTGGCTCGACCATGCCATCCAGATCTTTGCCAGGTTCATAGCCTTGCTTGATCATGATGCTTATGACCCAGTCTCTGGGCCACTTTACAGGTTGTGGGAGTGTATATGCCTCTTCGATCACTACTTCCATAGGTTCGGGTACTTAGGGTATCCACACTTTCTTTCCCTTTGTTTCTTCAGAGATGCGCTTCCAGTTTGGGTGGGCATTGGGTGAGTGTATTGGTCGCTTCTCAGTCTTAGCTGGTAGGGTCTCACGAAATTCGCGTGAGGGCACTCCCCAATCAGACATGACTGGCTCCCAGACAAAATTCCTCCCTTCATAGCCTTTGCCTCGGCTATCCCAATAGGCGCTGTAGAAGTTCCTCTTCCTTTCTTCGACACCAGGCAGTGTGTTGACCAATTTGGGAGCAAAATGTGCAGTATATCCCTTTTGGATCGTGTCTGTGGGATTCCAACTTGAATTGTAGTTCTTGCGGCGTCCTCCTCGGGTGCCTTGCACTGCTCCTACAAGTTCTACAGTATAGAATGTCTGCCCATCAGGAGCATTTCCTTCAATTGCTGGTATGGTTTGCTCGTTGTAGATAGATTTGTTCCCCTCACCGAACACTACCACCTCTTTGTGATCCCATTCGAACTTCACGGTTTGGTGCAATGTAGAGGGCACTGCTCCACCCATGTGGATACAAGGCCTTCCTAACAATAGATTATAGGAAGCAGAGATGTCCATGACATGGAATTCAGTAGTGAACTCTATAGGACCGACCATGATGGTCAGGTCAATCTCCCCAATGGTGCTCCTTTACGACCCATCGAACGCCTTCACCTTCATGTCGCTCTCCCTTATCTTGCTTTGGTCAATTCCCATTCTTTTTAGAGTGATGAACGGGCATATGTTCAGACCAGAACCTCCGTCGATCAAGACTCTTCCTACGAACCAATCTTTGCATTTGATAGTGACGTGCAAAGCTTTGTTGTGACTCAATCCCTCATGTGGTAGCTCATCTTCTTGAAAAGAAATTCGGTTGGCCTCCATGACTTGTCCAACCATGCTAGCCAGGTTTTCAACTGAAGTGTCCACCGGAACATGTGCTTCGTCCAACACTTTCATCAAAGTACTTCGGTGGCTCTCCGATTTGAGGAGTAGAGCCAAAACAGAGATTTATGCTGGAGTTTTTCCCAAGTGTTTGACCACAGAGTATTCCTTTGCTTGTACCTTCTTCCACAGTCCCTCGGACTCTTCCTCGTGGATGCCTCGTCTATCTTGAACAAGATGCTCGGGAGTATAAATCCTTCCACTCCTAGTCATCCCTTGTGCAGCAACTGTCTCAACTGTGGACTTGTTCTTCTTCTCCATTTCATAATCCCACAGTACCGCCTTGTCGCTGTATGAGGGAACCACATCAACGTAGAATTTGGGAGCCACTTCTACCTCAATGGGCTCTGGTGCTGTAGCGGCTTGAGCAACTGAAGCGGTTGCTGGTACATTTTCTTTTGCCTTAACAATAGTCCCTTCCAAGTTGCATTCCTCATCCAACTCAATCAGGTTCACCCTATTATCTCCATGATTAGGCAGGGGGTTGTGCACATTCGGGGTCTTCAAGTGTATCACCTTTTGGTCGATTAAGTCTTGTATCTTGTCCCTCAAAGCGTAGCACTTTTCAGTATCGTGGCCAGGTCCTCCAGAGTGATAGGCACAGGTTTTGGTTTGATCAAAATAGGGTGTCATCCTATCGGCATTTTTAATGGCACGGGTTGTATGTGGCCGGCTGCTTTGAGTCTCTCGAACAACTGAGTGCGAGATTCAGCCAGTGGGGTGTAGTTTCTTTTTGGTCTTGGGTTGTTATTGGCGTGAGGCCTTGGTGAATAGGTATTGGTGTTTCGGTAGTTGGGGCTTTGTGGGTATGTTGGTCTTTATAGTGGTGGGTTTTGGTACATGGGCTGAGTGTTGTAGACTGGGTAGGTGGATGTGGGTGGTATGTATGGATAGGAGGGAGGAGGTGTTTGGTAGTAGTGGTTATGAGTAGGGGAGTGGTCAAGTGATGCGGCCACGAAGGAGACATCGTCCTTCTTCTTCCTTGATGTGGTAGTGTTGCCAGCTTGTAGGGCTTTATTAGTGGCTTATAGTGCAGCCAAGCTAACAATCCTTCCAGTCTTCAGTCCATCTTCGACTATATCTCCAATCTTGATTAAATCTCCAAACTTCTTATCTTGCAGGTTCAGCATCTTGTCAAAATAGACATCTTCTTGTATGCGGATGAAAGTCGCCACTATCTCAGTATGTTCCATGGGAGGTTGGACTTTGGCGGCTTCAGCTCTCTATCTAGTTGCAAACTCTCTAAAACTCTCAGTGGGCTTCTTCTTCAATTTCTCTAGGTAGAACCGGTCAGGCATAGCATCAGTGTTGTGCCCAAAATCGTCGACGAAGTCTCGAGCCATTGCTTCCCAGCTCATCTACCTCTTTGTTTGTTGCTTAGAGTACCATACTAGTGCATCTCCAGTTAGACTGCGGTTGAACAGCTGCATGCGGATCTTCTCGTCATGTCCAACCCCAATCATCTTGTCACAGTAAGATCTTAAATGGGCCATTGGGTCTCCACTGCCGTCGAACATGTTCAACTTGGATGTCTTGTAACCTTTCTGGCAGCTTCAAGTCAGGATACAAGCAGAGGTCCTCATAAGCTAGCCCTCGAGTCCCTTTAGTGTCTTGGAGTTTCTTGAACTTCTCTACCAGCCATTGGACTTGCTCCTTGGTGTTGTCTGGGTCTTCCTTGGTCCATGCATACATTTCATGATCTTTGGTGGGTGATGCGATGGTTTTGGTTTCAACGGTGAATGAGGGTAAGTTGTTTTGTGGTGCTTTTGGTGGTGAAGTGTAGGTAGGGTAAGGAAGGTCTTTTTCAGGATAGAGTGGATCTTTGCTGTGAGGGCGAGTAGCTTGGTTTGGTTCAATGATCTCATCAGTACGGGCAAGAGGGATCCTCTTCTCCAACTCGAGCAGCCTCTGTTCCAACTTAGCCTAGCTTTCATAGGCGACCACGTCTTGCTTCTCAGGAGTTCCATTTCCAACTTTGTCAAACCCAGCCATGATATTTCGTCTCGTCCTTGTCCTTGTAGGTAAAGATGGAGGTGTCGGGATTGATCCTTTGGACCTCAACCGGTATTGTGGCGAGGCCAGAATGCACAAACCAAACTATCAGGGACTTGGGGACTGATACATCAGAAACAAGAAGAGAAAATGTGAGTATGCATTAGTTTAAATAAAATCGTGTCCTATCATGCATTGGACCTCTTTTGTGCCATAGGTAGGCCTATCGCAGATTCGAAGTAACGTTTGCACCAAACACATCATCTCATTTGAATAAGCATAATCATCACCAGTCTAAAACCCAAAATAACAAAATTTTATTCAATTTGCTTGGCTTTATTACAACCGCTAATTTAAAGACGATGACTCGATTAAGACGAAAATAACAACAAAAGGGACAAGACGACTCGACTCGATATGACTAGACTAGGTGCCAAGCAAAAAGACTCCAGATTTAAACGTCAGCTCCTAGCGTCTTCCTTTTCCTTCTCCTCTTTGGCCTCTTCTTTAGGCTTGTGAACCAAGCTCATGGGTGGAGGATCAGCAAGTGTCTCCATCAAGTCCTTTCCAGCTTCCATGTCACCCAGAACTTTTGTGAAGAATTCGCAGATCTCTATTCCTTTTGCTTCCTTCTCCTCTAGTGGTACTGACTTAAAATACTCTCCCCATCCCTTAAGCAGATCTTGCAGATTCCCAGCAGCCTACCTTGAGGCCATGACCTTGCCGGTCCAATACTTGAGTTCATCCCCTTTGATCTTATCCTTGTATTGCCTCCTCATTTCCCTTTCTTGTGTCACTTTTAACTCCTACTTTCCTTGATGAAACTCGTGTCTCAGCTTTTTATATTTTTCAGCAGCATTTGGAGCTTTGGCTTTCCTTTTTAGTGTAGTCTTGGATCGGAATCTTGCCTTATCTTTGCTGAGCCATTGACGATAGGTTAGGGTAGCTGTGGGGTTCACCCTACTGTCTCGACCACGAAAAAACTGCATAGTAAGCCTCTTCTCCCACATTATCAATATAGTGCCAACCATCGAATGTTCAATGTCCTTTATATCAACATTGAAGCTTCTCCCTTCAGTCAACTGTGGGGTTTGTTTTGTCATTCCCACTTGTCGGAGGATTCTTAGAGGAACATAGTGATGAGTTCCTCGGAATCCAATCAGTGTCAAGAAAGTGATGTCTTGACCTTGTATAGAAATAATGGAGCCGGCACAGTTCTCAATCACCCATTGCACCTCTTGCAACTCCTCGAACTTGGTGTACCATCCTTCCATGTTTGCTGGGTCTTCCCATGCCGCTGTTCCAGCCATGTGGGTGCTATGTGAGAGGATCCCCCATTTCCAAGATGGTTTTGGTGCTACAGGACTGACAGGGACGCTATGCAAGTGTTCTATCAACCATATTTGCAGCAACAGGTTGCACCCCTCGAAGAAATCTCCTCCTCTTCTACATTTGGTTAGAGCCCGGTGAACTTCCCCTAAAATCATTGGAACCAAGCTTACTTGATGTTTGAAAGCACCTCTGCGTAACCCTTCTACCACCCTTCCCAACCTTATGTCGATCTTTTCTCCCTTCTCGGGGAAAACCATGCTTCCTAGAAAGGCAACGATGAAAGCATTGGATTCAGTCCACTCCCAGTCTTGAATTTCCCATGCCCCTGTCCAATCATGCCTAAGTGTTGGATCTCCAAACCTAGAATGCGAATATTCCAGCGTGACCTTCCCATCATGCACTCCTTCAACATACGGATCATAAGGAGCTCCCAGCAGTTCCATGAACTTCTTAGGGTCCACATCTCGGAGATAAATCATAGTCTCGGGTCCAGGCTCCAATCCTGCTAGTCCCCCAAATTCTTCCAGCATTGGCGCCAACTGAAAGCCGTTGAAATGAAAAACCGCCCTTTTGTAGTCTCAGAAGTGTGTGGCAGCTTCTACCAAGCCAGGCATGGCAGTGTAGGCCTTGAGAGCCACCAATTTCCCCAGCACCTTTTGAACATGAGCTTTGCTGATAATGGCAAAATCTTCCCACCAAAGTCTGATCAAATGAGGAGGTCGAGAAACGATCTCAAATTGGAGTGTACCTTTTGCAGCCATAGTCTGAAACAAAAGCAAGAAAAGGTAAAGACCAATACATTCTAATAGCTTTGATCATGCTTAAACAAATGATCAATGTCTTGTGCAAACGTTTCTTTGAATCAATGTAGAGATGCAATTTGTCACTTTTCGGGTTTAAAACCTTTTTGACATTTGGCGTAGGTTACTAATGGACTATTATGTGCCAAGGACGTATAGCCTTCCTAGGTTTGTCATTATGCAAAAAAAAATAAATACACATTTTGTCGCCAATTATTCTCATAAATTCCCCAAAATTTTGAAAATCAATACATGATAAAGTAAAATACAAGAGAAAAAATAAAGAAAATGACATTTTGACTAGGCAGCACGCTCCTTTTCCATCTTGGCTTTCTTTGCTTCCCGTGTGATCTCCTTAACTTCTTCCATAGCTTTGGTTAAGTATCCCTTAGCCGCTACCAAATGCAAAATGTCTATCTCTGCGCACTCTGAGTTCCATTGTTCAAGTTTTGTTTCCAACGCCTCTATCTTTTCCTCTAGCTCTAATGTATGTTTCTTCCACACTTCGATCTCTTCTTTGTTTTCCTTATCCATTTTGACAGCTTTCAATATGAACTCTCGATATCGAATTTGAACCTCTGCCTCACGATCTCTTATGTTATTTCCTCGACTTGGCCCCACTACCACATTTCCCTTTATACTAGAATGTAACCAACTTTTGTAGTTTGGTTCGCATCCAGCGTTGTATCTATCGGGTGCTAGCGATGCTTTTCCCATGACTTGTCTTCCTACCCAGGATTTTCTAATACTCTTTGACTCTCGGAACAACATCTCTAGTATAATCAAACTGATAGTCTTTCGTGTCTAGTATCAATGGTATGATTTGCTTCCTCCCTGCTTGCCTCATCGCTCTCAATGGTTAGTAAGGTTGAAGACCTCTTAATCCCATAAGTATCACAAAGGATGCCTTCTCAGAGCTAATGATGAAATCTGATGAAGGAAACCAAGTGAACATCCACTGAATTGAGTCCTCCGTTATATTTTCAAACAATCTTACCCATTTCTCTGTGCTGCTTGGTTGTTTGAATTTTGAATCTCCGTATCGTTCCTCAATCAAGTAGTTGCAACCGTCCCGGCTTGGACAACGCTTGTGCACCTCTTGCTTTCCTCAAATGTTCCTTGAACCATGCTTGTAGTAGAAGATTGCACCCTTGAAAGTATTTTGCTCCTCTTTTGCAACAACCCAAAGCCCGATATATATCTGCTACTATCATAGGAACTATGGTATAACGATAACCATCAATCTCGTTGAAAACCGCATTGGCAACCATGACAAGTCTTGAACATATGTCGTCACTTGAACTCTCGGAGAACACCATCACTCCTAAGAAATAAATAGCAAATGCAAGTGGTCTAGCTCTCTTCCAATCACTGTAGGATTCAAACTCTTTCTTATGGTTGTCGAACGCACTCAAATACCCAAATTGAGTGTAGAAGTAGGAAAAGGGTATCTTCTTTTGTTGTAAAAACTCCACATCCACACTTGCTACCATCCCTAACTTTTTACAAAACTCTTCAGCTGTAGGGACGCTAGGTGCTAGTATGCGCCCCCCTTTCCAATGATGTTTTTCTAACCCCGAATGTGACACGAACCCCCCTATTTCTTCCAACAAGGGTGTTAATTCGACATCCCCAAATCTAAACACATTCAATTCTTCATCCCAAAATGACACTGATGCTTTAATCATCTCCCTACATGGTTCCATTTCTAATAGTGAAACCAGATGGCCCAAGTGTTGATGTACTTCGGTTTGCTCTTCTGGTGACAAGTTACTCCACCAACTAGTTAACAAAGGAGGTGTGCCCATAGTCATTCCAAAACGATGAAATTTTTGACTCATTGTGACCTAAAAAAAAGACAAATAAAGGATTAAAAACCTATCCCCTTCAAGAATAATTGGACGAATCGAAGTGCATTTTTATTCTCGTCTCCTTTTTCTTTTCACTCTCTTTTCTTTTTCTTTCCTTTTCTCTCAAATGCACATAAGCATGTCCAAACTTCCCTTTGGGGTTGAAAACCCGTTTAGGTTAGTTTGGACAAGTTGAAGGATAGCCGGCTCACGGGGAGCCCTTCCTATGGCATGATGCATGCTCATTACATTAAAGGAGTGGTGTAATTCTAGACACGGTTCCCCAAGGCGGACGGCCAAGGAGTGGGATCATTTGAAATTGTTGGTTGTACTACGGACCAACTATATTCCAAAATGTACCTCTTAAAAGGTGTTTTGGTGGTGAAGCGATAGTGGGATCCACGTGATCGCCGTGTGTGTGTAAAGTGTCGTTTCTCAGGAGTGGAGGAGTATGAGTGAAACATGACAAATAATGCATCAAATTGCAAATTCAACATAAATAAATAAAGGAAAGAAGAACAAAACAAACAAACAAAAAAAAAGGAACCAAGTTAGTAAGATAATAGTAATATGAATACCAAGATAATATTTAAATAAATCCCAAAAGTAAAGACTCATTGTGGTTAGGACTTTGAGTATCCCCAGTGAAGTCGCCATTCTGTCATACCCGATTTTGGACTCATCTCGAGGCGAGTCGGGTTTCGAATTTGACTAGGTGAACTCGTTTGAGTTTAGATGTTGGAGTCGCCACCTAATATAGTTTCTAAGGTGTATTAGGTCACCTAAGTATCTAAGGTTAAGTTCGATAAGTCATACTAGTCTATTCCAGAGATTCTATGGGGTAAGAAGTCCAAATGACTCGGAGAAGAAGGTGTTAGGCACTTCCCCGAGTCCCACGAAAGGTGGTTCCCGTCCAAGTCTACATTTTGGGATGAAAAGAGTATATATTATCATAAATACTAACTTGGGAGGTTTAATATAGCATTTAGTTCAAGGAAACATAATGTCAATACAATTTAGAACACATATATGAAAATGGTTTTCACATTCGGCCTATATTTAAGCCCAGTCGTATTTTACGGCCTCTACTGTCAAACGCCTAGTCGTAAACAAGCTGAAGCATGTAAAGGGTGTTGAATTTCAGTTTATTTATGCAATTCTAACATTCAAAAACAATTTTGCACAAATGGTTAATTTTGAAAGCGATATTCCGTTTTATCAAAAACAAAAGGGGTGTTGTTTTAAAATAAAATGTTGGCCATTTAGGGTCGGTGTGACTCATCATTAATTGTCGAGCCCTAACCTTAATGGCCTTCTTTTGTAGGGGTCGGACTTTGAGAAATATATAGGCGAAGGGGCTGTTTTCGAAAAGGGGTTCACAAAAGCACGCAAAGGCAGATAAGAGGCCGTCGCACGTAATAATATATATATATATATATATATATATATATATATATATATATATATATATATATATATATATATATATATATATATATATATATATAGGTATAAATATGCAAATATATGATTCGAATTATAACTATAACTTTAAGAAATACTTTAAAGTGTATAAGCGACCCAGAATGCTTTATACACCCCTATACGCTATTAGATTAGTGTATAGGAGCGTAAAAAATAGTCAAAATCGGTTTTATGCACACAAAGGAGCCCTTTTGAAAACAATTTTGGGCCCAGACCGTTTATGTAAAAGAGGGGCGAGTTAAGTTTTCAGAAACAATCCCATTTAGACAATTATAACACATACAGCCCCTATTTAACTCAAAATTTCAGATTGTAACGCGAATCAGTCATGCTTCTGATGTATTTTAGATGTAAGACCTTTCAGCAAAGATAGGATTTTAAACATACTGTTGAAAACGACAAGTTTTACATAGAAGACAACAATCAAAATCATTTTCGCAAGCATAAACGTGATGCATTTGCACACAGGGAGGAAGAGAGTAAGAGAATGGCTCCTGGATAGCCTATTTGCACAACATTATTGTTGTACACTCTGTTTTAAAGGATACAAGCAGGACACTTAGCAAATATACAGATTGGGGACAATTCCTAAGGGGAAAAAGCATAAGGAAAAGGGGTAATGGCCAAAGGGAAGTGCCCTGTTTCTCAAAGGTCAAAGGTGCCTTCTTAACACTCAAGGGTTTCTAATTTCAGAACCAGCTTAGAGGGTCTAAACATTGGCCCTATTGAAACTCAGGGTTCTCCTGTAAACAAATGGAGCATAACATGGTCTGTATGAGACCAAACAAAGCTGCGAGAAACAAAGTTAGTTAGGGAAATAGGGAGAGAGGAGGGCCTGGATCAGGGCCTTGCCCAGATCAAGAAAATCTGCCAAGAACTTCATCAATAAGGTGTAACCATTATCCTTCTATTTAACAAGAAACTAGCATGATCCAATTGGATCCCCTAAGTCATAAGTTATGAACTAAACAGAGTATATATTATTCAAACAAATAGGCAGTTCAACTGAACCAAACTAGGTGAGATGAAGTAAACAAGTTATCCAGACATGAACAAATAGAGACTCATATGCAGCAGGTAATCAAGAAGAGAAAAGAGATACCTTTTGACAGTAAAAAGAGCACAAAAAACAGTTTGAATGTTGATTAGAGCTTGCCAAAACAACTGAACAGGGCAATCACCTTCCAGAAAAGAGAACTAGGGAAAGAGATGTGTTGAAGCTTCAGAGAAAAAGTGCTCTGTAGCCTCTGCTTCTTTTCAGCAAGAAACTGTGTACTTTTCTGTGTCTGTGTGTGTCAATGTGTAGAATAGCACCAACTTAAATAGGTGTAAGGTTAGGTTTTCAATTTCAAACGGGTGAAAGAGAAATAAGGCAAAGAATATTGTTTTCCATAGTTAGGGAAATCAGCCTTGTACTCTTTCCATATTTAGTTCAATCAAATCTCCACAGATTAAGGTAAAATAATTCTTAAACAAACTAGGATTCCCCTCCCTAAAACCAAGTAAAGTCCAGATTCACAATAATCAAAATCAAAAGCCAATTAGACTTTTAACATATTTCAATCACCCTTTAATTAGCATTGAGTCAATCCATCCGAGACTAACTTCCAATCACAATTCAAACTAAACCAGTCTAGTTTTAACTAAGTAATCATGCATTTAACCAAAACAAAGGTCGCAATTAACTGTTAAAGATGCAAACATTGTCGTGGGTGTTAAACTATACTTTTAACAATGGTGACAAGGAATAACAGGCCATGAGAGTGTTAAATTTAGTGTAAACAATTAAGAGCAGGGTTTCATCTAATGAATCACAAGCAAAATAACTTAAACCCCCCAGTCTCACACTCTAATAATTTAACTACTAATACTTAAACAACATTACACGCAGATAAAACCAAGCAGACTTGAGCATAAACACATTATTAAGACAGTGAAACCAAATAAAATTGATGCTTTTATGCTAGTTGATCGACAAACGATCGTGTTAAACATATCAAGTAATAGGTAATTTTAGGCACAGGCAACACATAGGAAGAGCAAAATTAGGGATTAGGATTTACCCATTTTCGAACCGGGTCGGGTCAAGTCGACCCGTCTCAAATCAGGGTTGTAAGGAGAAAATCTTACCCCTTTCTCAGTGACAATACCATTCATCAGAAACCGAGCCCCGCCGGAGGCATTTCTCGGCGGTGGCAATTCAGTTAACAGAGGGTTGAGTTTTTGCCCTCGTCCAAACTCCATCAAAAGTGTATAGGTTATGTAGCGGATAATGAGGAGAGTTGAATGACACTATTTCCCCAATTTTCACCAGCCAAATTGGCCGGAATAAGCCTCGACAGTGGTGGCGATCCATGTCGCCAAAGAGAGAGAAGAGAGAGAGTGAATTCGGGGAGGTGAGGGGAAATGAGGGTAGGGGAAAGGCTTTAGGGGGTCGTGTGGGTAGATTAGGAATTTTAATCCTCAGCCGTTAGATTAAACAAACGAAGGGCTAGGATGGGGCCACGTCGGTGCTGAGGTGTAGAAATATGTGATGATGTGTAAATGTGAGGTGTAGTGTATATATATGTATTTACGTATATATAACATATACATAGTGTATATTAAGCATAATTTGATATAAAATAGGCATAAAAAAGGGTACAAAATAGGTATAAAAATATAGAAAAATTAGGAAATTAATTTTGAAATGTTAAAAATGGCTGGGAAGCATATAAAAATTTATTTTGGAATTTTAGAACGAATTGGGTAATTTTATCAAAAATACGGGTAATATCAGAAATTGCAAGAACAGTTATGATTTGGGACGATGCTTTTTTTAAAAAATAGCCTCGATTGTCAGGCTATTATGAGAAGATCATTTGAAAGAAATGGACGGGGCAAGAGTAGATACACAATCGTGTGTAAAATTCGAAAACTATTGATTTTGAAAATAGGAGGGACAAAATAGGGTGTCAACAAATATCCTCCCCAACATGGCATCAAGTTCTTTGTTGTGATCCTTAGGTGGGGGTGCAAATCTCCAAGCTTGGAAAGCCGAATTCTTCATCTTGCACCTCTCTGCCTTCAAGTGAGGGATGTCATTTAGTCTTCTTTCTGTGGAAAATTCAACAATGTAGCTATGTTGCTCATCAATGCCAAGATCATCCAAATGTGATTTTTCTTCCATTTCCATTGTCTCATCCAGACAAAGAGTTGTGAAGTGGAGTGAATGAGGTCCAACACTTTTCAACACCAATTGGGCACCAAGTATGACATGAATCTCTTCATATGTGTTGGAGTTTTCCTCACAAAAGCTCTTCATTTCCGTACTATACTCCAACACGAATTACTTGCTTATGGCATCAGTACCAATTAGCTCAAATATATGACAACTTCGATGAATCTCCATGATTTGACTTGAGCTCTCTTTTTCAATCTCACCCATTTTAATCATACTGTTCACAATTTCCTCATGTTGAGCCTCGGAAGCTTCAACCATTTCAAGCAATCGAAATCTCAAAATACAAGCATCAAGATCAAACTGGTTCATTCTTTGTCCAAGTTCTTCTCTTTCATCTTCAAGAACCCAACAATTTTCATTTAAGTCTTGAAAGCATGTTTCATAGACTTCCATTCTTTAAGCTTGATTTTGTAGCCAAGTTTGACTCACAACTTGTTCTTCTTCCCAAACTTGCTCTTCTTCAACATCTTCTTCTTGAAATTCAAGCATATCTTCCATGGAGGGTTCTTCTTGAAAACTCGATTCATCTTTAACCTCTTGAGCATTAAAAGCTTCAATCAATTGCTTCATTCTTCATCTAAGTGTTGTATGGCTAGGTCATTTTTGTGAACCTCCTCCTTTATTTCCTTTTTGGCTCTAGCTTCTTCTTCATGGAGCTCAAGCATCCGTTGCATCAAGTATTCACATCTTTCAATTTGATCATGTTTCTCTTGGGAAATGGATAAGTTCATCTCTTGTTGGAACTTTTCTTGAATACTTTGCCACTCGGGCTCAAAGATCTTATCATATGCCTCATTGGAGTTTTCACACTCCCAAGATACATTGGCACCATTATGAAAGTCACTTGGGTATAAAAATGGGTTATTTGGACACTCACCCCAATGACCTTTATCACCACCACAGAACTCACATACATTCCCCTCAAAAGAATGAGAAGATGTACTCAACTCACTCCTGGAAATGTTTGGCAAATTTCTCATATAGTGTGGGTCAAAGTAAAGAGGACAAGGACCATCAACCAAGTATCTATCACAATTCTGCTCCTTATTGTTCCAAAATGCCATTTCAAGTTTTCAAAACAATTAACTACTAACTAACACAAACAATTATATACGATGCACAAACTACTATTCACAATGTTTGGAACCAAAGCAACAAATTCAACTCCTCAAACTACCCTAGTACGCCAATTGTTCCTCTGCAACAACTCTAAAATTGACAATACTCAACTCACACCTCCAATGAGATATGAAACGGTCGTATGCAATATAATTACCCAACTATGAGTCGGCGCCGAATCCACAGGGAACAGTGTGATGCGAGTTAGATAGTGGAGGAACTAAACTTATTGACTAGGACAAACGGGAAAATAACTAGAGATTTTTGCTATCAACTACAACTACACTAGGAAAGCATATAACGTGATCAATGGCAACACAAGTAAGTACTCAAGGTAGTAGAGCTTAGTGTATGGGCAAAAATATGCCCACCTATTATCACGGGGATACAAGTCCAGCTGGCGAGACTAGACTTATCCTACAAGTAACCGGGCATAGAGGATACACGCATGTTCTACGAATTACGACCGTTTAGGCAGTACGGGTGTAGGAGGCAAGGCATACATCCCTCCGCCTTAGAGTTACAGTCTCCTAGTTAGGGTTTCGTATATACCACAGCCTTTAATTTATAGGGCCCTGAGCCTCCTTAGTCTTTGTATTTTACCATAATTAAGACTGGGTAATCACTACTATAAATACCCCTCCTTACATTGTATTGTACATCAAGCGATTCACCACTGAATCTGGCTATTCTCAAGGAATGAAACTCTTTAATTTCTTGTCTATTATTTTTCTCTCTATTTACTTATTTTTTCCATTGTATTCTACTATATTGCTTGTGACCCATTCATAAATTTAAGTATTTAACCTAGACATCCAATTTTAGGCACAAGCAGTTTGGCGCGCACGGTGGGGACCAGGCAATTGCAGGTATTCTACGAGGAAAATGCACAATCATGTACGAAGACAACGACAACACCCCAAAGAACACTGCCGACGCAGTAGATGAGTCTGTACAGGATCCAGGCGACCCCATCAAGCAGCCAAAGGATCCTACTTAGGAGCCAGTCCATATGCCAAGCGATGGCGAAGGTGATCAATCACGCGAAAGTAATTCTGAGCTCAGAGGTTTCCTTGTTAATCTCCTCAAAACCTTGTCATAATGGGTAGAGCAGAACTCGATCAACATGGTCGAGGGCATATCTCAAAATTAGGAGCAATGTTCGTTGGAGCGTGTCAGAGGCCGGCATCCCCGCGAGGACCAGCGCCCATGAATGATACACCAGCATCCACTTCTAATAGAAGACTCAACATGGACGCCACTTTTGGAGGCTCAACGACAGTCAATAATTAAGGCCTCAAATGAACACTTGTCATTTAAAACATCCTTTAGGAGATGAAGACTATCCACGGTCAGATCGGTAACGTATCAGGTGCACCACCTCAGGTTACCACCGTAGATGAGCAAAAGTTTTATAAGAATGCGAATAAAGCAAGCGCTGCACCGATCCGCGTACTAAAGCACTTCCGCTTGTCAAATAACTTGAAGTACGACGAAACAACGGAACCGGATGATCATATTGGTGCGTACTATACAGCCATCAAAAGCAACGAGATCTCAAAGGAAGAAATCCAATTTGGTCTAGTGAAGAGGTTTGGCTCGACTTTGACTAAGGGTGCCAATGCTTGGTACACTCAGCTACCAATGTGCTCCATCGAGTCATTCACCCAGATGCAAGATTTGTTCAAGAAAGTGCATTCTGGCGCCCATAAGTGGGAGAAACGTATGGAGCACATCTTTGAGATTCGGCAGTAAGACGGTGAGCTGTTGAAAGACTACTGATGTTTGGCATTTTATGCCTATATTTCCTTAATATTTCCTCACGTTTGAGTACTTTATTCGCACGTTTTCTAGTTAATGAATGTGATTTTGCACTGATTTTATGTCGTATGATTGTAGATTGTTATGAAGTGCAATTGGAGCTATAAAGAGCATGATCAAGCAAGAAAATATTGAATTTGGATTGAGGATTGGATCAAGCACACGAAGGCACGGAACGAAGCAAGCTGCAAACGACGAAAGCAGCCAAAATGGCCTGGCGAGGTTACTGGCGCGGCGCACCCCAAAAGCGCCCAGCATGTTGGCGCGTTTTGGGGCGCGGGGTATGGCTATTACGTGCGGAATTTGACGGGTTCTGCCTTAGTGCGCGCGTTCGGAGGCGCGGGGCGCCAGCTATAGCGCCCCTGGAGCGTTTTTGGACTTCCTATGTCGTCTAGGCTTAGGCGTAACTTATTGCTAGGCTTTGGTAAACACTATAAATACTCTTTTACTTCGTTTTTTATGAGAGTTCAGACTTTGGAGCAAATTTGAGAGCTCATAACATCTTGAACAAGGGTTTTTCTTCCTTCCATTAATCTATTACATCATTATTTCATTATTTCATCAAATCCTTGTGTTGTTATTATGAGTATGCGTGGCTAAATCCATCATTCTAGGGTTAGAGCGAATTCATGAAGGTTGAGGTTTGAATGTTGATTTCCGTGAATTGAATTCCAATTATAGATTATTTATTCTTTCTTGATCATAATTGTTTGATTATAACGGCCGAATAATTGAACACTATCTATGGTTCTTAGATTGAACTCAACAGAGGAAATTTATGAACGCACATAAGAAAGAATAGGGCTTGATTGTGAACCTGGGCATCGGGGAATCAATTTGTGGGTAGGATAGACATATACCTATTCACCTTGCTTAGCTAATCACAGAATTCGTTAATGCGTGCACGTGATTCAACCCATAGACATATAGGGATTGGAGTAGCCTGCATAGACCGTGAAGAATCGAAAGGTTTTCACAGGTACATTTAACCTGTTAGTTAGCAATCTTGGGACTTAAGAAGTGGAATCAACAGGATAACTCAACTGGATTGTTCGTAACTCTGACTCTGGACCGTCTCCTTATTACTGATAACAACCAACATTTGCTCCATTGTTTGACTGAATTTCCACCATTTAAATTATTGTTCTTTAGTTACTAAACTCATCACTATTGAAAAAGATCCCTGAGTAGTAGTTAGAAATTGTTTGTTAGGAGTCAGTCTGAATAGTCCTCGTGGGAACGATACTCTACTTATCACTTTATTACTTGTCGACCACGTATACTTGCATGTGCGTTGGGAGCAACAACTACCTTAAAAGGTTCCAGAGGGAAAGCATGAAGCTTCCTCCAGTCCTCGATAATATTATTATAGTAGCTTTTGGCAAGAGCCTAAATTCCAAAGGGTCGCTAGTTACTAGGGAATTGCAGTGGAGCCTCACTCAACATCATGTGTCAACATGGAGTGCCCTACATCAGAGGTACACCGAGAATCTCTGCTTGGAACCAGAACACTCTTAGAACCCTGAAGTTGAACGAAGAAAACGAGCAGAAAGTCCATCCCTGGAGGGAGAAGGGGACCAAAAAACAGTAAAAGGAAAAACACAGAGCCAAGTAGGAATAACAAAGCAGGGGAACACCCGGGGACTCAGGTCCCAGGAGAAACGAATCGAGCCCCGCTACTTCTGAGATTTTAGTTTGCAAGTCAACGCCGTGGAACTTGTTGCCAATCACTTTGGCAAACTAGGGCCAAAAGTACGCTGGCTGTAACATAAAAAGAGCAACCGAGAGGAATACAATGGCCTACTGTGACTTCCATTGTAGTAACAGCCATGCCGCAGTAGACTGTAAGGCGCTTATGTTAGAAATTGAGCATCTATTAAAGGAGAGACACCTCAAGAATTTGGTTGAAGAAGGACCAAGGCGGCCGAGAGCACCGGACTCTGGGGACAAGCAGAATATCAACGCGATCTTCGCGACCTCGGGACCTGTCACGGCCCAGAGGACTGAAAAGTTTGAATTTTTCACTAGCCCTATTACGTTCAATCTGGAAGATAAATGACAGCATCAAGACGCTCTCACCATCCCCATAAGGGTATCAAATCTCCAGATCAAGCAAGCTTTGGTTGACCTAGAAAGTAATGTGAACATTATTCGGAGGGAGGTACTACAGAAATTAGGCCAAGACCATCAGATGATCCCAAGCCTTCACAGGATAATCGGCTTCAACGGCCTCCGTGAAAAACTTATTAGAGAACTAGCTCTACCGGTTCATATCCCAGGCATGACAACCATAACCCTCTTTCAGGTACTCACCTGTGATATGTAATATGATGTCATCCTGGGACGGCGCTGGATACACACCGTAAAGGGAGTACCTCAACACTCCACCAAGTTTTCAGATACTCTACCTTACACAAGATTAATGACTTACAGAGTGAGCGGCCTTTGCCTGGAGACTATCCAATATCCAATAGAGGACACGACAAAGGGTTGATAGCCAAGGTAAATATGATCGATGAGGAATCCTTCTAGTATGAAATGATGGAACGTAAGGATAGAATAGAGATTGGTGAGCTAAGGGAGAGGTTGTCAGAGATGAGCCAACTAATTCCCAAGGCAGCAGAGCTAGGGTAACATCTCACAGAGGTATTGATAAAGCACGAAGGACCATTATGGTTGATACACTGCTACTTGGTATTGGCAAGGGTCAAGGTGCAACTCTTGCAGCTTCCGACAATCACCGAACCAGTCCAGGGAGAACACATATTGTTGTATGTTTCAATTTCAGAAGTGACGTGGAATGCGGTGCTCGCAAAAGAAGAAGATGGGAGACAGCTTCCCATAAAGTACGCTAGCAAAGGACTTTTATACACGGATGGGCTTCTGCCTCTACTTGTTCATTTTATTACGGTCGTGGTCATGGAAACTCAGAAGTTGGGTTCGTATTTTCTCAGCCATACAGTCAGTGTGGTTTCTTCTGTACCATTACGGGCCATTTTGTCCAGACTCGGGCTCTCAAAAGGGTTGGCAGAATGGGCTGAAGAACTGGGAGAATACGATATCATTTATCAACCACGAACGGCCATCCAGTCACGGGCTTTAGAAGGCTGCACCTTAGATTTTATGGAAGAATTACCACCAACGGCGGAGGAATCAATCCAACAGGCGGGGACAATCGAGCCCAGGCACTGGGGAATCTATACGGACGTGGAGCTTAAAGGAAAAGAAGTCAACCTCTATTTATAGATGAAGACACCCACCATGAAAGTCTTATGCAAGGCCGCGAAAGTTCCAAGCATCGAAACAGATTATGAAGCCATAACTCAAGCTCTTAACTTAGCCTACATATTAGGGGCCAGAGAGGTCAGCCTCTTCAGTAGTTCCCAGCTGGTGGTCAGTCGAGCGAATGAGGTTTTTACCACGGAAGACATCTATGCGCTAGGTTGGCAACTTTTGAAAATTTTTTACAAGTGGGAGTCTGTCTATAAGGAGGAAAGCTCAAACGAGAGAAAAGTCCCCGAGGAATCACACACTAATTCAGTCGACCAGCAGGTAGTGATTGAGCTGACCCCCGTGGATCTGATGAACCTTGAAGTTCCGAGCACGGGCTCCGCCTCAGAACAGCATCATGTACTGATTAACTACGTGGACAAGGGAATACTCCCCGAAGATAAGTCAGAAAGCAGACAGCTGCGTAGGCAGGCAGTTCATTATTGTTTAATCAACGGGGATTTATACCATCAGACTGTCAGCGATCCACAGGCTACACCTCGAGGCCCTGCACCCTTCGACGAGGGAGCCATGGTAGATACCTCCATTCGATGATGGAAGTACAATCCTTCTCAATACTTGCTTTAATTAAGTCTTTAATTTCTTTTAATTTTGATCGCAGTATTTACATACTCATCAGTTATGTTACAGGTTTTCGCCCACAACAGTTCAGGCCCTGCTCCCCTATTTATCAATAAAACTACTATTTTACTTAGTTTTACTATTTAAATTCAGATCCATCTACGATCCAAATATTCATAGCCCCTACCAGACCTAAGTTGAAGTAATACACCCACTTTTCGCTACAAAAATTAAGGTAAACTACTCTCTTAGAGCTGGATCACGTCTAGCTCAGCCACCAGGCATTATTCATAAGTTGAACACATCAATTCAACAAAATTGCACCTACATGTTGGCGGGGATGCCCCCCTGCATAGTGCCAGAAAGTTTTAAAATACTCGAGTAAACAAGCAACGACGTTCTGTATCGGAACGCAAAAATGCCCCCGTTCCCACATGGGCTAAAGTCGTCCCATTGTGGGCGCAAACAGCCATCTATCATAGGCGCAATATAATTCGTCAACTACTGATGCAAATTAAGCGCCCTTCAGTGCGCACCCCCGTCTTTTCAAGACACTAGCCTAGAAAGGCACACAAAATATTCTGCTTAAACTACACAAGTACGCATAAAAATTATTAATGAACGGTCATTATATTAATAACAAACAACCCATATGCTCATAATATACAATTAAGTTTTTTTTAATACAACACTGTTTAGTACAGTTATTCTAAAAAAATTTAAAAAGGCAAAGCTTAAAACTTCTCAAAATCTGCACGGGTGAAGATCCTTCATCTGAATTGTAGCTACAAGCTGCTAAGTAGTTCGAAGTTCTCCCGCATCAAGGGACATGTCAGCCTGAGAAACCTTCGGCGTACTACCCCTGAGGTGACCAAGACCCAAATACCCTGATCAAAGCAAGGGTCCTTTGAAGCGTCTGAATATGGACACAGTTTTCCACCATCTCGTCCGCTGAACTTAAAGAGAAACTTGAAGATCTGCTCCGACCCCTGCTAGACAAATAGGAGTGCACTGCTCTGCAGATCTTCAAGCGCAATTAGGAGCTCATCGAAGACGAGGATGCTTGAGATGGAATCTACCACAAGGGAGCCTCTACCCCCTGGTATTCCATAGCCAGCGGATGATGAGGTGTTGCAGCAGCAATACGGCCCAACCAGCCGAACCACGAGACATCCTTGAACCACGAGTAGAGTTAGAGCTTGGTGACTCATTAATCCACTCATGGCTCGAAGTTATATTCTCTTGCCTGCCATGGAATGGAGCAAGGCACGTGGGCTTCAATCCTACACCGTCAAAAAAGCTACCCGAACATCTACAATGTCCTGGGGGAAGCCTCACGACAGCAGAGGGGGTTAAGCCTCCAGACCCCGCATGACAAGAGGAATATCACAGCAACCATTGTGTTAGAAGAAGAGCACACCGTAATCAATGCATATGCCAAAATGACGACATTCTGAAAAGCATCATTTGAATCCCGATTAAACTTCATGACTCGAGGGACTCCATCCGTCCATTCATAGATGAAGGAAAAGAGAAAGTCAATTGCAGATGATCTTTCTCCTACAGCCTTTCGGTGCACCATCCATTCTGAACAAAGGAGTTTTTCTGGAAATATCAAACCAAGATCAAAGGAAAATGTTTTTGAAGATAGAAGAGCCATTCTTTCATAAAGAACTTTAAAACATGGAATATTTTTCTAAAGAAGACTTGTGATTCCACCAATATCACGAAGCCCTATTTATAGGCTGGAAGAGATAAGAACGGATCATGAAACGGTCAAGCATAATTATGGCCTGAGATATGAAATGATTCAGCACAGCAAAAAGCATTCTCGGAAATGTACATGGAATCGACATCAACCAATCAGATGAAGACACGCGGAGTTCTCGAATAAATCAGCATCATTCTTGGTCAAAGAGAGTGCGAGTTTCAAATAGTCAGTGAGATATCCTTCACATCCGTCGTGTACACTGCTTTTACTTCCTGAATGCTTGCGTCAGCACTCAGCAAGTAGGGGGACAGACTGTGTGGGCAAAAATATGCCACCGATTATTACAGGGATACAAGTCCAGCTGGCGAGACTAGACTTATCCTACAAGTCACCCGGCATAGAGGATATACGCATGTTCTGCGAATTACGACCGTTCAGGCGGTACAGGCGTAGGATGCAAGGCATACATTCCGCCGACTTAGGGTTACAGTCTCCTAGTTATGGTTTTGTATATACCACCGCCATAAGTTTATAGGCCCATGAGCCTCCTTTGTCTTTGTATTTTACCATAATTAGGACTGAGTAATCACTAGTATAAATACCCCTCCTTACATTTTATTGTACATCAAGCAATTCTCCACTGAATCTGACTATTCTCAAGGAATAAAACTCTTTACTTTCTTGTCTATTATTTTCCTCTCTATTTACTTACTTTTCCATCATATTTTACGGTATGCTTGTGACTCATTCATATATTAAAGTGTTTAACCTAGACATCATATTTTAGGCATAAACACTTTGGAAGTGTAATCGACCCATTGTTAACCAATTTTACGTAAAGAACCTCAACCAATTGAGCTTAGGTGCGCGTCGTAACACTCGAGCTATTATGCCCGGATAGCCCCTCTCAGTGACCACCAAGCCTAACATCTCTTACCCTCTCGGTGCAAAGAAGTGTTACATTAAGCTCAATCGATATTGTGTCCAAGTAAGGTATCTCCCTCTCGGTGTTCAACCCATTAACCTGGAATAAATGTGGTACACCTACCATCGGTACCCCGTTAATCACTATCACATTCCTAGAAGTACCCTCTCAGTGTAAATCTAGTACTCATAGGGCTAGAACTAGCATTTGCAACTGCCAATTTATGAGAATTAAAGCAAGTAGTAATTAATAAGCCAAACACCTAAGTCAATAATGGTAAAAGAATACTCAATATGTCGAAAGCACAATGGTGTCAGTACACAAGCATTAGCTCTACCAATTTATCAACTACACATGTTCATAGTCTCAAAATAACACCAACAAGTCAAGATAATGAAATACAAACCAAGGTAATAAACAAAAGGGAAAAGGATTTGACAATTTAAGTTCCTAGTCTTCAAACCTTATGACACGACCCGGAATCCGGTTAGGCCGTGCGGGCACCCGACATCCTCCCCTAGACCCGTCGGGCGAACCCTTACCAATTAAATTAGGAAAATAAATATAACAATTCATAAATAAGGACAAGACTTAAAATAAAAATACAGACATACTGATACCTCTAAGCTGTACAAAAGAAATTACAGCTGACTACCCAACATACTAGGTTTAGGGCTATCCAGACTAGACATCTAAGAGTACAAAGAAGATAGATGCCTCATGAAGGGAGCAAAATGCAACTGAAATAATAACCAATAAACTGGTGGCCATCCGGAATAAAAGCTGGCTCACCCTGACAGCTGAAGTCGTCTTCGCTCCTTCACAACGTGGCAAACTCAATCCTGGAGCGAACCTGCCGAAACGAAATAGATAGACAAAAAAATAAACAACAAACAAGGGTGAGTCAAAAGGATTCAATAAGTGGGACAGACTAGCCACCTCAAAGAATAGGATAGCTAGCCAGGGAGAAGAAACAGATAAACCAAATTCCTCTTATTTAAATTATAAAAAGGCAGAGCCAGATAATAACCGGAAATACGTAAGAAACTATAAACTCAACCAAGGATGTGAGCCAGAAGTATATCAACAAATAACCAATGCACATATAAGCAAACAGTAATCATGTACCGCAAGTCTACACAATGGTATGAATTGAGATGAAATGAAATGAAATGATGTGAAATGTGATGCAAGGGGTCACATGTGCCCGTAATCCCATCCCGAAGCGAAATACTCCTGCATTCGAGGGGAATCCAATCTGATAACCAACTGGAGCGGAATACTCATGCTCCTGGGGCGGAATACTCCTGCACCCGATATGATATAAACCAAAGGCGGAATACTCCTGCACTCTCTTGGGGCGGAATACTCCTGCACCCGATATAATGTAAAGCTGAGGCGGAATACTCCTGCACTCAATATCTGACATAAGAGCGGAATACTCCTGCTCCTAAGGCGGAATCCTCCTACCCTCAATATGATACAATGGAGCGGAATCCTCCTGCTCCTGGGGCGGAATACTCCTGCACCCAATATGATATGCAATGTAATGCATATGAATGATATATAATGCATATGAATGCAATGTGATGCAATAATAATCCTTCACCGGCGTGGGACTCTCATCGACAGCCGGGAAGTAGATGCCAACTCACAGCCAGAGTACAATACTCAGATCCTCAATGCAATACCAACAACAAGACATAACATATAATATACAATGTAAATCCAAAGCTAAGGCGTAATGAGTACGCCTATCGGCAGCTACACACATAAGGAACACGTGGTAGAATATCCACAAGGCCAAGGGCCTCCAAAGAAATGGATACAAGCACTTACCTCTTACAAATGTTAGCTCTGCTAATCAACAACCGCTTTATCCTTTGGTTTCATTGCTAAACGATCCCACTCTATTCAATAAGCAGAAAAATATATCAAATTAGGCTAAAGGCTTCATTCCTTACGTCTTAGGGCAATCCGGTTAGGAACCTGATACCCTATTTGCATACATAATACGTTGGCCAGGCCTATGTACAGGGTTTAAGGTCACATAACCAAACCCTAAATAAATTACACTTATATGTTTCCCATAACTCACTGAGTACAAATATATAATTAATTTCTTTATCAGGGTCCAATTGACCCTTTAAACTATTAATTGAACTTATTAAAACGATGTCTAATATCCCAATTTTTACCGTTAAACTATATTCAAACATACGTAATAAACTCAAATAATGCATTAAGATCATTACCTGAATGTTTCGGGGTGAAAATTCTACCTTTTTCCGGCTCTTTTCCCATTTTCTGGCATTTTCTCTTTCGTTTCTCGTCATTTCCATTTCTGTTCATTTCGTTTCTGCTTGTGTACGCTAAGCTTATCCCTTAGCACACACTGACTTTATTTTCTTTTCTTTTGTCCTTTTCTCTTTTGTTTTCTTTCTTTTCTTTTCTTTTCTTTTTTTTTTTTTGCGATGAAAATTAAAACGGTACCCTACGATATTTGAAATAATTTCAACTTTTGCATACAAGTTATACAAAATATATGTAGCATACTCGCTAAGGCGGATCTCAAATCGGGTTCCCGAAACTCAAGCTGCGAATTTAAATGGAAAAAGGTCAAATTATTTAACTTTCGTCATTTTAACGGAAACTAGCCGAACAACCTCGAAATTCACTTTTGAAAGTTCACAAAAGTCATAAATAATCATACGAACCCAATGGCGCTTTCGGATTTCGGATCGGAGATCATTCGCCAAAATTGAGCTCGAAAACCTCTTTTTAATATTTATCGACAATAAAAACTGAAATCTTCTTCCGATGCCTACCAAACGAGGTCGGATTTCGCTCAAATTTTACATATAAGTCCCAATGGACCCTACAAAAATTTTAAAATTATTGGCACGTAAATCGGAGTCCTATCTTTCGAAACGACTGACCAAGGTCATTTCATTCTCCTCCACTTAGACTCTCGTTCGTCCTCGAACGAGCCTAAGTCTAAAGCAAGATTCACATAGATAACAAGAGAACTTGCACAAGCTTCATAAACTACTCCATGGACGTTATCTCATGATTACAGAATCAGAATTATAACACGCACATCAAACTCATGGATAAAAACATAACTGGATAATATCATAACGACATTGCCCAGCTTATTCTGACTAAGCTGATCCTTCCTCGATCACGAGAGGAGAGTTCTACATTTTCGAAACAAAGATACACGGAACTTTGGATGGATTAACATGATTCTACCGGTGAATCACCTCATCGATATATTTTTCGATATAGAACAAGTCGATGAAACAAAGAATTAGCTTACGCTTCAGCAACGCCTTAGAGATTTAATATTATGATTCGGAATCAATTAGAGGACGACTCCTCCACTTAGAGCATAAACTCATACAACTAATTTGAATAGAAATAGTCATCCTCGCACAACCTGCTGGATTAAGGAAGACTTAGCTAAATAGAGAACGCGACTCAGACCTGAGCTACCAAATTACTCTCTCGAGTTGCCAAACAGCTGCAACTCTCGAGTTCACAACTCCATACATTTTCTATAAGCACCACCGCCTGATGGATCAAATCAAAGGTCAAATGATGCCTCTCATTACCCTTAGTAGCCTTAAAAAAACGACAATGTGCTTACCCGGCCACCTTGAAACGCACTCTGGCTCAACACAGGGAACATCATAAGAGGCTACTGACCGCCTAAGCTCACCAGTGCCGAACAAAGAAGAGATGGAAATGGACTGAGGATAGGAATAATTAGAGCTTCAGGAAGCTCATCTTTTTATTTGCTTGGCTCTCAGAGCTACACTACTTCCGAGTCAAGCTAACCAAAGAATCGCAATTGAAGAGATAGACATTAAATAAGCTTTATGGAACAACATCTATGTCAATTTAACCTTCCTATAAGAAGGAAACTCTGACAATTTACCAGACACCCTTTTATAACCGAAACAAGTTCATAGAATAACATAACTTTACTAGCATTCTGAATCAAGAGGAGATACGTAGATCGAATATTACTTACTAATCACTTTGGACCGGAAGAAATAATATCACTTTCTGATTGTGATGAATAAGAATCCCATCATCCTATCGACAGTGAGTTCCAAAGAGAGGTAGACTGACTTGACATTATAATAGAATGAGGCACAACAAGATGCCAAGCAAACAATACTGATACTCACTCACAAATCTCTCACATTTAAACCAGATAAACTAGTAGGGTCATCATAAATGCCAGGATTAAATCATATCAGAAGCTCACCCCTCTACCGCAACCGATTCTTAATAGAAACGACATCCAAGGAAACCATCGAAACATGATAAGACACACCATTTCCAGATCGATCGAAAGAATCAAATATTACTCACATTTAAGGGAAGAAGAAATACAAGGGTCTACTACATCGGATGCCTCAGCATCTAGCCAAACTGGCAGTTCATAAAACTGCCTCTGCGGCTGAACTAAGCCGCTACACTGATAATTACCTTCTGAAGAATAACTGCCACCACGCTCTCGACCTTTACTGAATCGTGGTATTTCTCTGACTGATTAAGATCTAAATGAAATCCCTGCGACTATACAGGTGCCTGATGACGAGAGAAAAGACGACTGTCTACTTGTCGGAGTAAGGGAAAACTCCTCAAAGGATAACCAGACTCACGACAATGATAACACCTTTTCGCTGAAAGTGGAAGCTGGACAGATTGTTGATAGCTACAAAGAGAAAGCTGAGTCTAATCTTGATGAACTACCCGCGCACTCTAAAAATCACGTGACACAAGCTGAGATAACCTGAAAGGTGACCTCCCAAAATAATCAGAACTCTTACCTCCAAATGAGGTACCATGGTTGCCCACTAGGGCCATGGGATTTCTTACTGCCCCGCTCTAACTCTTCCCGCTCTAACTTATAGTATGACTAATACCTCTGACCAATATCAGCAATAACATTAAATGAAGTCCCAACCTCAATTTCTCGAGCCATCTGGGATCTCAAGGAAAGAGAAAGGTCACCAATAAATCTTTAAATATTCTCGAAAGGTTTATGGACTAGTTATAGAGCATATCCAGTCATCATGGAAAAATTCAATCTCATATTCTGAAACCGATAGGCTACCCTGTCTAATCCACTTAAATTGGCGACGCTTTTCATCTCGCTCGCTACTCGAAAGGAACTTTACCACGAATCTAGAAGAAAAACTAAACCAAGTTAGCTAATAAGAGAGCGGCCCACCAATTCAAGGCTGGACCCTGGAACTGGAAAGCAGAATAATCAACACCATACCGCTCGATATAATCCAGAGCCTGAAGGATACGCTGACATCATTTTATTTTTAAAAAAAACTTACACAGGGATTATTTGATACATGGCCTGAGAACATCAAAAGGTTCAATTGGGTAAAATAATGCAGCCTTTTCAGATACTCGGACCGAGCCATTACTCGGGCTAGCTAACCAGCCAGAATAACTAGAGGCACAACATATGCTACCTCAGGAACATACTTTACTGCGGTAATAATAAAAACTAGAATAGCAGCTCCCTGAGACCGAACGTCCGCATCTGCGGCAACCTGATAAGCTGCCTAGAGAATAATAGGTTCTTGCGGTATCTGCGTCGCTAAGATTCTCGTAAAACATCATAGAGAGCCAGGGGAATCACAAGGCCCTGCTCCCTTGCCCATCGCGAGCTTGTAAAGCTAGGACCTCCGTAACTAGATCGTCAGCACGATAAATAAATCTCTCGGGGCTTCGTCAGTGCTAGCCCCAGGCTAGACTGCTTCGTCTTGAACTCATACCGTTTGCAGATTTGTCGCACGAGGGTTCACAATTACCACGAAGGAATTAACGAAAATATTTTTGCATCCAAGACCGACGCACGATCAGAAATGAAGTAAGTGAAACTTCCTAAATGCCATCATAGCCTCTCGTAGATAAGTACGGACGTCTACGTACCCATCAGCGAGACTCTACTAGACACTGTCTAAGGCAGGATATACTCTAAAGTGGGCTCTGATACCAACTGACACGACCCGGAATCCGGTTAGGCCGTGCGGGCACCCGACATCCTCCCCTAAACCCGTCGGGCGAACCCTTACCAATTAAATTAGGACAATAAATATAACAATTCATAAATAAGGACAAGACTTAAAACAAAAATACAGAAATACCGATACCTCTAAGCTGTACAAAAGAAATTACAGCTGACTACCCAACATACTAGGTTTAGGGCTATCCAGACTAGACATCTAAGAGTACAAAGAAGATAGATACCTCCTGAAGGGAGCAAAATGCAACTGAAATAATAACCAATAAACTGGTGGCCATCCGGAATAAAAGCTGGCTCACCCTAACGGCTGAAGTCGTCTTCTCTCCTTCACAACGTAGCGAACTCAATCCTGGAGTGAACCTGCCGAAACGAAATAGATAGACAAGATATAAACAACAAACAAGGGTGAGTCAACAAGACTCAATAAGTGGGGCAGACTAGCCACCTCAAAGAATAGGATAGCTAGCCCGGGAAAAGAAACAGATAAACCAAATTCCTCTTATTTAAATTATAAAAAGGCAGAGCCAGATAATAACCGGAAATACGTAAGAAACTATAAACTCAACCAAGGATGTGAGCAAGAAACATATCAACAAATAAGCAATGCACATATAAGCAGAACAGTAATCATGTACCGCAAGTCTACCCAATGGTATGAATTGAGATGAAATGAAATGATATGAAATGTGATGCAAGGGGTCACATGTGCCCGTAATCCCATCCCGAAGCGGAATACTCCTGCATTCGAGGGGAATCCAATCTGTTAACCAACTGGAGCGGAATACTCATGCTCCTGGGGCGGAATACTCCTGCACCCGATATGATATAAACCAGAGGCGGAATACTCCTGCACTCTCCTGCGGCAGAATATTCCTGCACCTGATATAATGTAAAGCTGAGGCGGAATAATCCTGCACTCAATATCTGACATAAGAGCGGAATACTCCTGCTCCTGGGGCGAAATCCTCCTACCCTCAATATGATACAATGGAGCGGAATCCTCCTGCTCCTGGGGCGGAATACTCCTGCACCCAATATGATATGCAATGTAATGCATATGAATGACATATAATGCATATGAATGCAATGTGATGCAATAATAATCCTTCACCGGCACGGGACTCTTATCGACAGCCGGGAAGTAGATGCCAACTCACAGCCAGAGTACAATGATCAGATCCTCAATGCAATACCAACAACAGGACATAACATATAATATACAATGTAAATCCAAAGTTAAGGCGTAATGAGTACGTCTATCGGCAGCTACACACATAAGGAACACGTGGTAGAATATCCACAAGGCCAAGGGCCTCCAAAGAAATGGATACAAACACTTACCTCTTCCAAAAGTTAGCTCTGCTAATCAACAACTGCTTTATCCTTTGGTTTCATTGCTAGACGATCCCACTCTATTCAATAAGCAGAAAAATATATCAAATTAGGCTAAAGGCTTCATTCCTTAGGTCTTAGGGCAATCCGGTTAGGAAACTGATACCCTATTTGCATACGTAATACGCAGGTCAGGCCTATGTACAGGGTTTAAGGTCACATAACCAAACCCTAAATAAATTACATTTATATGTTGCCCATAACTCACTGAGTACGAATATATAATTAATTCCATTTTCAGGGTCCAATTGACCCTTTAACTATTAATTGAACTTATTAAAACGATGTCTAATATCCCAATTTTTACCGTTAAACTATATTCAAACAAACGTAATAAACTCAAATAATGCATTAAGATCATTACCTGAATGTTTCGGGGTGAAAATTCTACCTTTTTCCGGCTCTTTTACCATTTTCTGACATTTTCTCTTTCGTTTCTCATCATTTCCATTTCTGTTCATTTCGTTTCTGCTTATGTACGCTAAGCTTATCCCTTAGCACACACTGACATTCTTTTCTTTTCTTTTTTCCTTTTCTCTTTTGTTTTCTTTCTTTTCTTTTCTTTTCTTTTCTTTTCGCGATGAAAATTAAAACGGTACCCTACGATATTCAAAATAATTTCAACTTTTGTATACAAGTTATACAAAATATATGTAGCATACTCGCTAAGACGGATCTCAAATCGGGTTCCCGAAACTCAAGATGCGAATTTAAATGGAAAAAGATCAAATTATTTAACTTTCGGCATTTTAGCGGGAACTAGCCGAACAACCTCGAAATTCACTTTCGAACGTTCACAAAAGTCATAAATAATCATACGAACCCAACGGCACTTTCGGATTTCGAATCGGAGTTCATTTGCCAAAATTGAGCTCGAAAACCTCTTTTTAATATTTATCGACAATAAAAACTGAAATCTTCTTTCGATGCCTACCAAACGAGGTCTGATTTAGCTCAAATTTTACAGATAAGTCCCAATGGACCTTTCAAAGATTTTAAAATTATTGGTACGTAAATTGGAGTCCTATATTCCGAAACGACTGACCAAGGTCGTTTCACCCTAGACTTGGGGATGAACTCTTGCCCCCTTAGATTGAGAAATGAGCCAAAGATGCTCCCTAGGTCGTCCAAAGGGCTATTTATATGTCCCTAATTCAGCTGGGATGAAATTCCAAATCTGCCCAGTGCATTCTAGATGCGACCTCACGCGATCACATTTCCCTTTGCGCTATCGCGCTGAATAGATTCTCTGAAGCTTCACGATTGCGGCACACTTGAACGCTATCACGCTGAGTTCTCTGGTACTCTTGCGTGATCGCTACTGTCTCTTTGAGATCGCGATGCATAGCTTTTCAGACCAGAATCTGCAGCTTCTCAATTCATCCTTGTTTTGACTTGTTTTTCATCTTTTCATCACAACAGCTCCAATAACCTGCAATATGCAACCAAAGCATGATAAGTGTGTGTCTTTTATCCATAATACATAACAAAAGCTCAAGTAAATAGAAGGCAATGTGTGGCATTTTTCGCACACATCAATTAGCCGTTGTCTTTTTACTTTATTTTGTTTAACTTTTGAGGCTAAACGTTTAGCCAACTTGTAAATATTTTGGGCCATTGGTCGTTTCAATGGACGTTTTTCGTTTAATCTTTCGAGCGTTGGTTTCCAAAGATAAATTTCGTGCTTTATCATTTGAAGTTCAATGACTTCATTGTTCCGAAAAGGGAATAAATTAAATATGGCCCAATGTGATAGTGCGTAATGAAGAAAGACGTCTCGTTTTCTTGTGAATGCCCAAATTCTTCGAACATTAAGTTCGGAATCAACTATTTAAAATAAATAGAATACTCGATACTTAGCCATTTGACTAGCATAATAAGTGAGCCGATTGCTTTAGGCATGAAGTGTATTTTCATTGGCAATTAAATTGGCTGCTATCGGGCGCTTAATACATGATGTCTTCGACCCTTGATAGTGGTCATATTTTACATCTGGCCATTTGAGGTGTTTTTACTAATACAACTTATCCTTGGCCGCTACTGGACTGTTTACACAATGATTACTTCTAAACAAGAACAGTCCCCAATGTGAGCGTGTTTGATGAGTTGTGGACGGTCAGCCCCCAGTGTTTGACTTCAATTGCAGCTTGTCGCCGTTAGCTTTAAACACAAGCTTCAAAAAATTTCTTGGTTACAGGCAGCCCCCAGTCTTCAAGCAATCGATCAATCTTTTATCTCTTTCATCCCCAGAGTGTTCAGGTGCCAAGTATGAGGAGCCGGACACTAGAAAAAAGAATCTTTTGCGTGCCTCTACAAATTGGTTTCCTGAAACGAGGATGCAAAGAAAGAAACAAGGTTGACTTAAAGATGAAGACCGCATTAGAGTGTTCCTCAGACTTATCGACCCAGAGTTCGAAGCGTCTAAGGCTCATATTTTCGTGGATGATATGTGTCATCATTCGATTCCAACTTTTCCTATCATCTAAAAGTGTGAGTACCAAAAGCAATAGTAAACTTTCCCAAATCGGAGTAAAATTAAAATAGAGTGAGAAGGAGTTATACGATACCGAGAGCTTAGAAGTAATACTTCTTCAATTCTATGTTATTCCAATTGAGTGGAACCAATTTTGAATTCAGTGTCTCCAATCGGTAGGTTCCTTTACTGATCACCTAAGCGATTCAGTAGGGTCCCTCCCAATTGGCTCCTAGTTTGCCTTCGTTGGGTTCCCCTGGTTTGGGCATTTTATTTTTCAACACGCAGTCACCTGCATTGAAATTTCGATACCTCACTTTCTTGTTGTGGATTCCACCATTTTCTTTTATGGGGTTATCCAGATCAAGGCCATTTCTCTCTTGCCTTCGAGCAAATCCAACCCGATCAATATAGCTTCCTAGTTTGATTCATCGGTAGAATGGGCGAATCGAAGACTTGGTTCACCAACTTCAACCGAAAGTAAAGCTTCAAACCCATAGACAAGTGAAAACGAAGTCTCCCCGGTACTATTTTTCACCGTAGTTCGGTGAGCCCATAGTGCAGCCGGTAGTTCATCCGGCCAGTTTCCCTTTGCTTTGTCCAACTTTTTCTTCAAGTACTCAATTATTATTTTGTTGAAAGATTCTACTTGCTCGTATGCACTTGGGTGATAAGGGGTTGATGTTATCCCCTTGATCCCCCACTTTGCAAAGAAAGTTGTTATCTTCCTCCCAACGAACTGCTTGTCGTTGTTGCAAGTGATCTCCTTTGGAATCCCAAAGCAGAAAATGATGTTCTTCCATATGAAATTAATGATCTCTTTTTTACCTTATATTTGACAAGGGCACTGCTTCAACCCACTTAGAAATATAGTCAGTTAAAATAAAAAACAATTGTACCTTACTGGGCGCAGTTGGAAGCAGCCCGACTAGATCCATCCCCCACTTCATAAACGACCAAGGTGATGTGACATAATGAAGGGGCTCTGCTTGTTAATGGAGGAGGTTCCCATGACGCTGACACTTATCACATTTTGAACAAAAGTCTTGGCGTCCTCCCCCATAGTCGGCCAATAGTATCCGGCTCTGATCAGCCTCCGTACCAAAGACTTGCTCCTTGAGTGGTTGCCACACTTGCTAAAGGACCACTATACATTCGCCTATAGAGCTCATTGTCCATGAGGGAGTAATGGGACCCTTTAGCTTTGAGTGTCCAGGCAGCTTTCTTAAACCCGGGAGTGTTCCTGCCTGCAAGTAAGAAAGAAACTTGTTTCTCCAATTCCAAGTTCTATTGACAGTGTGTACCTCATTTCGAGTTCGGTTAAAAGTCGAATCGAACAAGTGTATAATTGACTCGTTGAGGTTGTTTCCAGCTTCAGCCGTCGATCCAAGATTGATTCGGGCATCGACTTCAACTTTTTCTTCTCTTGGGATCTGCATTATCTTCCATTCCTAAAAAAAAGTCAGAAGATTTTTTACATTTTCCAAGAATTGCTGCATTCTTGGGTCTCGGGCGGTGAAATCTCCTTGGACTTGGTTCACAACCAGTTGAGAGTCGTTTTTTATTCAAGTCGTTTGATTTTTAACTCCTTGGCAAATTCGAGGCCTGCAACTAGGGCCTCATATTCGGCCTCATTGTTAGTGGAAACATGTAATTTGATCGAATATCTTAATTTCTCACTTGTTAGTGCCACGAGCAGGACACCTAGCCCGGCCCTCTTTACGTTGGAAGTACCGTCCGTGTAGAGGGTCCAAACTCTGGGGTCCGAACCTTTCATCATCATTTCCTTTTTCTTTTCCTCCGAAAGGATATTTGCACTGAAATATGATACAAAATCAGCCAACACATGTGATTTGATGGCGGTACGAGGTTGATAAGTGATGTCATATCCACTCAGCTCGACCGTCCATTACATTAGTCTTCCGGATAAATCCGGCCTGTGCAAAATGCTTCGCAGAGGGAAAGTAGTAACGACAGAAATAGAATGACATTGAAAACACAGTCTTTCTTTTCGTTCAGCTACAACAAGTGTGATCCACGCTAAACCTACACCTCAATGGGTGAGGGACAATCGCTAAAGATATAGTACCGAAAGAGTGGGGGTCTAATTCCACGAGGAGCTAGCACGTGTTCTATATGTAGAGAGAATAAAATCACGTTCCAAGGATTGTGCGAGTATTCCTAACTAAAGAGTGAAGATTGTATGACTAAAATTAGAGGTATTAACTAAACTAACATGTAACAATCATACAATTGAATTGGTTGTAAAATAAAAAGAGAAAATTAGGGTTTACCCATTCAAACAAAACTCTAATAACCTAAACACCTTTTATAATCACACGAACTCCATGGGTAATGATTATGGTCGAACTATCATATTTAACCCTCTAAATCCATTAGGTATAGAGATGGTCTACCAACTTAAGCTCGTTGGGGTCTAGCTTAAAACTCTAGTCCAAAGACTGGAGCGAAAATCACCCTTTTTGGTCGTTCCCTTTAGATGGGGTAGGCTCGTAAGCCAATATAACCCAAATTCTCACTGGCGTCTATAAGCCCACCCCTTCAACCCCGTTAGAGTGATTAAAGCAAAGTGGGGTTTTGGTAAAGTGAGGCCCCACCTTAAACCCTTTTCATGTTAATAATAGAAACTAGATTGATATTAATCCATAGATTTGGTAAGATTAAAATAAGTGTTTAAGTTAAAATAATCAAGTTATCATAGATAAACCCCTAGTATGAGTTTAGCTACTCATACTACGGTTCAACACAACTATAGTAAGGAATGAAATAGCAAGAATCATGTAATAGTATAGATGAAATATTGGAATCCTTACAAAAATTATTGTTAGAACCCTTGCTTGCCTTCCAAGAATATTCAAAAGTGAAATAGAATAAAATATTCTAAGATCCTTTGCCTTGGAGGACTAATGGTCTATTTATAGGCATGGGTTTGAAAGCTAATTTAACAATTACAAAACTTCAATTTCGTTCCATTTTCTACATTTCGCCGATCCTTTGCCTTGAAGTTTTGTAATTGTTAAATTAGCTTTCAAACCCATGAATACCGGTCAGCACCCATAAATTAGCTTCCTCTTTGTCTTTCGCCTTTTAGTTTTGGCGGGTCGCTCCTCAAGCGGAGGAATTTGTCTTCTCCGTCGCCGATTTCCTGAGTCCATTATGAATACCAGTGGGCAGCCGATGATTCTGTGGTTCCGACAATTACTTTCAGCTCATTATTCGGCGGTCGCCCTTTCAAATCGGTGGCGTGCAGATTAGCTCTTGAAATTGCATCTGTGCTAGCTGAGGTCTTCTCAATTTAGCCTCTGATTCGGCGGGGGCCGAACTTGGTCTGCGGCAGCCTTTCTCCAGTTTCTTCACTGGTAGCCAGTTTCTTGCATTTTGTCAATCTTTTCATTCCATTTGGCTTTATAACTTGTAATATTAATCAACACCTGAAACATGGAGAATCACATAAGATTTGTGCACATAACAAGGCTAAAAGACATAAAATCTAGTTTAAAAGAGTCTAATATTAGCATAAAATACCAACACATCAAATTGCTAATGCCAATTTCTCTAAGTGTGGATATCTAGTTTTTGCATCAAATAAAGTTTTACTGACATAATAGATTGGAAATTGTTTACCTCTGTCCTCCCGGACAAGGACTACACTTACAGCCACTTCTGAAACGACAAGGTAGATAAGCAAAACCTCCCCGTCCGTTGGTTTTGAAAGCAGCGGAGGGTTTGATAGGTATTGCTTCAGATTCCTTAAAGCCTGCTTTCACTCCAGCATCCAATCAAAGCTTGTGTTTTTCAGGGGCGGATTTAGGAATTTAAAAGGATAGGTTCACCATTGCTAAGAGGAATTACAGTGTCTCAAGAGTAATCGGCGAACAACCTTTGTCGAAAAAATATACTATGTATATAGGTTAAATATCATTTTATATGATGATTTATTAAGAAAAAAATATTAAATTGCGTGTATATAGGTCACATATCATTTTACACGATGATATTTTAAAGAAAAAAAGTTATTAAATGGCATTTAAATCGGGATTGATCCCTACTATTGAGCTAAGTGAACCATCGTCTAATCAAATGAACCATTTAAATTTTTAGACCATGGGTTCACGAACATCATATTTGACATATTTTGAAAAATATGTTCATAATATACGCAATATCGTGGCTAGACCATGGGTTCACGTGAACCGCATTTAAGGGTATACATCCGCCCCTGGTGTTTTTCTTCAAAAGAGAGAAGAACTTTTGGCACCGTTCGGATGACCTCGAGATGAACTTACTGAGATGGGCTACTCGACCGGTCAACGTTAGACTTACTTTCACCATTGTCGGCACATCGCGGATGCCATCGATAGCTTTGATCTTGTCTGGATTTGCCTCAATTCCTCTTTGTGATACGATGAAACCCAAGAACTTGCCAGATCTGACTCCAAACACACACTTCTCTGGGTTCAGCTTCATATTGAATCGCCTAATTGAGTATTGAAAATGTTTCCTTTAAATGACTCAAATGGTCCTTCTTTCAACGACTTTACTAATATATCATCAATATAAACTTCCATCATTTTTTTCGATTAAGTCCTTGAACATACTTGTGACCAACCGTTGATAGGTAGCCCCGACATTTTAGACCAAAAGGCATGACCGTATAATAGTAAGTTCCGTTGTCCTTAATAGATGACGTCTTTTCTTGATATTTGGCTCCATCAGTATCTGGTTATACCCCGAAGAGGCATCTAAGAAACTCAACATCTCATACCCCGCCGTGGAATCGATCAACCGATCGATGTGAGGAAGCGGGAACGAATCTTTCAGGAAGGCTTTATTCAAGTCGGTGTGGTCCACACATACCCTCCATTTTCCATTTTTTCTTTGGGACTTCTACCATGTAAGCCAACCATTCCGAATATTTCACCTCTCTAATAAATCCATTCTTTAATAATCTATTGACTTCTTCATCGATAAATTTTCTTCTAAACCCCTCGTTTGGTCGTTTCTTTTGCTTCATCCGCCGATGTGATGGATCGACATTCAACTTATGAGTAGTAATTTTTGGATCTATTCGCACCATGTTTTCATGGGACCAAGCAAAACAATCCGAATTATCTTTAAGGAAAGAGATTATCTTTGATTTCAACTCGGGGTCCAACTCTGCCCCGACATACACTTTACGATATGGCTGATATTCAAACAAAATGACTTCTTTCAAATTCTCTATGGTTGAGTCCTTGGCTTTTTGTTTATTTGGTTCTCTAATGTAAGCTGAAATCTTGGCAAAGTCTTTGTCTTTAGGACTCAGCTCCTCCTCACTTTGTTTAGCCAAGGATTCCGGTTGATGTAATTGCTATTGTTATTGCTAGGCATCCGAATTGACATCATTTTTTACTGCTACCGAATAACATTTGCGAGTAGTCTGTTATTCACCTCTAACTTCATGCACTCCCGATGGAGTCGGAAACTTAACAACTTGGCCCCGTCGCATGAATCCATGGTCGACCCAAGATGATGTTATAAGCCATTTCTCACCCATCACTTGAAAAACAATCTCATTCTCAATACCATCTACGTATGTTATTATCACAATTTCTCCCAAGGTCGATCACTTGAGTTATTAAACCCCGAAATCATAGTATATTTTGGTATAATCTTGGAGGCTAGGGTCCACCCCTATTCTTAGCAAAGTTCTCTTTACCCTTCTCGGTCAAGTACTCTATCAACTCACCCTTCTCAAGAAAATGTACCACCTCATAACGCAATGCCTTGCAATCCTCGGTCACGTGACCGTGATTACTATGGAACGCGCACAACAAACTTGTGTCCCTATTGGCTGGATTAGTTTTCATTCCCTTGGGAAAATTCACTACTTTTTTGCCCATTTCTCTTAACGAGGTGACTAATCCAGTTGTCGAAATGCAAAAATTATACTCCCAGAAACTGGGAGGCAGTGAGTCCTTTGAAATAAAAAACGGACCCAACGGCTCCTCCTTAGGTTGACTCCTTGAACTACCGGCCTCATATCCTCTTCCGTTTTGATGAGGGAAACTATAAGGATCGAACCGGCCCCTAAAATTTTTCCTATCAGTTTCCACCCTTTGTGAAGACTCCGGGCGGCTATAACGCCTATTATAGAAGGCCAACTTTAACTCTTCTTCCTCCGCTCTGATTGTTGGGTCACACTCACGATGGAGATCATCCCATGTGGTCGGAGTGCATTCTCTCAACCTTTCTCTCAACTTTTTACATGACTCCAATGCATTGCTGTTCAAATTATTCATAAATGCCAAACACGTCCATCTTTTCTTGACCTGAGGGATGGTCATCTTCTCTTTGTTAAAATGGTCCATGAACTCCTTAATAGTTTCATTCGATCGCTGCTTAATATTTAGTATGTCTTCGACCCTCATTTCTACTTTCTTAGCTTCTGTATGTGCTCTGATGAATTTGGCTGCCATCTCATCAAAGCTTGTAATCTCATTTTCAGGAAACTGCATATACCATGTTAAAGCTCATCCCCAAAGTATTTCAAAGAACTTCTTCAAACACACCGACTTGATTTCTTCATCCGTTAGGTCATTCGCTTGCATCGCTATTGCAAACAAGGCCACGTGATCCTTCGGATCAGTGGTTCTATCATAGCGCAAATTTACAGGTAACTTGAATTTTTTAGGAATTGGTAGTGGAGCGGCGCTCGCCTTAAATGGCCACTTTAAAAATGATTTCATAGTCACATCCTCCATTAGTTTTGGAGCCCCCGAAAGCTTTTCCATAAGTGATTTCATCTCTTTGAATCTTTTATCCACTGAATCATTCAACATTGTCTGCGCCATAGCCATCATCCTTGCCTCTGTCATGATAGCGACCGGAGCTCCTGTAGCCACAGTGGCCGTACCCCACCCTCCGGATCTGACTCCAGCTTCAGGTCCCCCTATTACTGTGCTCTGAGGAACAGAGGTCGAAGTGCCTGCGGGGAGCATCTATGGGAAGGCATGCGCTCTATGACTTGTAGAGGCAAACAGAGCTGCTAACTGCTCACTAATCCTTTCAAAATGCTTATCTTGTTTCTTAAATATATTCCCTCAAAACATATTCATATCGGTCGACGTGGCTTCGGCCGCGGCATCCTTATCGGGACTCTAACCACAGGGTGAATTAAACTGTGAACTGGCTAGAGTGTGTTCTGGAGACTGATCTCGTTCCTGGTGTGATGTTTCACCGGTCGCTTCTCTGCCTGCTGAAAGGTTGACCCAATCAGTGGGGTTGGTCGGCAAAACACCGCTAGTGTTGGCTGGTGGCACGACTCTAGTGGTGTTGCGCTGATCATCTGCCATTACACACAAACGAAGTAAACGTAAGTAAAATCAAAAATGAATCTCGGAACAAACAGATTGCATGGGCCCCATGGTGGGCACCAACTTGTATTTCCTAAAATATAATTTTAGGTTTTACAATTAAATTTATATTTAGTTGAGCCACATGCGACCTTTTTGTATCAAGATTCACAGGTCAATCGTTAAGCCTACGTCTGCGAACTTAGCTATCTATGCAATTGATAATAATGAAACAAATGGATTAACCGGTTAAGCAACGATGATAGTGCTAAAGGTGTGAAAATCGTAAGCAGATTATTATGCTATGATCGATCGAATAAAGCTACAACAATAATTAACAGACTAAACGAAATAGCAACAGTAATGAAATAAAGCAAATAAATAAAGCATATTGATTTGAAGGTGCTCGGGCTCCGATGAAGAGATCTGGGTGTCGTCTTCTCCAAAGCAAAGCAGTATAACAACACAATGAATGCAATGACTAAGTAATAGTGGTCTATGAGAAAAGCTAAATGGGGGGAGTTTGTATATCAAATGGAATACATCTGAACATAACCTTTACAATGGGAAGAAAAGGTTTATTTATAGCTAAAGACTCCTAACCTAGCTAGTTTCTACTTTCTGCACGTCTCTCCACCAACAGATAATGCTCTTATCCACGTCCAACGGCCTCCCCGAAAATAGCGAGATCAATTAAGGATAAAGCCTATCTTCTACTTACAGCCGAATTTCTTGTCTTCGAAACAATTGTGTCCGGGATCTTGGGTCGGTCGACTTCCTCATGTCTCCAGCTCTCCGCAATTGATCTTCTGTCTTGCCTCTGATGTTCACGCCTCGGTTGTTATGTCACTGGACATGTGTTGCTGAGTATACGGCCAGATTTTGGCCAATACATTTTCAAAATCAGATCTACGAGTGTGATTTTCGAAAAACCAATGGTAGAAATGGAAAAGAGGAGGCCAAGACGAATCTCGGGATGTAACTTTTGCAAAATTCTGGCGGTGGCCCGATAGTAGTCAACGGTGGTCAACAGCAGTCTTAGGCGGCTCCGGCGACGGAGCCATGGTGGGAGAAAGATGAGAAGTGGAAGATGGATTTTTAGAGAGAGAAAGTGTGAAAGAAGAAGTTGCCAAATAATTGTAGAAAAGTGCTTAAAGGGTAAAAGTGAAAATATTTTTAAAAGTGCTCAAAAATTAAAGACCATTAAAAAAGTGCTTAGTAAATAATGACCATGCCCAAAAATATTCATTTCACATACAAAAATGTAGTTATATTTGATTCAAACTATTAATAAAAGGATAAATCAAGTGAATTTTGCATTGTTCAATAGCAATTTTGGACATTTACTTGATTATCTATCAAGTACACTTTAGCCTAGCACAAACTAGGAATATCTAAATTTGTTAGTCAAATTTAGAGGTTATCTTGGACAACCAATCTATTAGGTTGTACATCATTTTTTTTTAAAATACCAACTGAGCATTTTATTCATCTGCAAACAATTGTTACAAAAGAGTACCTTAGGAAGTTGAGACATTTCAACTCCCTAGTGTTCCTGAAGGATAGAAACTACCCTTGCTAGAAGTTGAGATGAGCTAAATGCCTATGATGAGTGAGAATACATTGACAGTTAGTGCACTAATGTGAGCAGTATTCATCCTATACAAAAATGTAAGCAAGTCATACAACTACGCCTACAATTGATAATTGTAATCTACTGTTCAAGGAGGTTGAAATGTGATATCAGTTCTTGGTCTAGTGGAGGTCCGCATTGCTGGAATTCCCCACCTATCAATAGCCATGATCCCTTTGTCAGACCTTGGAAGATCAGAGTAGTTGTAGAAAAGCTTTGTTTGGGAGAAAGTAACACTTAGAGCTGCTAATTTGTCTGCAACTTGATTTATCTCTCTGAAGCAGTTTTGCAAGCTAATTCTATGCTGTTGAATAGAAGTTTTCAAATTCTTCACCTCTTTACTCATTCTCCAAGGGGTCTGGTTCAGGCATTTTACACAGTTCACAAGTAGCTTTGAATCACTCTCAGCTACAATGCAATTATAATTGTTGTTTAAGCACCACTGTACACCAAATAAAAAGGCAGCAGCTTCTGCCCAGTTACTAGTACCAGGACCTAAAACAAGGGAGTATGCAAAAATGAGCAGACCATCCTTGTCTCTAATCACACCATCACCTCCACAGAACCCATTTCTACAGCTTCCATCCGAGTTAATTTTTACAAATTGAGATGGATGTTTGATCCCATTTGATGAAGCTAGTTCTCTTGAAATGAGTGATTGTTCCAAGAAACTGAGAGATGGCATCCCATGAAGGATCCAATTTGATTTTAGGAAAGTATTGGGACAGTAAAAGAGAAACAGTGATAGCAATATGAGAAATAGCTCCTCATGCTAGGTTTCTCAGAACCATACTTAGCACCACATCTAGATATCCAAATTTCCCATGTAGCGACTGCAGGCAAGCATTTGGTAATAAGGTTAACCACAGGGTTGTGAGCTTTGAAGTTCCACCAGTTAACCAAAAGTTGTCTGTGTGATAAGCTAAGTAATTAATTCCAAGAGGACCCGTAAAGACCTTCCAGATTCCTTGTGCAAGGCTACCATAGCAAAATAAATGGTCGATAGTTTCCTCTCCCAGGAATCTACAGCAAATGCATCTAGATTAATTTCAGTGCAAGTTTAGGGTCTGGCAGTCTATCAATCCTAAAGTAGTACTCCAAATATGCAGATTTTCTCACGTAGACTAAAGGGTTAGTGATAGTGCTTCGACCAAAGTCCGAAATAAGAAGACTTGATTAAATATCATATTTTAAATTGAAATAACCTATTTAGGGGAACCATCACTTATTTTTGAGACGAAACCTTGATAATGTATATAATCCACAGAGTTAATCAGCTAGAGTAGTAATAAAGACTTTTCCTATCCATTTCGGTTACTTATATATATGAACATACATTAATAAAAGCCAAGAGAAAAGAAAACACTTTATGGAGCTTCTCTGCTCACTGTAGCTAGTAGTAGTAGTTGAGACTTTTTCCTTCCCACACGGCCTACCCCTGCCCCATTTTGTGGTGTTCTTTTTTTTCTTTCGAAAAAGAAAAACATAAAGGAAAAGGAAGGTTCTCTACAAACTATCACAAGAAGTTCATAGTTACCAGCATAATAACTTGAATTAGAGAAAGAACATTAAAAATATTATTATCGTATTTGCCATCGAACATGAGCATCATGTATGCGAATTGCCTGCAAAAACATAGTAAAAAGCTAGCGCTCCGCATAAGCACATACCATAATCACGTGTTAACATACTAATACTTAAACATACAACGAAATCAGCGCCTGATTACATGGTTTAGATCCAAGTTTAAAGACACCATACACCTAAAGAATACTCAACTATTCAGGTAATCCACATCAAAACTGATGTTACATAAACTTTCTTTTTTAAAAAAAAAAAAAAAAAAAAAAAAACTCATCTTTAACCAGAAGGAATCTTTAAGATTAAATTTAACTAATTATGGTCAGTAGAAATTGCAACAGCCTGAGATGAATTGCTGGAACTAAAGTATTACATTAGTTCATCGAATGGCTGCAGATGAATTCGCCTTTGTATCGAGATAAAGCTTCAATGTTCTTAATGCAGTCACTAATTGCTTCTTTGAGCCCCAGGTAACAAGCTTGAAAGACTTGGAACTCCTTGGGTTCTCATTTCCTCTTGTGCTTTTCTAATTTCTTCAGGATCTGCCGAATTAAACACAAGTGAAATCAGCAGAGTAACCAAAGACATCTTACATATTGTCACTCTTCGATTAGAATGGGTTGAAACTACTCAAGTATATACAAAACAACTTCTGGAAATGTTAAAACAAACATTTCCCCACGCATCTGGTAGAACAACATAAGTATACTCACCCATATTCTCAACTAATTTTGGCATCAAAAACATCACAACAAGCATGAAACCAACCATCAGACCCATTGGGCTTTTCACCAGAGACATAACGGAGAAGGGTTCCCTTAACTGCAAGAAATATTCACATAGTAATTATGAAAGAAGTGACAGAAAGAAGGAAAAATACAAAATAAGGAGATAAGAGAAAAGTCTGACCTCATAATATTGCTCATCTCTTAGCGGCTCCAAAACCAGCTCAAGCAGGCTCCTCCTATTCTCAGTTAATGCTGCTTGAACCTTACCGGGGTTTCTGGCACTGACATCAACTCGGACCTGAAAGCCAGAAGAAGGCTATTAGCTTAAAATTTTTGTTAGATAATTGGTAACAAATTAGGGAGAGATCGTGCGAAGAGAAGCTCACTGGAGAAAAGAAGTAGCCAATTGCATATACTTCTATGAGATGTGTCCCTGCTGGCACATTGTGGCTTTTGAAGATAGAGTTAAGGAATTATTAAAACAATAGCATCATCTCCCATGCTCTTTGCATAGACCGTCTAGTTCCAATAGTTATACACATTGTCGTGATATCTCTTACTGACAAGATATGAGGTAAACCAAAAGGCTAGAACATCATCTGACCATGACAAGAGAGACGATAAAAGACACAACAGATAAAAAGGTCTAATGCCTAACAATGCTAAAGCATGTGGCCATCAGAAAGTATGTGACAGACAACCTGATGCAGAAAATCTATTGATCACATGTTATTCTAGGATAAATCTAGGAAACCTATTGCCAATTAGTATAAATAATCTTAACATCTGGTGTTATAGCTAAGCCATCACATAACATTGCATGCTTTGAGTTTCACTCTTTCCCTCAGTCAGCCTCATCGTACTCATGAACTTCATTTCAGTGATCATTCAGTTCAGCCACGAATCCAAGAAGAAAGAGCTCCTTTTGCTCCAGATCTCGGCAAAATGGTCTTTTACCATTTTCAAGCTTTCAAGAGAAAGCTTTGTCTATTTCATTGATCACCTCCTTGATCGAAACAGCCAAATACCAGGCAGAATAAGTCTCTCAAAACTATATTGAAGGGGGAATCCAGTTACAAAGTCGTACCTTTCTCTCTTGGTTCATCCTACAGAGTAGAAATGCAGAAGGAAATAATTTTTCAGTAATGCTTGCAACATCTAGTGCTTGGAAGTGAAGTAGCTTAACGACACGTGAGAGGTATAGTGATGACTAAACCAGTTATCATGATTAGGCCAAATATTGTTCTTTGCCAACACCACCAATTTGTTCTTGCTCTTGTATTAGATATATCAGGCTAATAATAGACGAACAGAGTAATTAGATGAGACAATAGACAACAGAAAGAAGGCAAATAAAGAAGTCAGACTAAGCTCTAGTTTGTTTTGATGTGAAACCTGGTCACACATCACATGCAATACAAACAAATTAATTCCATTTTTTCAAATATGTCAAGAAACCTCAGCAGAAAGAACATCACAAACAAATGCAAACTAATGTAAAATCCACAGTATAGGGAAGTCCCTTTCTTTTGGAGATGGAGAAGCAGTTCAATGTCAGTGGAAGAACAAAAATATAACAACAAAGACCCCTTGGATATCAGAGCTAAGAATTCATGGACATATAAGAAGGATACAATGAGAAATATCCATCAGGTCTCAGGAAAGTAACTCTTTGGCCACCATTGAGTATGACTTTGACATTTGATGCTTTAGCTGCCAAACCAGATCCTTTCAAGCTAAAGCCTGCCACACAAAATAAGGTAGAACTGTTAACACCAGATCACACATCAAGAAAATGATCTGGAGCACACTTCTGTGCAACATGAACCTCTACAACACACAGAGAACTACGGCATCATAAGATGTCACTGTACTCTATTCGAGCCAAATGGTTATCGTCATATTTTGGCAAAACCACAATCAACTATTAACTTTTCAAATTTGGCCCCCTTCTCTCAAGATATAACTTAACAACCTCACCACTCAAATTAGTTCAAACAAAATGAAACTAAGGCAACACTATGATACCGGGGTAAAAAGCAACATCACTTAACAACGGTTTAGGTTGGAACTAGGGCTCGAAGCTCTTCCTTCATCATTCATTTGAAAATAAAACATTACAGATATTTTTGGTCTTAAAGACAGAACATTTCCTCTTTACACACGAATGAAACCTTAGCATTATGACTCGCTTAATGATTATCTAACCCAGACAGAACTTCGATTATTCACCTAAACAACAGATGTCTAAGTTAGCTTAAGCATAGAAGTGATAAAAAAAGGATAGCTCTTCCAATCAACACAAAGATACTGAAGCATCAAATGTATAGTGCCCTTGAAATTAAAAACACCAAAAACCAAGCTGATAGGAGGACCAGCGGACAACTGTATCATAGAATGTTACAGACCTTTAAGTGTCGTCAACAGAGTTACTCCCCTTTATTAGTGTTTACGTTTTCTAATTCACCAGACTTAATGCCAACATGCTTTCTTTCCTTTCCCCTAAATTAAGCTTTGTTGTTTCAGCCACACATGCTCAGTGCAACTAGCTAATTGGGGCCAATTCAGGTATACGTTTTTTTTATCAGGTACTGTTAGACTTCATTCCAGAGAGCATATGTTATTAAAAAGGTCCTTTCCACTAATTTTTTTTTAAGGGCCCTTTTCACTATGGTATACTTCTCTTGTCGTCCCTTCCTATAGTCTTTACACTTACTTATGTGCTAGGATCCATATCCTGTTCTTGAATTTATGTTGCCTTTTCACCAATCCATGCAGTTGGTTCGAGGAAGTAAAGGGAAATCGGTAAGGACAGGAAATCATTAATATACTTTCCCTATCAGTTTTATCCTTCCATACATTCTATTTGATATAATAGGGAGTAGACTAAAAGACACTCACCTCCTCGTCTCTATCAAATATCCAAAAGGTTAACTCTCTCTACTTTCACTTAACCTTCAATGTTGCTTCTTAACTGAAAGGCAAACCAATACCTAATTTAAATAAAACTGAAAGAAAGAAATAACTCTTACTCCTCTTTTAGTTCTCCTCCTGTTACCAATTCCCCTATCGCTCTATCCAGAATTAGCGCGTCAGTTTCTTCGATCACCAATTACCGCAAACATGCAACTTTAATTTTCTTTTCAACAGTTAGACTTACCTTATACAGTTATCTTTTCCAAGTAGTATAGACCACCCAGCAAGTATTAGAAAAGGTAACTGAAAAGTTTGAAGACTTGAATCTAGCCAATTCCAATCTAGCCGTGCTCTTGGTAAGAAAAGCGAAGCTCGTGGTAAAACAAACAATTTAGCAACTATGGCCGAACACCATCCTTTCTTGTTCAAGTAAATACAAATGATAGACCTTTTACACATCACATCCAAGCCCAATAAGAATGCTAAGCTCCAAACAAGATTAAAAACAAATCTTTGCAACTGAGTTCTTCTATATAATAAAATCAGAGGAAAGGGCAAAATTAAACGAGTACATAACATACCAGGAATTTTGACTCGACCATTGATAGTATAACCATCACTGCTCCTGACCAAAAAAAAAAATGAAAAAGAAAAACAATCAAATCAACATAACAATAAAAGACCAAGCTTTAACAATTATACTAAGTGCCCATCCATTGTCTTAGTAAACATACTAATATTTGTATTTTCGTATTAGTCGAGGGTCTATTGGAAACAGTCTGTCCACCTTGATGTGATGGGGTAAGGTCTGCCTAAACCCCACTTGTGGAATAACAGTGGGTATATTGTTGTAATTGTTGTAATATTTGTGTTTTTCAACTAAAAGGATAACCGAGAACACGTGTCTAACCTACATGTCACAAGTTGAGCTCCTACCACTAGACCAAAGCCTCGCAGGGAGGCAATAGTTGAAATTTATTTAATGAATATATAATTATAGAATCAGATCAGGCTATGATAAAGAGAAGAACAAAACCCAGATTTGAAAACAGATAAAAAGTTGGATTAAGTATGCAAATAATGAAAAATACATACGCAGATGCGATTGCGAGTGAGGAGGGAAGTAAAGAGGATAAAACAAGAAGTGATATTAGGGAGAGCAAGATTTGAGTCGTCACTGCCATTGGAACTATCAGTTAATCTCACAGTGACGATATGCAAGAGGGTACAAATAAAAGTTGAATCGTTGACAGGTAAAAAGAGGGAACCAATTACAATTTAACAACTACTCTGGACCAAACTGTACAAATAGAGAAGAAGAGAAAGCAGAGGAGGGCTCCTAATCAGCTTTCGAAAAGTGCAGTCTAGTCCCTCAAGTATGATATTAAGTCCCAATTGTGTATCTTAATTCCTTTTTTTTTTCTTTTTCTTTTGGGGTTGGGTTCGCTCTTTACTTGCTTTGACCCCGACTAATTCGATTTCGTACTAGAAACTCGAGGGATTGGCATGGCAAGGCTTCACAAGTTTTTTTTTAATGGAAAAAGACTCAAGTTTTAATTGTGTAGTATAAGGTCCTCTAATCCTAAATGGTGTTAAAAGATTTTAACTACCTAACTATCTCACTCCAATATTTTTTATGTTACACTATAGTCCATGTATAAAAGCTAATTTTTTGCCAAATTTGGCCATTATTATACTTAGATCTACCCACTTCACCTGCCTCTTCCCTCTCTCCTCTCCCCCGTTTTCCCTCCATTTTTTTCCCATTCCATTCCCGCTCAAAATTCCACCATAGATCTTCCTGCTTCACCTGCCTCTTCCCTCTCTCCTCTCCCCCATTTTCCCTCCATTTTTTCCCATTCCATTCACACTCAAAATTCCACCATAGCTGCTGAGCTTATTTACTGAATATCCTTTCCAGTTTTAGGCAATACAAGCTGAGACTACCCACATTTGGGTTATACGGCATTTCGTTAAATTTGCCAAATGTGGTCGTTTCTTATCCATTAAAGGAGAAATCTTGTTCCTCTAATTTTAATCGTATCAATCCAATCATCTCATGTAAGTGTACTAACTTTAGAACATGTTTTTAGCTGTTTTTGTTGATTCGAGGTTGTTACGGATTCAGTTCCTCCGAACATTCTACCTGAAATTTCAAACATCATTTTGATGTTCCTATGGTCGTAACTGTAATTCCAAACATATTGCTAGCGTTTTACACGGCGTATGTATTTATTGGAATTTTCAGAGATAATGTTCGGAACATCCTGCTAGGATGTTTGAGCGTTCTGTTAGCAGTTTGGAACATCTTGCATTAAGCAATGAAAAACTGTAAGGTAACGTTCAGAACGTCAGTATACGATGTTCCAAACGAGCAACATTAAGGTTTGGAACATCTTGCATTAAGCAATGAAAAGCTGTAACGTGATGTTCAGAACGTCAGTATACGATGTTCCAAACGAGCAACATTGAGGTTTGGAACATACTGTATAAATATTATCAATTTGATAGTAATACTAATAGTTGGTCATTCCAATTTATTGCAGGTGACCATCGATGGATGAGGTTATATTAGGAGTTAATTATCAAGGTGAATGGGTGTAGCGTTCTAAATGTTATGCTTGGGTTCCGAAGGTTAAAGAGTCAAGACCCATTCTTGTGCCCTAAGATGTTACGCATGATGTTTTACTTAACAAAATCATCGGAAGTTGGGGGATAAGAGACAATCCGAGGGATATTTGCATTACTTACATGCTGAGTGTTGCCGCAAATCAAAAGACTCCTCTCGTTACAATAAGAAATGATGATGATGTACGCCTTTATATGGCTGATGTTGATCGTAATGGTGCTAGGCCCACTCTAAGGGTAATTGTGATTTCTACGACGGAGGAATCTGTTGGTTCTAATGACCAAGAAATGCCAAATAGTGGAGGGCATGATTTTAGTCAGCGATTGGATGACATACATGAAGAAGTGGAAGAAGACAAAGGAGAAGGGGTAGAAGAAGACAAAGGAGGCGTAGATGTAGATGAAGAAGAAGAAGAATAAGAAGTAGAAGAAAAATATGTAGAGGAAGATCCTGCCATGTATACCCCTGTGTTTCCAACACAAAGCAGCGAGATGATATTTCACTTCGTCGATGGCACAGGTTTTGAAAAAGATATGACTTTCGCCAATAAGAAAGAATTGGTCACCAAATTGAAGATTGCAGCAGTTAAACATCGTTATAATTACAAAGCATTGAAGAATACTCCAAAGATTCTTAATGCTAGATGTTTAGATGTGAAATGCAAATGGTGGATAAGGGCAATGAGGTATAAAAGTAATGATAGGTTCTACATTAGTGTTTACAATAACTTGCACATATGCGGTATCCAACATCATTCCGGTCATAATTCACACGCCTCTGCCCAGGTAATTGGTGAGTTCATGAAAGGTAAATATTTAATGGGAAAAGGTCCAACCACAACAGCTGTCAGGGAGTCCCTTAACACCGATTTGGGTTGTAAGGTTAGCTACTGGAAGTGTTTTAGGGGCTATCAATTTGCAAAACTTTGACACGGGGAACACATGAGAAAGGTATTGAAATTCTTGATGCTTATGCTTATATAGTTAGGAGTAAGAATCCAGGAACCAAGACAGATTTGAGGCTTTCTAGCACAGGAAAGTTCTTGTATTTTTTTCTCTCTTATGGAGCGTGGATAAGGGGATTAACTTACATGAGAAAAGTCCTAGCCGTTGACGGTACATATTTGTCTGGCGAGTATGGAGGGGTGTTGTTGTCTGCTGTTGCTCAGGATGCAATGAGTCACGTATTCCCTATTGCTTTTTGTGTTGTAGACAAAGAGTGTGACGCCTCATATGAGTACTTTTTCGAACAATTACGCAGCATAGTTTCAGATAGTGAAGAGTTATGCATTGTTTCGGATAGACATCCGAGCAACTCGAAGATGGTCGCCCAGGTGTTTCCTTCTACGCACTATGGAGTTTGCATGTGGCACCTTGGTGAAAACATCCGAACAAAGTTTCAGTTTGGAATCAGTCTTCATAAATACTACACTGCATCAAAGGCATATAGGGTAAAGGAGTTCACTGATGTTATGAATGAGATCAGGACTATTGATTGGAGGGTAGCGGATTATCTTGAAAATGTTGTTGGCTATCATAGATGGAGCAGATTATATTTCCCAGGAAACAGGTAAACTATAATAACAAGGTCTCATATTACTGTCATGCTTTCGGTCTGTTCCAAATGTCTCACAAGGCGTTCCGAACATATCATTGATGTGCAGAATATTTCTAGGAAAATTTATTTTTTACGAATGTTCCGAACTTCTTATTGTCGTTTTGAACTTGTGCTTTATGTTAGGAACATCATGAATGTTCCGCACTTCTTATTCCTATATCTGCACTTGTGCTTTATGTTAGGAACATCTTTGGATTATTATACTATTTATTCTTTTTAATAGGTTTGAAGTTATGACATCAAACATAGCTGAGTCCATTAATTCCATGTTGAAGGAGCAAAGAGAATACCTCATTGCTGCCCTCTTGAAAGATATAGGTAGGAACTTTGCGGAAAAATTCCACACTAGGTCTATGAAGTTAATCAACCACCCAAATTTATGTGTCCCAGATGTTGAAATAAAAATAAAAAAGAATAAAGAAGTGGGAGACAAGCTAGTTGTCAATAGGAAGGGAACTTATGGTTTCGAAATCATTAGTCCAGGGTTTGAGGCAGAAGTTGATCTATATAAGAGGACATGTACGTGTACGGAGTTTGATCTTGATGAGTTACCTTGTGTACATGCTATGGCAGCAATTAGGGGGTTTCATGGCGATGAATATGGAAGTAGAGTGTATGAATACACTTCTGGATATTACACAACACAAGCATACATCCTTGCCTATGCAGAGCCTGTCAATGCAGTACATCCTGAAGAATCATGGGTCGTCCCTACTGAAGAGATAGTTTATCCAGTGCCTCCGCCCCAAAAGCTAAACAACCGTGGAAGGAGAAGGTTTAACCGGATTCGATCTATTGGGGAACGTCTTCCAAAGAGGAAAAATAAATGTGGCACCTGTAAGAGATATGGTCACAAAAAAACTACATGCCCTGTTGTTCGTAGTGGAACTGAAGCTACAAGTCAGCCTATAAATTGAGTTTGTGAATTGGACGAAGCATCGTCCTTGTTATAATGTTTGAACAATTTCATTTATTTGGATTTCTATTTGAATTGCATAATGGACTTTTCGTCCTACTTGTATAATTTATATTGTGTACATATTTGCTTTACTACAGTTTTAATTTATGTTGTGCACATATTTGCTTTACTGTGTGCATATATTTGCTTATTGTTCGCAACACATCAACTGTTGTTTCGGATATTACAAATTGATGTTCCGAACAATGTCAAGGCATGTGAAGTCCATGTGAAAGCTTGTGAGGTCCTTCTCTTTCCATGAGAGAGCCTGTGATAATCTTGTTCGTTCGGAACATCGGTAAAGGCACTATAATACAAGAAAATCTTAATATTCGTTCACAATTCATAGTCGTAGCATTTACCAAGTACTACCTTCGAGAAGATGTTCGGAACATCTTGTCAAGGATATTATATTATACTTGTATACGTGACGTTCCGAACAAGTCATTCAAAATTTGAAAGACACAAACGGCTACAATGAACAGTTGCCCAAATACCAATACACCAAATGGCTAAAATACAAGCTGCTGCAACAGTCACGTCAAAACACATTCACGCTTGTAAATATGCGTCCCTTCATTTGCTTCGGCTACTGAAAAGGCACTACAAATGAAAAGCCACTACAAACCATCTATAAATACCCCCTTGATGAACTAAATTCATAATTCATAGTCGTCGCATTTACCAAGTATTACCTTCATTTTCTACATCAACGAAGAACAAGTTGAGGTACTCAATTTTTCCATATTTTCTAAGTATTTTTTTTTTTGGTTTCCATATATAAAGTTTTTCCTAAAACAATTTCAAAATCTAATCTGTTTATATTTCCTTTAACATAACTCCACTTTGATTCTTTTTTTTTTCTAAACAACTTGCATGCAGATGGCCAATGATGCATTGAACAATCTATGGAATAAATACCACCGAGTCCGACACCCTCCAAACAAGTCCCTTCCTGCTAGACTGCTAGACGTGCACTTTGAAGTCGTTGACATTAAGGAGGTTGCAGATAATAGTGAGAGGCCTATTCAAACACTTGAGACAAAACTTGAACAGATGCAATTGCAGTTAGACCGGATTGAGAGGCTTTTGGAAAATCACTTCGGTGGAGGTGTTGCTGGCCAAAATAATAACCAAGATGCGATTATATATTAATTGTTTAAGTAGTTGTACTGTTTATCAAGATGTTATTATTATCTCTGTTCAGTTAATATTATTATGAAGGTATTTAATTAGTATTGTTAAATTATCTCCAAACCATCATATTTGCTTATAGTTTGCAACACATCAACTGTCGTTTAGGATATTACATTAGGATGTTCCAAACGACATCTTGTTCTAATCCTCCATTTCTAGAAAAGTTAATAAAATCATACAGTGAGTTCAGAACATAAACAATGTGTTCCAACACTAAACTCTATGTTCGGAATGGCACTGTTATGTTCTAGGGATAAATGAATGTTATTATCACTATACATGACCAAATTTGCCGATTAGAGTGATAAATAATGTTCATTTTAACTAGAAAGGACCAATTATACTTGTTAGAGTGACAAATGATGATGTTTATCACTAGAAATGACCAACTATAATTGTAAAAGTGACAAATGATGCTCATTTCGCTTCAAAAGACCAATTATAGTTGTTAGAGTGAGAAATGATGTCAATTATCAGTAGTAATGACCAATTATACTTGTAAGAGTGACAAGTGATGATATTTTTCACTAGAATTGACCAATTATAGTTGTTAGAGTAACAAGTGATGATCATCTATCATAGGGTTGTTTCAAACAACCTATTGATGTTCGTCACATTATACTGTCGTTCGGAGCGCGCTGTTTTATTGTTGCTATCTTCATCGTATTGTTTTCCAATTAGAGTAGTTAGAATGAGAATTGATGATCAATTTCACTAGAAATGACCCACTATACTTGTAAGAGTGACAAGTGATGATCATTATGATTAGAAATGACCCACTATACTTGTAAAAGTGACAAATGATGCTCATTTCGCTTAAAAAGACCAATTATAGTTAGAGTGATAAATGATGACAATTATCAGTAGTAATGACCAATTATACTTGTAAGAGTGACAAGTGATGATAGTTTTCACTAGAAATGACCCACTATACTTGTTAGAGTGACAAATGACGATCCATCCATCATAGTGTTGTTTCGAACATCTAATTGATGTTTATCATATTCAACTCGTCATTCCGAGTGCAGTCTTCAATTGTTTCTATCTTCATCATATTTTTTCACAATTAGAGTGGTTAGAGTGACAAATTATGATGATTATATCGCTATAAGTGACAAATTATACTTTTGAGAGTCATAAAATTCATCAAATTTCACAACAAAAGACCACTTAGAGTAGTTAGACTGAGAATTGATGATCATTGTCATTAGAAATGACCCACTACTTGTAAGAGTGACAAGTGATGATCATTATCACTAGAAATGACCAATTATACTTATAAGAGTGATAAATTCATCAACTTTCATCACAAAAAGACCACTTAGAGTAGTTAGACTGAGAAATGATGATCATTATGACTAGAAATGACCCACTATACTTGTAAGAGTGACAAGTGATGATCATTATCACTAGAAATAGCCAATTACACTTGTTATAGTGAGAAATGATGATCATTATCACTAGAAATGACTCACTATACTTGTAATAGTGACAAGTGATGATCATTATCACTATAAATGACCAATTATACTTGTTTGAGTGACAAATGATTATCATTATGTGTAGAAATAGCAAATTACACTTGTTATAGTGAGAAATGATGATCATTATGACTAGAAATAACCCACTATACTTGTAAGAGTGACAAGTGATGATCATTATGACTAGAAATGGCCAATTACATTTGTTATAGTGAGAAATGATGATCACTATCACTAGAAATGACCCATTATACTTGTAAGAGTGACAAGTGATGATCATTATCACTATAAATGACCAATTATACTTGTTAGAGTGACAAATGATGATCATTATGTGTAGAAATGGCAAATTACACTTGTTATAGTAAGAAATGGTGATCATTATGACTAGAAATGACCCACTATACTTGTAAGAGTGACAAGTGATGATCATTATCACTAGAAATGGCCAATTATACATGTAAGAGTGACAAATGATGATCATTATGTGTAGTAATGGCAAATTACACTTGTTATAGTGAGAAATGATTATCATTATGACTAGAAATGACCCACTATACTTGTAAGAATGACAAGTGATGATCATTATCACTATAAATGACCAATTATACTTATTAGAGTAACAAATGATGATCATTATGAGTAGAAATGGCCAATTACACTTGTTATAGTGAGAAATGATGATCATTATGGCTAGAAATGACCCGCTATACTTGTAAGAGTGAGAAGTGATGATATTTTTCACTATAAATGACCCACTATACTTGTTAGAGTGACAAATGATGATCCATCCATCATAGTGTTGTTTCAAACATCTAATTGATGTTTGTCACATTCAACTCGTCATTCCGAGCACGGTCTTCAATTGTTTCTATCTTCATCATATTTTTTCACAATTAGAGTAGTTAGAGTGAGAAATTATGATGATTATATCACTATAAAAGACCAATTATACTTGTAAGAGTAATAAATTCATCAAATTTCGCAACAAAAGACCACTTAGAGTAGTTAGACAGAGAATTGATAATCATTGTCATTAGAAATGACCCACTATACTTGTAAGAGTGACAAGTGATGATCATTATCACTAGAAATGACCAATTATACTTGTAAGAGTGATAAATTCATCAACTTTCATCACAAAAGACCATTTAGAGTAGTTAGACTGATAAATGATGATCATTATGACTAGAAATGACCCACTATACTTGTAAGAGTGACAAGTGATGATCATTATCACTAGAAATGGCCAATTACACTTGTTATACTGAAAAATGATGATCATTATCACTAGAAATGACCCACTATACTTGTTAGAGTGACAAGTGATGATCATTATCACTAAAAATGACCAATTATACTTGTTAGAGTGACAAATGATGATCATTATGTGTATAAATGGCCAATTACACTTGTTATAGTGAGAAATGATGATCATTATGACTAGAAATGACCCACTATACTTGTAAGAGTGACAAGTGATGATCGTTATCACTATAAATGACCAATTATACTTGTTAGAGTGACAAATGATGATCATTATGAGTAGAAATGGCCAATTACACTTGTTATAGTGAGAAATGATGATCATTATGACTAGAAATGACCCACTATACTTGTAAGAGTGACAAGTGATGATCATTGTCACTATAGATGACCTACTATACTTGTAATATTGACAAGTGATGATCATTATCACTATAAATGACCAATTATGGTAGTTAGACTGAGAAGTGATGATCATTATCACTAGAAATGGCCAATTACACTTGTTAGAGTGATAAATGATGATAATTATCAGTAGTAATGACTAATTATACTTGTAAGAGTGACAAGTGATGATATTTTTTTACTTGAAATGACCCACTATACTTGTTAGAGTGACAAATGATGATCCATCTATCATAGTGTTTTTTCGAACATCTAATTGATGTTTGTCACATTCAATGCGTCGTTCCAAGCGCGGTCTTCAATTGTTTCTATTTCACCGTATTGCTTCCCAATTTGAGTAGTTAGAGTGACAAATTATGATGATTATATAACTATAAGTGACCAATTATACTTTTAAGAGTGATAAATTCATCAAATTTCAAAACAAAAGACCACTTAGAGTAGTTATAGTGAGAATTGATGATCATTATGACTAGAAATGACCCACTATAATTTTAAGCGTGACAAGTGATGATCATTATCACAATAAATGACCAAGTGATGATCATTATCATTTTAAATGACCAATTATACTTGTTAGAGTGACAAATGATGATCCATCTATCATAGTTGTTTCGAACATGATGTTGATGTTTGTCACATTAAGCTGTCGTTCGGAGCGCCCTCATTTCGTTGTTACCATCTTTATTCTATAATTTTTCAAAATGTTTAGAACAGATAGCGATATGATTGAAATATGTAGTGTGTCGTACGGAACGACTTAGGGTACAATGGTAATTTACTTGACAACATAACAAGTTCAAATGAAATTTCTTGATCATTAGTACACAAAACATAACAATTGAAATAAATAGAACCTAAACTATGAACCAACACTTGATCCAAGTACAAAATATGAGAATAATTAGCACCACAACTAGCACTACCACAGCACCCAATTTTTTTCACCATAACCGTGCCTCTTTCCTCTCTTCTTCAACAGCTTTCAACTTCTTAAGTAGACCCCATATTACTCTCTTCGCTTGATTTGGCATCTCTTCATCATGCCATCTAAAGTAATTGCAGTCATTTCCCTACATAAAAAGAAGAAAATAAATACAAGTGTTGAAGAAAAAAATAAATACAACAAACAAATAAATACAAGAAAAAAATAAACCCATCAACTAACCTGATCATATTTGCATCCGTAAAACCTCCTTCCTGGGTTTACTTGAGTCCACGATGTTGTTAACTTCGCATAATCTCCACATCGATAAAATGATACTACACTGGCACTATTAACGGATCTACTAGATATTTTAATCTGGATGTTTGATTTATTTTTGTAAACTGGTTTGATAAATAATGAACAGATATATAATGTGTTGGGTGGTATATTTTATTACCGTTGGTAAATAAATATTGTTCACGCGCCCAATGTAATAATTGATCACGAGTTTGGGATAGATCGAAAGGATGTTCGGAACATCTTGTAAAGGATAAGTTACACGAATTATACTTATGTACAATGACATTCCGAACTATACATTCAAAAATTGAAATACACAAACGGCTACAATACAAGTTGCAAATACCAATACACCAAACAGCTACACTAGGTTGCAGCTAGGTCGCAATGATGTTAAGAACATCTTTTCAAGGATACGTTACACGAATTATACTTATACAGGCTAACATTCCGAACCACACGTTCAAAATTTGAAATACATAAACGGCTACAATACAAGCCGCTCAAATACCAATACATCAAATGGCTACAATACAATTTGCTGACCAGTCACATCCAAACAAACGTTTCAGTTGCCTCTCTTTACTCCTATAAATACCCGACAATTCAAACCATTTCAATCCACATTCATCAACTTACAATTCAAACCATTTCAATCCACATTAATCAACTAACAATTCAAACCATTCATCAACAAAAATGACACGTCAACCATCTTCAAGAGGAGCACGAACAAGAGGTGGCTCCACGACTAGAGGAGGCTCCACGGCTAGAGGAGGCTCCACGGCTAGAGGAGCCTCCACCTCTAGGCAAAACACTATTGTTGCATTATCATTTCCAGACTCACCACAAACTGAAAGGGCGATTGACATATTGGAACAACTAAGTGCAGAAGTGTGGGGTTGGAAGTTCCAGTTCGAGAGCTTCCTATATGGCTACAAAAAGGACGTCAAAAAGATGGAGAAGGAAATGCAAAGAATGAAAAGAATGCTCAAAGGGGTACTTGCTGATAAGGGGATGCATTACCTTGACTTCTACTCCTCACCTTCACGCTAGATTTGGATGTTTATATTAATGTTTATTATATAATTTCTTTTTGAATGTTTATCATCTAGTTTCTTTTGTTTGAATGTTATTATAACTAGCATTCCTTTTATAAAGCACTGACAATGATGTGCAGTTTCTCTGTTTGGATGCTAATATAACTAGCATTCTTTTTGTAAAGCGCTAACAATGATGATCATGAAGGATATGTTTGCCTAGTTCCTGTAAATAAGTGTATAATTCGTTTTGAACATCTATATGTTCAGAACATCCAGTGTTATGTTCAGAACGTTCATCTGTCGTTCTGGAACATAAACATCCTTTATACAATGAGATATGTATGTTTGGAATATCAAACTTACGCGAGGAACACCATTATGTCATTCTGAACAAATGATGAACAATTTATATGCTCTGTTCATTTTCTAAAAAAGTAATCCATACATAATTAAATAAGCACAATATCTCAAACGACCTATCAATGTTCCGAACTTCAAGTTAAAGTCTAAAAGGCACGACGGTTACAATTAGCAATTGCATCCTCGTTTGAGTACTACATAACATTTACGAGTTTCGTCAAAATTCACTTTCCAGAAAACCATTCCCAACAGACTCGTCGATTGGAACTTTACTCTTATAAATACCCAACAGTCATACATTGATTCCACATATTTCAAAATGCCTCGTCGACCAAGAACAAGGGGAGCACTGATAAGAGGAGCATCGAGTTCAAGATGGCCTAGAGTTCCTTCCTCGAGTTCACATTCAGATTCTGAATATTCGAACGATGGCTTGGACCAACTAAGGTATGAAGTGTGGGAATGGAAATTCAAATTCAAAGAATTCTTCCAAGATTACAGAAGGGACATAAGAAGGATGAAGAGAATGCTTAAAAGGCTGCTTGCTGAAAAGAGAATTGATTATGTCCCATACTCCACACCACCAGGAACACCACCTGAAGCACCACCACAAGCTCCACAACATGCACCCTAAGTTTGATTGCTTATGTTTATTTTAGTTATAATTTTATATGTTTATTATATTATTGTGCCGTTTGTGTCTCGATATAATATGTATTTTGCATTTTCTAAAGAACATAAGTGGAGGAGTTGAATGACGTTTGTAACATCAGTGGTTATATTAAGGAACGACTATCGTTCCAAAACGACTTATTACCGTTCCAAGGTAAACTTAAATAAATGTTGCAGATGTTTGGAACATCCCATTATTTTTCAGGAACAACAACATGTCGTTCTAGAGCATCAGTAATAATCGTCTAAATTTTACTATGTCATTTTCTGTTGAATGTTGAACAACTGACCAATATATTTGAATGTTTGTTTTAATTGCGACTAATTAAGTTATCCTTTTAAGCACATCAAAAGCTATTACTTGGCTAAGAAAATAAAAGTCATCCATACCTAATTACATAACTAAAATAAAAGTTAAAAGATTATCCAAATATTACATATACCCAAATCAAGGTCTTATTTTGCCGTAAAAAATACAAACGGCAAAACGTTGCCTCCACCGATCAGCCTCATTGTCACAAATTTTGTCCATGGGGGTGTTTGTAAGAATATGCTCAATGTACATCAACACGAACACTCTACATGATTTCCCTGTTAGATTTTGTGGACAAAGTGATCTTGGCACTCTCTCAAATGACCACATGTCTCCTTCCTTACACTTTGGACCCAAGTCTTTGAATAGCTTATAATTTCTGACATAGATCGGGAACGTGTAGGAATGGGGATAATTATTGGCAAGAAGTGTTCATCGTTATTAATACCATGATTGCAATCATACACCCAAACCTTCGCTTCAACCATGTCAAACACCACCGTCACGTAGTGATTGTCGTTGATGTTGAAGACGGTGAAGATCCTCTTAACACCAACTCAACACCTACCCCCTGGGTAGGGTATCTTTCCATCTGCATACTTCAGAAAATCATCATCAAACTCATACATCTTCAACGCCACATCAAGCGGTAGCTTATCGTTTTGCGCATCTACTTCCAGTTAGTAGTAGCGTTTTTTCATGTTTGTCAAGAATGCCATATCCAAAATGAGGTCACTTTGATCGTAATGATAGGGGTAATTCAAATGCCTCTCCTGCATCATTGTCATCACAGCTTCAACATACTGCAGAACATATAAGAGACAAAAATAAATTGGGGTATAAGTGAGTGAAGGAAAGGTCTGTCGTTCCGAACATCTTGCGATGTTCGGAACGAATGTGCGATGTTCTAGAAATCTATGAGAAGTTAGAAATACGTGAGTTGTTCCAAGCATAAGCACGATATTCCGAACTCACTTAGAATGTTCCGTACAACTATGTGAAGTTCAGAAAATCAGTAAAAAATAAACTTACAATGTTCCACAGCCACTCATTCTTGTTCATCAGCATTTTGAAATCCTTAAAATTCATCGGCAATCCAAGAAAAAGATCTTTTTGTTGCTTCCTCTTTTTGATAAATGCGTTCATAGCCGATACTTTTTTCCACTTCAATGGCTTGTAAATATCTACTGGAAACCTCGAAGCAACTTCTTCGTGCTTCTTCTTCTCTTCCATTTGTAGTGATTTCACAGCCTTTGCAGGTTTTATAATTGTTTTGCTCTTCAACTGCTCAATCGTCTCCTGCATGGCCGCCATCTCCGTCTTCATGCCTTTACGCCAATCGTTGCAATCTTTGCAATTGCAACTGCTACATTTGGAGATATCGAATCCATCTCCACCAGAAGAATCACCTTTGCTTTGATCAAAAGCCACAATATTTGTCTCATAAGCCACGATCTTTTGCTCATAAGCCAGAATCTTTTGCACCATTGCTTCCCTCCATCCGCTGCATTCATCACATTTCAGCCTCTACAATTGGAGCTCCTCTTCATTAAACCAACTTCAGTGATACCAGCAACTTCAAACTCACCAAAAACTTCACCATCAGCTTTGTTTCCAATGTCAATATTCACATCTTGCAGGCCATCAATTCTCTCTTCATTATATTCCCCATCACTTCCAAACATCATCGCTTCTTCTCCTTCCTTAGCTTTAATTTCTATCACTTGTCTTGGCGGGGTTGCAGAATTGTTCTTGAAGATACAAATTGTAGTGCCACCAACAAGACCAAGGCTGGAAGCATCCGCCAACACTTGACAAAAAGGATCCATAATGCCGTCCTTAGAGTCTTCAAATGGCATAATGTTTTAATAGAAATCCATCTCCAGCTCATCATCAGTAGGAATGAGGAAAGAGTGAAGAACCTGTTAATATACCCCCACAACATTAAATAAATATCAAATAAATTTTAAAAAGCTTTTCCAAGTTGTTTGGAACAAAGTTGAGTTGTTCGAAAAAATCAAGCCATGATGTTCCGAACATCGTAGAGTGAAGCAGTTGATGGTGCTTCATGTAGATGTTCCGAACATCAATTAGAAATATCTCAACAAACATAAAGTTGTTCCAAACATTACATAACATATATGGAAAATGGAATACTTACAGGAACATCATGTTGCTCAAACAACCTGTCCGTATTTCTTTCACAAATTTCAGTAAGCCTGTTTATGATCCTTTGGATTGTTTTTTCTTTTGGAAAATCCTTTGGCCTCAAGGCAGGTATAGCTTCATGAGCCCAGGCCATGAATGCCCATGGAAAGCCATAAAGATTGTAAGTCTGGCTTCCTTCTGCATGAGGTTCCATTGGCTTCATCAGATATTCCATTGTTAATTCAAAACTCATCCTACCCCAAGGATAACGCTGGAATGCCTCAAGATCGGCGGCTAAGCACACCACCCATTCCTCTATTCCATATTTGGAATCCCTCGCACAAAGAATCGTATGAACAAACCAAGCCATGCACAGATTTAAATACCACTTCTTGGGTACTATTCCAGAACATACCAAGTCAAGCAAGTCACCAGACTTCACAACTTGTTTTTTCTTCGGCTGCTTTTATTTTTTGGGCTTGTTGAACTTCCTCTTGGCGGGTGAAGGTGAGGGTGAAGGTGAGGATGAGTGTGAGTGTGAGGGTGAGGGTGCGAGTGACTCCTCCACCTTCTTCTTCCCCTTCCGCCTCCCCTCCCCTTCTCCTTTTCCTTCTCCTCATTATCCTTCTTCTCCTCCTTTCCCTTCTTCTCCTTCTCCTCCTTTTCCTTTTTCTCTTTCTCCTTCTGCTTCCTCTTCCTCTCCTTGAAATAATCAAAAACAAATTTCCACAATTCCTTCCCCTTTTCTTTCATTTCTTCCATGTACTGTTTATCTAGATAGGCACCACAGTTTAGCCCTGTCATTAGTGCAAACTCGAATAGGCCAAAACGTGCTGGCAATCCATTGAAGGATATCCAAGCCTCTCTCTGCTTCTTCAAAAGAATCCTTCGCATGAGGAGGTTATGCACCAACTTGGTGCCAAACAGTGGATATTCCGGTAATTACAAGAAAGGATCGAAACAACTATGGGAAAATCCCTTTCTCACCTGCAATTTTTTCAAAACCTCCTTGAACTGTATCCTACCCCTAGCCAACGAAGATCGAACAGTAATCTTCCCATTAAAAGGTTCATTGTTGGTCAGGAATGTGTCGTAGAGACCCTCAACGTTACTCTTAAAAATAGCATGACCAACATCTTCATACTGCACATAATTTTAGCATAAAATTAATAAAATAAATCACAATGATCGTAAATCACATTAAAGGAAATACTTAAATGTTCGGAACATGGTTATGATGAGGTTCTGAACGACAACAACAATCATTTGGAACATCACGTAATGTGTTCAGAACGACAGCTACCAGCCTTCATGCTGATGTTGGGAACATAAACAGGTCGTGTAGAACATCAACATAGTTGTTCCGCACAATCACGAGTTTCAATTCAACTGTCACCTGGTCTTCCTCCAGTTTCAATCCAGATGTTCCTTCAGTTTCCTTCTCTTCACCTGCTTCCTCTTCAACATTTCCACCTGCATTATTTACAGCTTCCCCATCTATTTTAACTCCTTTTACACGATCCTTCAGAAAGTTTCTTTTTAAAATTACATCTTCTGCCTCTCTTCTACTTCTTTTACTGCATCTTGGACTCTCCACTGACTTATCTGCTTCCCCATCTACTTCTTCTCCTTTTTCTCTACTTAAATCATCAGCTTCTTCATTTTTTTTACCATCTTCCTCTTCATTTTCACGATCACCATCTTCCTCTCCAGTCCTCAAAAAATCATTTTTTAACAGTTCATCAATACCGATGTCATCTGAATCCACCCTTCTTTCACCCTCATCTGCAGCCCTCTCCAAATCCTCCCCATCTTTATTTAAATCGTAACTTCGTGCTGGACTTTGACTTTCCTCTTGTTTATCATCTTTGTTTTGTGGACCTACTACTTCTCCTTGGCTGTCGTCACTCTCCACAACTAATTTTCTTTTAGTTGTTCTAGTTGTTCTTGGGCGTTTAGGAGTAGGTTCTAAATCTGTAGGAGTACGTTCCGAATCTGAAGTAGTAGACTTCTCAGGTTTCTTCTTTGGCGAAGGGCCCTTTCTTTTAGAAATTTCCTTCTTGGGAGTCTTTGTAGGCTTCTTCTTCTGCTCATCTTCATCTTTCAATGTTAAATTTCTCGGTCTTAAATTTACCATTTTTCTGCAAAGCTAAACAAAGGGATACAAAATTTAGTTACAGAAAATCATGAACATCCAATGAGATGTTTAGAACCTCATATGAACTGTTGTGAAGCTACTATGGTGTTCGGAACATCAAGACACATAACAACAATAACTTCAATTTGCAACTAAATAAAGCAGCGTTGGTTCACAGAAAACCTACAAATCATCACAATTTAACCAACAAATGTAAAAAGCCTAAAAATTTCAGATGAACATCGAAAATCCCCTTTGTAGTTCGGAACTACTTTACCCATTAAAACAAATAATGCCATTCAATTTCAACACAATATTACACCTTTTGTACAAAAACAAACACCCAAAGCAGCGTTAATCACTATCGACGAAAAAATTTAAAAACAAAACCTAGGTTCAAGATTTACACCACAGTTTAAATGATCATGACATTGTTTATTTTTTATATTTACTACTTTATCGTATTGTTGGTCGGATTCCTTGAAAAACTACAGAGAAGTTGAGAGAATTTGGTTGAGATTTCGTGCAAGAGAAGATGAAGTGAAGTGATGGAAGATGAAGAGAGTAGAGAAAGCCACGCGGGGGGAGGTTATGTTGTTCCCAATGTTTGAAATGATTAATATGTATGTTTTAAGGAAAACCCTCAAGTTTTAAAAATGTTAATTCGGTCCCTGATTAGTCTTAATCAGCCTTAGAAAAAAAAGAAAATGGAAAAGAAAAGGCGAGGCCCTTTTCTGCCAAAAAAGGCTTGAGGAGTTCCTGAACGCTAATTCTCACTAGACACTCTCACTTTAGGATGAAGAGAACCAAATATGATTCAACTCATAAACCCCAAACCAGAGACCTCTCGTTATTTTATTTATTGGATGTCCCCAAATAGACGGGCTCTCGTTAAAGATGGAATAACATTTACTGGTTTGTGTTCAACTTGTTGTGATTATTAAGATTTAAGACTGAACTTTTAGAGGTATGCATAACTTTACTCTCTTTTTTCCTTAATTTTGAACTATGCTTTTACTTAATTTCCTTTGAAGATAATAGAGCCTGGTCTCATTTTAGGTCATTGGGCTTTCATAAGCTATTTTCTTCTCTCACTTATAAAATATTTTGTCCAGACAAAACTCTTCACATACATGTGCTAGCATAACAATCATGTATATTTAAGTTACTTAAATCTTCAATGATCATATTAAACGTTTACTTTTTGCGAGCTAAGGTCATGCGCCTCTTTTCAAGTCAACCATTTCTTTCTTTTGATACGAAGAAATTTTCTTATGTTGATATAACCCGCCGAATGTTTCTCCAACAAAAGCAGAGAAAGCAAATTGTTGATATATGACAATAGTCAAAAGTCACATGAGAAGGAATGCATACTGAGAATGAACTCACACATGAATTTACGTGATTCTCGCTATTATTACATGGTTGTGAGCTTGATTGGTTGGCAATTCGCAATTTAATTCTTATTTTCATCTTTTCTCTATGAATTTAATGGATATTTTTGAAGTAAAATAGTTTGTATGCCTCTTCAACGTCCCATCACCCCCTGCCGTCAATCTTCCTGATATCCACATTATAGACTCATTTTTCCATGAGTTCCACATGTGAAATACAAAAATTCATCTTTCTCCATATTATAAGTAGGGTGTCAGCTGTTCTTTGAAAACTGATCAAACCGCACAATATCGAGCTAATTATTAGATTTTTTTCAATCAAATTGTATATTTTGATGTAAGCTTATAATCGTACTGACAATTAGGTTATTTTTTTTAATTTATAAGAATAAGTCAAAAAAAATACTAAATCGGATCAATTTATATGCATCAAATAGAACTTATATATTAAATCTATATATTTAAATATATTTATATATTGTTAATTAAGTGGGGCGCCTTGACCATTGGAAAGATTCAGGAGCTGGGGGAGAAGCTTGTAGCTATGGGGGCTTGAGAGAGTAATGGGGATACGAATAATATGTGGACTAGGACAGCTTATTGTATCAGGGGAGTACATAGAGAGGTGTTTGGAATCTCGAAGGCTAAGCCTAGTAGGCACTGAGGGGATTGGTGGTGGGACGAAGAGGTCCAAGGGAAAGTGGAGGCCAAGAAGGTGGCTTACACAAAGTTAGTGGAGAGCCAAACGAGGGGGAAAAAGGACGAATAGAGAAAGATATAGAACCGTGCAGATGGAATCGAAGTTAGCGGTTACAAACGCTAAAACGACAGCTTTTGAACGCTTGTATAAAGAAAGAGCGGACAATGTATATTTGAAGCCCTAGCCCTAATGCCATTGCCTTTTGTTGTGTTGAAGTAGTTCGTGGATATGTCTGTTGACTGTTTTGGGAAGTAACTTTGGTGAAATCATATCCCAAAGTTATTATTGGTGTTGTGTTTTTTTTTTTTGGTTGTGTATTAATGTGTTTATGAATGGTGAATTAATGTGTTCTTTTATGGAAAAATTGTTGGTGTAGTTTTTTTGATTGGAAGTCTGCTTATAGGAAGATTTGATTTGGTAATTTATATTCGAAAAAATATTATTTTAAAACAAAATTAGAACTGAAGTGGACTGTGGTTTCTTTAGAGCCCAATTATCTGGAATTGTTTTAAGGGTGTAGTGATACTAATGGTGTCAAATATGTAATATAAAGCTTGAAAAATTGGTATTCTTGTGCTTGCACGCGTTAAGTCCTATCATGACTAGTACAAAATAAATTAATCACCTTATGACATTGAATTTTAATGGTAAAGTATTATGGAATTTATGCATGTTAATGGTGAATTGTTATCGAATTTGAGGTTAAATCTGCTTGTTTTCACTTTCCTAAGGTTAATTGATGCTAAGACAATTAGTAAAACTTTTAGAAAAATGAAGTATAGTGTACTCAAAAGGGTCTAGAAATTGTGGACTATCAAAATGAAGTTACTATTGAGTTGATGGGAAACAATTAATTTCTTAAACACCCAAGTGTTTCAATTTTTACCATGAACAAATGAACTGTAGCAACATACACTTGCATAAAATATATACTTGTACATGCTAAATAGTTAAGTAATGTCATGACTAGCACAAAACACATTTAGCACCTAAAGATTTAAAAAATTTATTCGTCAAATGTTATGGAGTTAATATCTCTGTTGATGCAACATTACGGGCAATACTTTTAACTTTTCATTTAAGAAAAAAAATTCATAGAGAAGTTATTCCTAAATGATTCAGTTTTAACCTCAAATGAAGTATGGCATAATAACTCTTTCAAAAAAGGATGGACTTGAAATTCCAGAAGAACCATATTTAATTAATATGACTATTGTATAGAGGTAAGGCTATATCCCCCTCTTGATTAAGAAAAGAGTTGTTACTCATCATCAAGCATTCTATATTTTCGTTTTACCCATTGTTCTAGTTATTGGTGTTATCTTTAGCGAAATTGATCATTATACTGTGCCAAACAAAACTTAGAAGGATATGAGAATATAATTAATAACAATCCAAAAATATGATTATTTTTTTCTGCATGGAAGCATTCATGAGAATATTGATAAATCAATACTCCAAGGTATTGATTTGATCAAAATAGAAAACAAAAGAAAAACACTAACAACATATCCATTCATGACTATCTCAAAACAAAATAAGCACCTAAGCAATTTAGTATGGTTAATAACAACAGGAGCATGCATAGCTAAATTAAAGAACAATGTCTTCCAAATTGAATGTCAATAGTTTGCCTCAGTTGTCGCATTGGTGATGTTGTTAATGTTTACCTCACTTGTTGCAACGATTAAGCTCTCTTGCTCCCTCATACCCGCACCTGTTCCACTACCTCCATCCTTTCGTGTCCGCTTTCGTCTACCACTAAAATTTCTACCTCTAAAGTTGGATTCGAATGCCGACCTAACTAGTTTAGTTTTGGCCTTCCTCGGGCATGCTTCTTTGAAGGGTCTTTTAAGGGACTTGTTCGAGTGCCCTTACCGCCTTGTACACCCTCTGTCACCTTCCTGGCATTCATACCTCTTTCCAATTTGAAACATACTTGTACGCTTCGTCTATTATGCCATGATATACTTCATCTTACCATCGCTATCCAAGGAAATATCCAACATTTGTTCAAAAGATCTCAAGACATCCCTATATTTTTTGTACTCCTATCATGTGAGGTTAAGCTCCAAAAAAGAATTTCTTCAAGTGGGGTCTAGCAACATCTCTCATGAACTTCATCGATCTTCTTGTGTGCCATCACCTTATAAATATGATAACAGAGAAAATACCTGGATTCCCATAATCAGCAATTGCACTTAAAATATAGGCCAGATGTAATGTGAATTGTCCCCGACATCGCTTTGCTAATAGCAGCCTTGATGATTTCAGCTTGATCAGTAAAGATCGCTTTAGGATGAACACCTCTCATAGTTGTCAACCATGTTGAGAAAATCCACTTAAAAGTTGATGTATCCTTATGAGAAATAAGAGCACATGCCAGTAGTATATACTGCTTGTGCAGATTAACACCAACAAAGAAAGCAAATGACATGGTATAACCATTTACGTGGTAAGTTGTATCAAAACATATCACGCCATGTAATTCCTCATATGCATACCTACACTTGGTATGAACCCATAAGACATTATGAAGCGTACATGTATTATCTGTATCAATTGAGTAGAAAAATTCCCTATCCTTTCACTGTGTTTCGCAAAAGAAGTTGCGTAAGGACTCTGCATCCCCATCTTGCAAAGTGAGCAACCTTGCTTGTTGAATAAAATTTTTGCACTCCTTTGGTGTACAACTCATATTTTCTGGTCCACCGGATAAAACTTCCACCAGCCTTATATTTTTGCTAACTTTTAAGGCGGCTCTGTCGTGAGCTATGAGTATTCTCTCCAAAGATCTATTTATTGACCTGTGTCCGGCTATAAGCTGTGATAGAGAAGGGTCCACTTCGTGAATATGGTCTGTACATACTATAGAAACTATACCGCTTCCATCTGGCTCCATTATATTACTAACTCTAGCGGGACAATTAATTCTCTTAGTGCGTTTTTTGGATGTGGATTTTCTGCTCCTATCACAAATAAATAGCACATGCTTAACTCTATCATTACCATATTTTTTATGTGATCTTTTCACCACACTAAACTCATACGATCTTGTGTATTCTTTAAAGAAGTTAAATAGTGAATCTGAACTTCTAAATATCATTCGTACTCTTGGACCTACTAATAAAGTTTCTTCTGTAAATTCATTCACCATTTCCGTATACTCTCTATTTCACACTCTTCATTGGAAGTGTGCTCTCCTTCTCTATCAGCATTCATCCCAGAATTAAAATTGTCATCAGAATTAATACTCATTTTTCCATCTTCATTGAACAAGCTGACATCTTCCGACATTCCTAAAATATTATTCTAAGTCTCAAGTTTCGTTGTGGTCATAGAAGTTTCATTGTTTGAGTTCATTGTTGTTTTTTAAGAAATGGAGGCCGCATATTTTTTTTAAGGATTTAGACTGTGAGTACAATATATACATGGCATAATTTAGAGGTAAAATAAAATTTAAGCTAAAATAAAGTAAAGTAGACGTATAAAATACAATACGTATTATTGGGGTGATCTATCTGCCATATAGATAAGAGTATAATACATGCATTCACTGAAAAATTGTTTGACTTTATGCCATGCAATGATGACTTATTCGCGGGAAAGTTGGCGCCAAAGTAGATCAAGGGTGCTGTAGACATTTCACAATGTTTGGTCATTCGTCTTCGGTCAAGTAACATTGCTCTTATAGAAAATGTTGTTTTGAGAGATTTTGCATTTTTATAAGTGCTTCATTTCTTCCTTATTACGTACGAATCTATTTTAGGCGCTCCCCCCAAAAAGCTCTAACTGAAATATGATATTATTGTTGATCTCTAATATCGTTTAATTAACTATGATAAAATCAATATTTTGGGTTGGTCACTAAAATATTATGAGATTTATGAAAGTGATATCATTTTGTAAAGAATCTTACAAGTTTTCATAAACAAATACTTATTTGAAATTTTACTGAAAAATTCAATTAATATTGATTCGTTCTAGATTGCTAGGGAATAAAATTTTAGCCCTTTAAAGTTTAAAAATGTAATTTGTTTTTACTTATATGTGTATGTGTTTGTTTTCTAGTTAAAAAGAATCTGTCCAACTTAAACGTTAAAAAAAAAACTTAAAGATCTGTATCAAAGAATAATTGATCTATTAATATTCTATATTGGTGATTTGTTATCATGAGGTGGACCATACCGTCCCCATTAGAGAAGGTCAGTAAGTAGCTCTTTATTTTATTTTCTAATTAATGGAATATTCTCTGATTCATTATGTATTTTCTTTTTCTGTCTCTTGCTTCGGTTTTTCTTTTTCTTTTCAATTTCATCTTCCTCTGGTATTCTTTTTATATATCTTTTTATAATTCAAACTTTTTTTATTTTTGTAACTAAAAGAGTATTATTAATTATTAATGAAACGACCTCGGTCAGTCGTTTCAGAAGTTAGGATTCCGATTGGCGTGCCGATAATTTTAAAATATTCGTAAGTCCATTAGGACCTGTCTGTAAAATTTGAGCTAAATCAGACCTCGTTTGATAGGCATCGGAAGAAGGTTTCAGTTTTTATTGTCAATAAATATTAAAAAGAGATTTTTGAGCTCGGTTTGGGCGAATGAGCTCCGATTCGAAATCCGAAAGTACCGTTAAGTTCGTATGATTATTTGTGACTTTTTTGATTTTTCGAAAGTGAATTTCGATGTTGTTCGGCTAGTTTCCGCAAAAATGCCGAAAGTTAAATAATTTGACCTTTTTCCTTTAAATTTGCATCTTGAGTTTCGGGAGTCCGATTTGAGATCCGTCTTAGCGAGTATGTTACATATATTTTGTATAGCTTACTTAAAAAATTTGGGATCATTTCGACTTCTCTAGGGTTCCATTTTAATTTTAATCGTCGTAGCGAATTTTAAAAAATTAAAAAAAAAAATAAAAAAAATAATTAAGTATGTCGGTCAGCTAAGGGATTTTAATCCCTTAGCTTAGCAGTAGCAAAACGTACAGAAACATTGGAGCAAAAATAGCAGAGAAGAGAAAAATTAGAAAAAAAGAGAGGAAAAAGGGAAAAAGAGGTAGAAAAATAGTGGAATTTCTACCCCAAATCTTCAGGTAATGATGTTAACTCATTATCTTAGCTTATTATGTGTGTTTGAATATATTTTTACGGTAAAAATAGAGATATTAGACATCGCCCTAATGACGTAAATTGATAGTTTAAAGGGTCAATTGGACCCCGAAGATGGAAATGATTATATATTCGTACTCAGTGAGTTATGGGCAACATATAAATGTAATTTATTTAGGGTTTGGTTATGGAACTTTGAACCCTGTACATAGGCCTGGCCTGCGTATTGCGTATGCGAATAGGGTATCAGGTTCCTAACTGGATTGCCCTAACACATAAGGAATGAAGCCTTTAGCTTTATTTGATATAATTTTTCTGCTTATTGAATAGAGTGGGATCGTTTGGCAGTTAATCCAAAGGAAAAAGCAGTGGTTGAGTAACAGGGCTAGCTTTGGAATACGGTAAGTGTTTATATCCATTTCTTTGGAGGCACCTGGCCTCATGGATTTTCTACCACGTATTCCTTACGTGTGTAGCTGCCGATAGGCGTACTCATTACGCCTTAGCTTTGGATTTATATTGTATATTATAGGTTATGTCCTACTGTTGGTATTGCATTGAGAATCTGAGCAGTGTACCCTGGCTGTAAGTTGGCATCTACTTCCCGGCTGTCGATGAGAGTCCCGCGCCGGTGAAGGGTTATTATTGCATCACATTGCATTTATATGCATTATATGTCATTCATATGCATTACATTGCATCATATTGAGGGCAGGAGTATTCCACCCCAGGAGCAGGAGTATTCCGCTCCATTGTATCATATTGAGGGCAGGAGTATTCCGCCCCAGGAGCAGGAGTATTCCGCTCCATTATATTATATCGGGTGCAGGAGTATTCCGCCCCAAGAGAGTGCAGGAGTATTCCGCCTCTGGTTTATATTATATCGGGTGCAGGAGTATTCCGCCCCAGGAGCAGGAGTATTCCGCTCCAGTTGGTTATCAGATTGGGTTCCCCTCGAGTGCAGGAGTATTCCGCTTCGAGATGGGAGAACGGGCACATGTGACCATTTGCATCATATTTCATTTCATTTCATTTCATCTCACTTCATTTCATTTCATCTCAATTCATACCATTGTGTAGGCTTGCAGTACATGACTACTGTTCTGCTTATATGTGCATCGCTTATTAGTTGATATGTTTCTGTCTCGTATCCCCAGTTGAGTTTATGGTTTCATACGTATTTTCGGTTGTTATCTGGCCCTGCCTTTTTATAATTTAAATAAAATGAATTTGGTCTATCTATTTCTTTTCTCCCTGGCTAGCTACCCTATTCTTTGAGGTGGCTAGTCTGCCCCACTTATTGAGTCCTTTTGACTCACCCTTGTTTGTTGTTTGTTTCTTGTCTACCTATTTCGTTTCGGCAGGTTCGCTCCAGGATTGAGTTCGCCGCGTTGTTCAGGAGCGAAGACGACTTCAGCTGTCAGGGTGAGCCAGATTTATTCCGGATGGCCACCAGTTTATTGTTCATTATTTCAGTTGCATTTTGCTCCCTTCAGGAGGTATCTGTCTTCTTTGTACTCTTAGATGTCTGGTCTGGATAGCCCTAAACCTAGCATGTTGGGTAGTCAGCTGTAATTTCTTTTGTACAGCTTAGGGGTATCAGTATGTCTGTGTTTTTATTTTAAGTTTTGTCCTTATTTGTAAATTGTTATATTTATTTTCCTGATTTAATTGGTAAGGGTTCGCCCGACGGGTCTAGGGGAGGATGTCGGGTGCCCGCACGGCCTAACTGGATTCCGGGTCGTGTCAGTTGGTATCAGAGCCCAGTTTAGTGTCTATCCAGACTAAGACAATGTCTAGTAGAGTCTCGGTGATGGGTACGTAGACGTCCGTACTTATCTACGAGAGGCTATGATGGCACTTAGGAAGTTTCACTTCCTTCATTTCTGATCGTGCGTCGGTCTAGGATGCAAAAGTATTTTCGTTAATTTTTTAATTCCTTCGTGTTAATTGTGAACCCTCGTGCGACAAATCGGCAGACGATATGAGTTCAGGACGAAGCAGTCTAGCCTGGGGCTAGTACTGACGAAGCCCGGAAAGCTTTTAATCGTGCTGACGATCTAATTATGGAGGTCCCAGCTGTACGAGCTCGTGATGGGCAAGGGAGCAGGGCCTTGTAGTCCCCTTGGCTCTCTACGATGCTTTACGAGAATCTTGGCGATGCAGATACCGCAAGAACCTATTATTCGCTAGGCAGCCTATCAGGTCGCCGCAAATGGAGACGTTCGATCTCAAGGAGCTCCTATTCCAGTTCTTAATGTTGCCGCAATAAAATAAGTTTTGGAGGCAGCATGTGTTGTGCCTCTAGTTGTTCTGGCTGGTTAGCTAGCTGAAGTATCAGTTCGGTCCGAGTGCCTAAAGAGGTTCCATTATTTTACGCGGTTGAACCTTCCGATATTCTTAAGCGATGCATCAGATAAACCTCGTGATAATAAAATGATGCCAGCATATTATTCAGGCTCTTGATCATATCGAGCGGTATGGAGTTGATTATTCTTCTTTCCAGTTCCAGGGTCCAACCTTGAATTGGTTGGCCGCTCTCTTATTAGGTAACTTGGTTCGGTTTTTCTTCTAGATTCGTAGAAAAATTCCTTTCGAGTAGCAAGCGAAATGGAGAGTGTTGCCAGTTTGAGTAGATTGGACAGGGTAGCCTGTCGGTTAGCCGGTTGGTGTTTCAAAATATGAGATTGAATTCTATAGAATGGCTGGATATGCATCAGAACTAGTTCATGAGCCTTTCGAGAGATTCAAAGACTTATTGATGACATTTCTTTTTCCTTGAGATCCCAGATGGCTCGAGAGATTGAGGTCGGGATTTCATTTGATATTGTTGTTGATATTGCTCGAAGGTTCGAGGCATACCATAAGTTAGAGCGGGAAAGTAAGAGATCCCACGGCCCTGGTGGGTAACCATGGTACCTCATTTGGAGGTAAAAGTTCTGATTATTTTTTGAAGTCACCTTCCAAGTTATCTCAGCTTGTGTCACGTAATTCTTAGAGTGCGCCAGTAGTGTGTCAAGATCAGAATCAGTTTTACTCTTTATAGCTATCAACATTCTGTCCAGCTTCCATTTTCAATGAAAATGTGTTATCATTGTGGTGAGTCTGGTTATCCTTTGAGTAGTTTTCCCTTACTCCGGCAAGTAGGCAGTCATTCTTTCTCCTGTCATCAGGCACCTGCACAGTCGCAGGGAATTTCATTTAGATCTCAATCAGCCAGAGAAATGCCACCATCCAGTAGAGGTCGAGAGCATGATGGCAGTGGTTCTCCAGAAAGTGCTTGTCAGGGTAGTGGCTCAGCTCAGCTGCAGAGGCAGTTCTATGAACTGCTAGTATGGCAGGATGCTGCGGCATCCGATGTAGTAGACTCGTGTGTTTCTTCTTCCCTTATCTGTAAGTAAGATTTATCTTTCCGATCGATCTGGAAATGGTGTGTCTTATCATGTTTCGACGGTTTCCTTGGATATTGTCGTAATTAAGAATCGGTTGCGGTAGAGGGGTGAGTTTCTGATATGATTTATTCCTGGCATTTATGAGACCCTACTAGTTTATCTGATCTAAATATAAGAGATTTGACGGTGAGTATTGCTATTTCCTGCTTGGCATCCTGTTATGCCACCTTGTGTTATTATATCAAATCAGTTTACCTCTCTTCTTGGAATTTCGTGTTGGTAGGATAATGGGATCCTAATTCTTCACCATCAGCAAGTGTTATCGTTTCTTCCAGTGTAAAGTGATTAGTAAGTAATATTCGATCTACGTATCTCCTTTTGGTTCAAAACGCTAATAAAGTCATGTTATCCTATGAGCTTGTCTGGGTTATAAAAGGGTTTCTGGTAAATTGTCAGAATTTCCTTCTTATGGGGAGATTAAATTGACATAGATTTTGTTTCATAAAGCTCATTTAATGTCTATTTCTTCAATTGCGGTTCTTTGGCTAGCCTAACTCGGAAGTAAATTAGCTCTGGTAGCCAAGTAAATAAGAAGATGAGCTTCCTGAAGCTCTAATTATTTCCATCCTCGATCCATTTCCATTTCTTCTTCATCCGGCACTAGTGAGCTTGGGCGATTGGTAGCCGCTTGTGACGTTCCCTGTGTTGAGCCAGAGTACATGTTATTGTAGCAGGGTAAGCATATTATTGTTTTGGATATCAGTTTATCCGGGTATTCATTCCTATGTATAGTATAGTGCTGGTTCTGTTTTTGCGGATCATCCAGTTTCAGGGGAAACTCTGCCGAAATTTTTATATAGAAGTACCATCCATCAGGCGGTGGTGTTTACGGCAAAGGTATGGAGTTGTGAACTCGAGAGTTGCAGCTATGGCAACTCGAAAGGGTAGTTTGGTAGTTTAGGTCTGCCTATGTTCAACCTTTAGCTAGGTCTTCTTTAATCCAGCAGACTGTGCGAGGATGGTTATTCCTATTCAAATGGCTGCATGAGTTTGTGCTTTAAGTGGAGGAGTCTTCCTCCAAATACTGAATGGTAATACTAAATCAATTGAGATGTTGTATAGTGCGTTCGTAAAAATAATATAGCTTGCATCAAATCTTCTATAGTGTGTAGTAACAAGGTACCTCAAAAGTTTCCCCTATTGCATCAAGTGTGAGCTAATTCTTAGTTTCATCGACCTGTTCTATATCGAAAGGTATATCGAAAAGGTGATTCTCGGCTGAATCACGCTAGTCCATCCAGAGTTTCGTATGTCTTTGCTTCGAAAATGTAGAATTCTCCTCTCGTGAGCGAGGAAGGATCGGTTTAGCCAGAATAAGTTGGGCAATGGCGTTATGATATTATCCAGCTATGTTTTTATCCAAGGGTTGAATGTGCGTGTCATAATTCTAATTCTGTAATCATGAGATAATATCCGTGGAATAGTTTATGAAAGTTGTGTAAGTTCTCTTGCTATCTGCGTGAATCTTGCTTTAGACTTAGGCTCGTTCGAGGACGAACGAGAGTCTAAGTGGAGGAGAATGAAACGACCTCGGTCAGTCGTTTCAGAAGTTAGGATTCCGATTGGCGTGCCGATAATTTTAAAATATTCGTAAGTCCATTAGGACCTGTCTGTAAAATTTGAGCTAAATCAGACCTCGTTTGATAGGCATCGGAAGAAGGTTTCAGTTTTTATTGTCAATAAATATTAAAAAGAGATTTTTGAGCTCGGTTTGGGCGAATGAGCTCCGATTCGAAATCCGAAAGTACCGTTAAGTTCGTATGATTATTTGTGACTTTTTTGATTTTTCGAAAGTGAATTTCGATGTTGTTCGGCTAGTTTCCGCAAAAATGCCGAAAGTTAAATAATTTGACCTTTTTCCTTTAAATTTGCATCTTGAGTTTCGGGAGTCCGATTTGAGATCCGTCTTCGCGAGTATGTTACATATATTTTGTATAGCTTACTTAAAAAATTTGGGATCATTTCGACTTCTCTAGGGTTCCATTTTAATTTTAATCGTCGTAGCGAATTTTAAAAAATTAAAAAAAAATAAAAAAAATAATTAAGTATGTCGGTCAGCTAAGGGATTTTAATCCCTTAGCTTAGCAGTAGCAAAACGTACAGAAACATTGGAGCAAAAATAGCAGAGAAGAGAAAAATTAGAAAAAAAGAGAGGAAAAAGGGAAAAAGAGGTAGAAAAATAGTGGAATTTCTACCCCAAATCTTCAGGTAATGATGTTAACTCATTATCTTAGCTTATTATGTGTGTTTGAATATATTTTTACGGTAAAAATAGAGATATTAGACATCGCCCTAATGACGTAAATTGATAGTTTAAAGGGTCAATTGGACCCCGAAGATGGAAATGATTATATATTCGTACTCAGTGAGTTATGGGCAACATATAAATGTAATTTATTTAAGGTTTGGTTATGGAACTTTGAACCCTGTACATAGGCCTGGCCTGCGTATTGCGTATGCGAATAGGGTATCAGGTTCCTAACTGGATTGCCCTAACACATAAGGAATGAAGCCTTTAGCTTTATTTGATATAATTTTTCTGCTTATTGAATAGAGTGGGATCGTTTGGCAGTTAATCCAAAGGAAAAAGCAGTGGTTGAGTAACAGGGCTAGCTTTGGAATACGGTAAGTGTTTATATCCATTTCTTTGGAGGCACCTGGCCTCATGGATTTTCTACCACGTATTCCTTACGTGTGTAGCTGCCGATAGGCGTACTCATTACGCCTTAGCTTTGGATTTATATTGTATATTATAGGTTATGTCCTACTGTTGGTATTGCATTGAGAATCTGAGCAGTGTACCCTGGCTGTAAGTTGGCATCTACTTCCCGGCTGTCGATGAGAGTCTCGCGCCGGTGAAGGGTTATTATTGCATCACATTGCATTCATATGCATTATATGTCATTCATATGCATTACATTGCATCATATTGAGGGCAGGAGTATTCCACCCCAGGAGCAGGAGTATTCCGCTCCATTGTATCATATTGAGGGCAGGAGTATTCCGCCCCAGGAGCAGGAGTATTCCGCTCCATTATATTATATCGGGTGCAGGAGTATTCCGCCCCAAGAGAGTGCAGGAGTATTCCGCCTCTGGTTTATATTATATCGGGTGCAGGAGTATTCCGCCCCAGGAGCAGGAGTATTCCGCTCCAGTTGGTTATCAGATTGGGTTCCCCTCGAGTGCAGGAGTATTCCGCTTCGAGATGGGAGAACGGGCACATGTGACCATTTGCATCATATTTCATTTCATTTCATTTCATCTCACTTCATTTCATTTCATCTCAATTCATACCATTGTGTAGGCTTGCAGTACATGACTACTGTTCTGCTTATATGTGCATCGCTTATTAGTTGATATGTTTCTGTCTCGTATCCCCAGTTGAGTTTATGGTTTCATACGTATTTTCGGTTGTTATCTGGCCCTGCCTTTTTATAATTTAAATAAAATGAATTTGGTCTATCTATTTCTTTTCTCCCTGGCTAGCTACCCTATTCTTTGAGGTGGCTAGTCTGCCCCACTTATTGAGTCCTTTTGACTCACCCTTGTTTGTTGTTTGTTTCTTGTCTACCTATTTCGTTTCGGCAGGTTCGCTCCAGGATTGAGTTCGCCGCGTTGTTCAGGAGCGAAGACGACTTCAGCTGTCAGGGTGAGCCAGATTTATTCCGGATGGCCACCAGTTTATTGTTCATTATTTCAGTTGCATTTTGCTCCCTTCAGGAGGTATCTGTCTTCTTTGTACTCTTAGATGTCTGGTCTGGATAGCCCTAAACCTAGCATGTTGGGTAGTCAGCTGTAATTTCTTTTGTACAGCTTAGGGGTATCAGTATGTCTGTGTTTTTATTTTAAGTTTTGTCCTTATTTGTAAATTGTTATATTTATTTTCCTGATTTAATTGGTAAGGGTTCGCCCGACGGGTCTAGGGGAGGATGTCGGGTGCCCGCACGGCCTAACTGGATTCCGGGTCGTGTAAATTAAATACTTAACGAGTACTCATTCCAACTAAAAGTCTAACATATTTATCGCTCGTTACACATTCAAATGGATCGTTTCCCCATTTTTACGGTAGTTGACCATACACTAAGTTTATATTTTAATTTGATCTCTCTCTCTCTCTCTCTCTCTCTCTCTCTCTATATATATATATATATATATATATATATGGTGAATTATGTGGACAATTCGGTATGGAGGATCCACGAACCAAATTAAAGTCTCATAACCTTCATAAAAGCAAAACTGGTAAGAAATATGATTACCAGGAATGGAGACAAAAATACTTGAAAAAACTCACAGAGAAGCGTGCTAAAAGAAAAAAAGCTTTTAAAAAGCGGAAAGATGTTATTAGATCAAAGAATCCACAAAATTGTTATAAGCGTGAAAGATTTGGTCATTATTACAAAGATTGCAAAGTGAAAGAAAAGATCAAAAATCTAATTATTCAAGAAAATAATTATACAAAATGGGTTGGTTATATCTAAACCAAAAATGTTTGTATTTCAAATAAAGGTAAGATTCCTTGGTCATAATATTAAAAAAAGAAAGATTATATCTATTAATAGAAGTATTGAATTTGCTTCTAAATTTCCTGATATTATAACAGATAAAACTCAATTACAAAGATTTCTAGAAAGTTTAAATTATATTTCTCCATTTTATGAGAATCTTGCTAAAGATACAGCTATCTTATATGATAGATTAAAAAAAATTCCAAAACCTTGGACTGATGCTCATACCAAAACAGTCCAAAAGATTAAGGATAGGGTCAAGAATCTTCCTTGTCTTACGTTGGCTAATCCTACTTGGCCAAAAATAATTGAAACTGATGCTTCTGACATTGGTTATGGAGGAATTTTAAAACAATACTCTCCAGAAGAAAAAATTGAATATTTAGTTCAATTTCATTCTGGTAAATGGAATAATAGCCAGAAAAATTACGCAACTGTAGCAAAAGAAATACTTGCTATAGTAAAATGTGTATTAAAGTTTCAAGGTGATCTATATAACCAGAAATTTATAATAAAGACTGATTGTCAATCAGCTAAATTTATGTTTAATAAAGATTGTAAACATGATGTTTCTAAACAAATGTTTGCAAGATGGCAGGCATTATTAGCCCCATTTGATTTTGAAATTCAATATAAAAAAGGAGAAGATAATAGTCTTCCTGACTTTTTAACTAGAGAATATTTGTCTAGTTAGGTGGTGGTATTAAAAGTATGGTTTGATAGACAACCCAGGCGGAAGGTTGGATGCCAGAACCAAGGTTCTGTTGTTTGCCCGCTTTAGCCGAGGATGGCGTTTAGGGCTGTGTTTGGACCTAACTTTGGGTTCAGCCACTCCTTGCCAGGGTTGGGTCACCAGTAAATCTTGTTATCCCCATGCTGCCTGTGATCCGTTCTTAATTGGTATCAGAGCCATGGTGCATAGTAGCAATAGGTGATGAGTTCAACACTTACTTTTTTAATGAATATCATTAGGAACAAAACTACTGTTAAAAACAGTAGGAAAGAAGAATATGAAATGCCGCAGCATTTAGATTTACTTAATAAATGGACTATTCCTAAAGTTCAACCCAGGTTGATATATCAGCTAGGAACCTTTGAGAAGTTGGGTTTAAAATAGGTAGTTAAAACTACTGAAGAAACTATCACGATTGATAGCGAACATGCTACTTTTAATTTATTGTCTGAGCATGATTTAACACCTTATATGCATACGCATAGATTTATTCATATTGGTTTAATTCAAGTTGCTTTTAAACCTTTAACCTTAAGAGGTTTACCTGAAAGTTTTATAGCTGCTCTCAGGGATGGTAGAAACCATAATTGGAAGAAATCCCTTATAAGGATTGTTCAATCAAGCTTGGCTTATGGCCCAGTATATTTTAATGCCTATCCGAATTTACAAATATCGTTGTCGGATGAAAATGCTTTAAAAGCTTTGGTTTTGAATGTTAAATTACATGGTTATGATTATATGCCTAATACAGAAGTAATATGTATCTGTTATAGGATTTATTTTAAGCCACTATATACTCTGAATACTATGTGCAAAATTGTGGATTTTAAAAATGAAACTATTTTAATAGAAACTAATTTTGGTAAGTCTAAAGTTACTACCAGAAGACCTATCAAATGAGATGAAATAGATTTCCCTAAAGAATGGGTCATGGAGGAAGTGGTTCCTCCAAAAGATTTTAGAAATACAGATCTAACTGGAATTGAACAAACTCCAGAAGGAGATGTAAGAATCAGGTTTGAACCTGAAGATGTTATAAATAGAATGGATATGAGATCTGACAGATCTAGTTTCCAAGGTTTATCTAGGTCTAATTCTTTATATCATTCTCATATTTCTCCTATTGATTATATTGTTCAAACTCCTTCTAGAGCTTCTACTTCTCAGGTAAGAGACGAAGCTCCTAGATATCATACTTTAAAAATTGATAAGAATAATATTGTTACTCCTGTTGCTCCTATAAAAGAACAACAGATAAATGATGTAGACATAACTGCATCTGAAATGGATTTTGGTGAAATAATTTAATGGATTTTAAGTCCAAAATTGATTTCAGTCGGGGATCACCCACAAGAAAGAAGATATCTGTGGATTTTTATAAACCCAGATGGGAACAATTTAGGAAATAGTTTTTTAAAAGTTTTAATAAAACTGAACAAAATGATTTTCAAGAAGAATTTTATAAATATCTTGAGAAAGTTAATAAAATTATATCTTTCATCCCATGGTTTATGGGAAAATATGTAGCAAATAATATTGCTGTTCTAGAAAGACAATTTGAATTATCAAATGGTAAAATCATTGATGTTGTATTACCTCCACTGCAACCTTTTAAAATAAAGGAGGGAAAAATGATTGATTTTGCAGCTTTTTCTGCAATATTTGAAGAAAATACTTTACAAATTACTGTTAGACATATTAATATTATGTTAAAACAGCAGAATTATACAAATATTTATGTTCATATATTAGGTGAACAGATTGCATCTTTGCATCATAAAGTAGATAAATTATTATCAATGAGCAGTAATACTGCTAGTACATCAGGAAAGGAAAAATTGGAAGAGCCACCACGAGTAGCCATTCCAACCATTCAACCTCCTCCTGATGTTGAAAATTTTAAAATAAAGCCGGATGCATCTCATATAGAAAAAATTTTAAATGAAAAGTTTAAAGAGTTATCACTAAAGCCTCTAATTAATACAGAGGAAAGTGATAATGAATTTTCTGATAATGATTTTCCTAAGTTGACTTATGATCAAATTAATAAATTAAAGTCTTCTTATAATTCAAAATTTGCTGAAAAGCCAAGGCAAAGAATGTTTTACTACCCTAGGCCTACTCCTCAAGATGTACTATTCGAAGAGCAGGATGATATGTATGCTCCTAATAGCTTCAGTGGTAAGCAAATATATGAGTGGAACATTGATGGTCATACCAACAGGCAAATGTATATTGTTATACATAGAATGATGATGTATAGCACTATCTGCAAGACTAATGGTAATAGTGATAAAACTGTCGCCAATATGATTGTTGCAGGTTTTACTGGTCAATTAAAAGGCTGGTGGGATAATTATCTTACCGCTAACCAACGAGATAAAATTCTAAATGAAGTCAAAAACGAACCAGGAACATCTACAGCTGATAATTCTAATGCTGTTTATTCTTTGGTTGTTAATATAATTGAACATTTTTCAAGTAGATGGTCTGACAATAGTGAGACTATCCGAACTCTCTTACAAAATATGAGATGTAAGACTTTAACTTCATTTCGACTATATAAAGATACATTTCTTTGCAGAGTTATGGAGTTACCAGAGTGTAATAGCACTCATTGGAAATCCAAATTTATAGATGGACTTTCTAACCTCTTTGCAGAAAGAGTTAAAAAAGCTCTTAGACAAGGGGGAATTCATATTAATTATGATGATCATACTTATGAAAGTTTAGTTGGAATATGTATCCAAGAAGGACTGGTGTTATGCAATGAAATTAAGCTGAATCAAGAGCTCAAACGCCATCGTCTTAATGAAAGACAACAGCTGGGTGAATTCTGTGGACAATTCAGTATGGAGGATCCACGAACCAAATCAAAGTCTCATAAGCTTCATAAAAGCAAAACTGGTAAGAAATATGATTACCAGGAATGAAGACAAAAATACTTGAAAAAACGCACAGAGAAGCGTGCTAAAAGAAAAAAAGCTTTTAAAAAGCGGAAAGATGTTATTCGATCAAAGAATCCACAAAATTGTTATAAGTGTGGAAGATTTGGTCATTATTACAAAGATTGCAAAGTGAAAGAAAAGATCAAAAATCTTAATATAGATGAGGATCTGAAAGATTCTTTATATAAGACTTTATTAAATTTCGAACCAGAGATATCGGATCCAGGTGAGGAAAACATCCCTACAAAAGAAGAACTTAATAAGGTCTTCCAGGATGAAAGTGATATTGTCACAAGTTCTGAGGATGAATGTGATTCTTGCAAGGATGGACAACCTTGTAATAATGGAGAAAATGATGAATTTTATAATTTATTTTCTCAATTTAGTCTTAACACTTTGGATAATGATAATTTAATAGAATTGTTAAAGATGGTGCAGGATTCCGAAGTTAGATCTAAACTTATAGATCAAATCAAGGGAAATTTCGAGCAGAAGGAACATGAAGAATTGAAAAAGGGTTTCTATGCTCCTATGGATAATACTCCATACACCATGAAGGAAGTTAAAAGACTTCTAGAACAAAGAAAAATGAGTCATAGTAGTTCACCTACTACGTCTCAGGATTTGGAAAAAGAGGTTTATAACCTTAAACAGGAGATTTATAATCTCAAGAAGGAAAATAAGATGTTAGAACAGAGGATTTCAAAAATTGAAGGAAAAGATAAAGGAAAGGATGAAACCCCTACCCCTTCTAATTTTGAAAATCTTGATGAAGATATTATTAATATTTTTAGTGGTATGCAGGATGTAGGAAAAAGAGAGTTTCTAACCACTCTAGAAGTTTTTACTTCACAAAAGTTTTTTATAAAAATTACTCTTCTTATTGATTATAATTTCAAAAAAGAATTTATAGCTCTTGTTGATAGTGGAGCAGATTTAAATTGTGTTCAAGAAGGATTAATTCCTTCATGATATTTTCATAAAACTACTCATAGTTTAAGGTCTGCTAATGGTGAAAAGATGCAGATTGAGTACAAATTGCCAAAAGCTTCTATATGCACAAATAAGGTATGTATACCTCAAAGCTTTGTTTTAATAAAAAATATGTCTAACCAAGTTATACTAGGAACACCCTTTTTACAAAAAATATTTCCAATTACTAGAATTGATAAAGAAGGGATAATAGGAACTTTCCAAGAAAAACCTATTATATTCCAGTTTATAACTGAACCTATTACCAGGGTTTTAAATCAGTTAAAAGATATGCTAGCTAAGAAAAGTCAGCATATCGATTTTCTTAAACAAGAAATTTATACTTTAAATATTGATGAGATTTTAAAAAATCCTAAATTAAGAGAAAAAATTAATTTTATAATAAATCAGTTTTCATTACAGATTTGTAGTGAACATCCAAATGCTTTTTGGAATAGGAAAAAGCATGTAGTTACACTTCCATATGAGGAAGACTTTTCTGAGACTAATAGTATTCCTACTAAGGCAAGACCTTGCCAAATGAATTCGGAATAGTTGGAATTACGTAAAAAGGAAATAGATTCTTTATTACATAAAGGTCTTATTCGATCTTCAAAATCTCCATGGCCTTGTACAGCTTTTTATGTTAATAAACATGCTGAACAAGAAAAAGGAGTTCCAAGGTTAGTTATAAACTATAAACCTTTGAATAAAATTTTAAAATGGATTAGATATCCTATTCCTAATAAAAAGGATTTATTGGATAGACTTCATAATGCTATTATATTTTCTAAATTTTATTTGAAATCAGGATACTGGCAGATTCAGATAGCTGAAGCTGACAGGTATAAAACTGCTTTTAATGTCCCAATAGGACAGTTCGAATGGAATGTTATGCCATTTGGATTAAAAAATGCCCCTTCTGAATTTCAGAAGATTATGAATGATATATTCATTCCTTATAGCAATTTTATTATCGTTTATATTGATGATATATTGGTATTTTCAAATACTATTGAAATGCATTTCAAGCATCTTGAATTATTCAAGAAAATAATTATACAAAATGGTTTGGTTATATCTAAACCAAAAATGTTTTTATTTCAAACAAAGGTAAGATTCCTTGGTCATAATATTGAAAAAGGAAAGATTATACCTATTAACAGAAGTATTGAATTTGCTTCTAAATTTCCTGATATTATAACAGATAAAACTCAATTACAAAGATTTCTAGGAAGTTTAAATTATATTTCTCCATTATATGAGAATCTTGCTAAAGATACAGCTATCTTATATGATAGATTAAAAAAGATTCCAAAACCTTGGACTGATGCTCATACCAAAACAGTCCAAAAGATTAAGGATAGGGTCAAGAATCTTCCTTGTCTTACGTTGGCTAATCCTACTTGGCCAAAAATAATTGAAACTGATGCTTCTGACATTGGTTATGGAGGAATTTTAAAACAATACTCTCCAGAAGAAAAAATTGAATATTTAGTTCAATTTCATTCTGGTAAATGGAATAATAGCCAGAAAAATTACGCAACTGTAGCAAAAGAAATACTTGCTATAGTAAAATGTGTATTAAAGTTTCAAGGTGATCTATATAACCAGAAATTTATAATAAAGACTGATTGTCAATCAGCTAAATTTATGTTTAATAAAGATTGTAAACATGATGTTTCTAAACAAATGTTTGCAAAATGGCAGGCATTATTAGCCCCATTTGATTTTGAAATCCAATATAAAAAAGGAGAAGATAATAGTCTTCCTGACTTTTTAACTAGAGAATATTTGTCTAGTTAATGTAAATTATTAACATTTTATGTGCAGATTGATCAAATATGTGCAGACGTAGGAATATGCATCTTTATTGTCCCTATTGTCGACATCATACACAAATTCTATCAAGACAGATAAGAATATTATATTGGGATCTGCGTAATACGAGAAAGAAGTTGAAATACTTGGAAAAAGAATCCAAGGACTTACTATCAAAAGCCAGTTATCTAGCTGAAGAAGATAAAAATGATATCATAAGTATCTTATATAGAGCTGTTAATAGGATCAAAGAGATAGATATGGAGTTGATAGGAATCCATAATATCTTGGATAATTATCCTATGTTTATAGCTTAATAAGTTTATGGATTGGTATGTGCAGATTATGCGACCCAGTTATGGAAACCCAACCTCTAATAGAGGAAGGGGAAACAGAGTAAGAGGCACTGGTAGAGGTGCTGTGATAGCCCAAATGGGAAGACAAAAACTTGTATCTGAAGATTTGACAGGATCTTCTTCAAATAATAAAAATGATGATACCGTTTCATATCTTCAGTATCAACAATTCCTTGAATGGAAAAATTCCCAAGGAAAGCAAAATGAGGTAAACGCTAATATGCCAGAATCATACTCTTCTGTTATACTAGAGGATGACAATGAAAATGTTCAATCATATGTCAAAACAGATTACAAGGAGTTAATATTATTCCTTGAAAATCGAGACCTTCAATGGAAGGATGAGCCATGGAAACTAATGGCGAGATATCTAAATAATGTGTCATACACAAGCTGTACTTATAAGTACAGGGTTCATTTTGAGATGATTCTCTCATGCACTGGATCATGCGAAATATCGCATTTTTATCCAGCTAATACAAGAAAAGTTTATAACTTTTCTAAGATAATAATCAAGCATATTATATTACCGGAAGAATGGGGTTTGAGTACCCTAACTGAAAAGAGTTATACTCATCCTGATCAGAAAGTTTCAGTAAAATTTAATTACTGGGATTATGTTGAGAGCTTTCATAAAGCTTTATTATATGAGAATGATAATAGAAAACATTCTTGGTTTATAAAGGTATGCTCAGAAGTTTATAAACAAAGCAGTATACCAAATTGGTTTTCTCAATGGTGGATTACATATGGTCCTACCGTTAAAATATTGCCAGAACCATTACTCAGTTTATATACTGACTGGTTGGAAGTATCTCCAAAGATTCAAGAGTTACAAAAAAATAATACTCTAATCAATGGAAGTTGTTATATGAACTTCTTTATTGAGTATTCCATCCCATGGATTATGAAATGGACTATCGAAGTGGATTATACTCCACAAAACATCCCTGCATTATACAGAAACTTCCATACTAGATTCTGGAAGAAAATGATTCAAAAAACTGCTGAAGGTCATATCCAATGCCAAGACACAATTGATAAAATAAACCAATCAATTGATGAATATAAGCAGATTGATCATACAAAGCAGCAAGATGCCCCAAGTCCTTACCAACACATTATTAATAAAATTCAGATGAAGAAAGGACTGATGAGTAAAGCGGAAATTTTAGCTTCTTATTTTGAAGAAGTTAAAAAAGATTTAATAAAAAATCTTGATATTGAAGTTCCTTCAGATGTATCTATGGCCTCTGCAAATAACACGGAGGATGAAGAGGAACAATGCCTAGCAGGAGAATCTCAGTCTATTACTGATAATGACATGGATGGTTATATCGCCAATATCATAAAGCAAGTAAATGAGGAAGCATCTTCCAGCAAGAATAATGCCAGAGGAAAAGACAAGATATGAGGCGTTATTGATATATTTTCCAGCTTTTATAAAGTAGCTTTAATAAAGTTATGAAATTATTGGCCACTTGTCGGCCATAACTTTTTCATGTTTTTCTTTTTAGCCGGCCACTTGTAAAGTTTTGGGCCAGGTTATTCTTGTTTTATTCTTAAAATTTGCCTATAAAATGGCAATACACTTAGTTGAGGAGAGGTAGGTTTTCGGAATACGGTTCTCTCTCTCTTCAAAAAAATCCCTCATTGTAAAAATTTAGTAAGTTATAAGAAAATCCTTTATTGCTGATCGCAACTTAAGGTATTCATAGTTCTTTCAATTTTGTTTATTTTAATAACTCTGAATATTGGTATTTGGCCTGAATGATAGGCTAAATCTTTAAGTGTTGAGCTCTATCACACTAGGCTACTAGGGTAAAATGATTCTAATATTGGATTAAGATTAGAATCTCAGTAGGTGGTGGTATTAAAAGTATGGTTTGATAGACAACTCAGGCGAAAGGTTGGATGCCAGAACCAAGGTTTTGTTGTTTGCCCGCTTTAGCCGAAAATGGCGTTTAGGGCTGTGTTTGGACCTAACTTTGGGTTCAGCCACTCCTTGCCAGGGTTGGGTCACCAGTAAATCTTGTTATCCCCATGCTGCCTGTGATCCGTTCTTTATATAATAAAATTTGTCCAAAACTTAATTGGCTAAAATACCAAATTTTGCAATCAGAACAAAAATGAACTTGAATTATTGAAAGTGATGAAAGTAGTATATAAGAGTTACTCCATCCGTTTCAATTTATGTAAATTTATTTACTTTTTTGTCAATTTAAAAAAGAATGATCTCTTTCTAAATTTATAAAAAATTTACCGCTAAATTTACAAAGTTATCCCTAATGAGATGAGTTGTAGCCACACAAATACTAATACTAGTAACATATTTTAGGCCACAAATTTTTTTTTTTTAAAAAATCATTTCTTTATTAAATTTATACGTATAATAGGTTCACATAAGTTGAAGCGGTGTATATGATTACGGAAAAGGGTCAAAAATACCCCTAACATATGAAATATAGCTCAAATTTACCCTTTATCCACATATTGGCCATCAATACCCTTATAGTTATCTTTTAGTTTAAAAATACCCTTACTATTTATTTTTTAGCTCAAAAATACCCTTACTTTAAAAAAAAAGACTTGGAATTATGGTGCATAGCATTCCACCATTGGTCCATGTGGAACAAAAATTAAATAAGCCCTAACTCATCTACCATACACAACCTGCCCCATAAGCCCAAGATACTAACCCGCCCCATAATTCCATCTTTTTGGTGATTGATATTCGTAGTCTTTTATTTGATGAAATTCTTGTTGTGGTTCTTTCATGGATGGATTGTTGTTATAATTTTTTTGATCAATATACGATGAAAATGTACTCAACATAACAATATGGTAAATGTTCATAAAATACTTCTATAGCTTAAATTGTTCATGCTCTTTCTAAAGCTTTGAATGAAGATGAACTGATTTAGCTTAGACCCCAATTTATGTTTATGATTTCTTAGCCTACTGGTTGCGCCAGCAGTAACTCTAATTTCTAAGGCATTACTTCGACGAAATTATTGGAGACAAACTAAGAATTTTTATTTATTGTAGGATTGTTGTTTAAAGTTTTTCCAATATCATATACTTCTATTAAATTTTGATTTAAATTGATTTGGCATATCTATTTGAGGAAATTAGTGGCCACCATTGTAAGCCCTTTGAAAAAGCTTGAAGATGCACAATGGGTATTGTAAATTGTTAAAGTTTGTACTAAAATTGAGTAGTTGATAGGATCGTTGCAGGGAAGCCACAGTTCAATTTTCATAGCACTTGGTGAAGATTTGTGTATAGATCGAAGCTTGATGAAGATATTGAAGAAGATGAAGAGCATCTCAAATCATGGGGTGAGTTGAGTATCTTGGATTTAAGGGGCGGGTCGAATAGAGTAGATGGGTTGAGGCTTATTTGGGTTTTGGTTCCATATGGACCAATGGTAGACTGCCACATATACACCATAATTCTAAGTCATCTTTCTGTTAAAAGTAAGAGTATTTTTGAGCTAAAAGATAATGGTAAGGGTATTTTAGAGCTAAAAGATAACGGTAAAGGTATTGATGGATCAATAGGTGGATGAAGAGTAAAGGAAAATTTACACCAGTTGACAATCCTAATAGCTAAATTACAAAAAATAACGATATTTTTACACATTTACAAAATATACCGATAGTTTTACACATTTTTACAAAACATACCATTTTTCACTTCACACTCACCCCAAATCATAAAACCCTAGATTCTTCCTCTCTCCTTCTTTTCCCTCTTCCACCCATCCACCCACCTACCCCGCTGCCGTCCCGTTCTCTCCGCCGGTGATCGAACACCAGCCGGCGCCGCTGCTCATCTCTCTCCGTCGTTGCTGCCATCGCTGCTCATCAATGTTGTTACTGCTGCAGTGTAGCGGCGTTGCTGCACGGCGGCGACCCCGATTGATGTTTTTTCCGGTGATTTTTGTGTTTTCCAATCTGTTTTTTTTCTTTTGTATGTGTATATTTGCGTATGTTTATGTATATATTTGTATTTTGTATTTTACATATGTAGATCTGCTTCTTCTTTTTCTTTTTGATTTTTACTTTTGTTTGTGTATTTATTTGTATATATATGTATAAAAATTGTATTATGTGTATGTGTATGTTTAGGTGTATAAATACATTTAAGTTTTTTTGAATATCTAGTTGTTTTATTTGTATATTATTGTATATTTGTGTATTTGGTATTTCAAGTGTATGACAATTTTTTGGTTATATATTTTGTATAATTTTGTATATAAGTATTTATGTGTATGAGTGTGTCACATTTTTGTGTAAAATATCTTTGTATATCTTGTATTTTGTGGTTTAAATAAGTGTATGTTTTGTATTTTCTAATTTTATGTTTGTTTATGTATTTTTATCTGTGTGTTTTTGTATGTTATAAGCTTGTTTTCCAGATTTAAAGAAAAAAAAAACTTCCGGCAACCTACCACCAGCGGCCGGCGGCCACCGGCGGCAGCACTGACAGCTAACTTGGGAAGGTGTAAACCCTACATTTGTATAGCTTTAATGGAGGTTGTATATGCTATGTAAAAAAACTATTGCTATGTTTTGTAAAATAGAATAGTATCGATATTTTTTGTAATTTTCCTATCAGGGATGAATATTTATGTAATTCTCCCCAGAGTAAACTTGAACCATATTCCATAAGTTAAGGGTATTTTTAATCCTTTTCCGATATGATTAATCAACAATAAGAACGATGTAGGAGTAATTGGGAATACTAAAATTGCATCAAATGGAGAAGCGTTACTTTTTAAAAATAGAAAATAGCCTTTAAACATTGTGAATATTGTGATCCAGCAGAGCCAGATCCAGGCCGGCTGACCGACAACTAGAAATATAGAAATAGAAATAGAAATAGAAATAGAAATGAACATGACTAACTAATTACTAAAATTATTCTAACATATAATCTTCTTACCAAATTTTCCCTCCATTATTTCCTATTTTATTGCCTCTCTCTTTTTTCATCTCTGTCTTAACGTAGCAACTCAGCATTCATGGTATTTCTAAACTAATACATAAATTCATACACCAAACTATACAGTCGGTGGGTCATTTTTACGTTACTTACAACTTGAAAAAGCTAAAAAGATGAGATCTTTGGCTATTTTTTGTAATTCTTGGAAATACCCATTTGGGTTTTGAGTTGTTTTAGTTGAAAAACCAATCAAAAGTTGAGATCTTTGGCTACTTTTTGTAATTCTTGAAAATACCCTTTTGAGTTTTGACTTGTTTTAGTTGAAAAACCAATCAAAAAGTTGAGATCTTTGGCTATTTTTTGTAATTCTTGAAAATATACCAATTTGTGATGGGTTGGAGATACAAAGCTGGACTCTTCCTTATTGGTGCTGTTGTTGTTATTTGGGTCACCTCTGCTGAAGTTACTCAGGTTAAAATTTTCTATCTTTACTCATTTTTATTGGGATATATTCAAATTCTGGTCGCTAGTTACAGAAAAGTTATTAACTTTGGCATTTTTTGCTGGTCTTTCCCATAGTATTAGCTATGACGGACCGAGGATTTTAGGGTTGTGGGTGCTCCCATGGGATTTGAACACTTCACCCCAAGCATTTAAGAGCCTTAAAGCTAATGTCCCAGCCACAGCACCGAACTAATCTTTTATAATGGGGTCAATGGATGCTCAACCACCAAAATTTAATACATGGTTCCGCCCATGAGTATTAGTATTTGTTGTTAGTTTTAATGCCAGCGTAAAACTAGTCACTTTAGGATGCATATTTTGACAGGATCCAAATGGATGGGAATGCATATCGAGGATGTACATAGCTGATTCCAACTAGTTTGGGTTTGAGACGTAATTGTTGTATTGATGTCTTTATGTTTATAATTCTATATCTCAAAACCAGATAGGAAGGAAATGCAAAATAGGGGACGGAATTATCAGTCGGTTGACTTTTGTATGAACCAGCTTATAATGTGGATGGCTTCGTACACGCTTAAGAGATTCGGAAACTAGAAAAGGAATTCCAACATATGTACTGTGTTATTGCAGAGAAGCTCTTAGTATCAGTTTCATTAGGGATTCAGGTTCCGACAGTAGTTTGTTCTATGTTCGTACAATTTTGTACTGATTGCTTTGTAGCTAGACATATGATAGCGCATTTCCTTGCTTGCGTATCACATCAATTCATTGCCTTTGGTATAGGAATAAGAACATTAATTAAGTCTGCAGCAACTTTAGGCATTTGTTATGTTAGCCTTTTGAGACAGTTAGCTTTCTTATGTTAACTTACAGCACCAAACCTATGCTGGGTCATTCAGACATAATTTGGGATACTCGTCTTCTTCTTCTTCTGGTTTCATCTATTCACTGAGAGGGATACGTCACATCTGTAGTTTATTACAAGAATGCACAATTTACTTGCTTTGGGATGTACCTAAGATATTTTTGCTCATTATTTGGCCCTTTCTATCATAATGAAAGATAATATGGTGTCCGAGTAGTTATCAAATGACACAAATGAGATGCTTCTCCTAAATCGTGGCTAAATTCGTTATGCATTTCATGTACTTGATAGCTGATGAAAGGATTTCTTACAATTAGCAGGAATCTCGTTCTCATATCTGTAATACGATTAATATTTAAAAGATACCTAAGGATGTTACAGCCGTAAAAGGAATTTGGATGCTAAGATGCTCAATTTGCATTACTCATCTTTGAGTCTTGAAACAGTCACTTCATCCTATGTGTTTCTCCCAAAAAAAGCATTGACTTTATCTTTACACCCTTGAAAGCCATGTTGTATTTAGCTCCAGTTCCGGCAAATTCTCAGTACAGCCTATGCCAGAACTTTCACCGTATCTCACATGTTTGAGCTTGTGTAGAACACAGATTAATAGCATTGCACAAGAAAACAAAAATAATCCGGTCCTGATTTTATTGCCCATTTTTGCTTCTCAAATGTCTAACCCATATTAGAAAGTCATGAATTAGTTTGCATTTTGTAAACAAGGGACATCTTCTCATGTCCATGCGGGTAGTTATGGTAGAAGGTGCATCAAATACAAAAGATAATAAATTCAGTCTCCGAAGGCTTTTAATCTCTAGAAACTACTTGTTGGGTCCTTTGGGGGTTGTAATTCTCATTAGTACTTTGGCAAAGAATATTCTTGCATAATCCTTGATGCATTGAAATACTGAGTTTAATTTGTCTGGTGAACATGATGCAACCTGCTATAACCATGAATTGAGATGTTTTTATTCTGCACGTACTGTGACAGGGCATTTTCTCAGAATATAAGCAGCCATTTGCAATCACATACCTTGGAGCTTCTTTGCTGGTAATTTATCTCCCAGTAGCATTTCTTAAGGATTCGATATGTGATTGGCTGAAGAGACGCTCTAGTCGAACTGAAAAAAATTCTGGAGCTGGCAATGAGTCATATATGAGACATAGTTCTCCGTTAAAGCACACAGTACAGAAAGTCTTCGAGATAGAAATCCAGAAATCATTTGATAGAAAAGACAGCGAAGAAAATCTTTCTGCCGAGGAAGAAGGAATACCATTAGTTGATAGATGCAATGGTAATTCTGATGATTTAAAGAATGGAAAAGAGATAACCACCGCATGGCAAATTGCTCGTTACGGATTCTATCTTGCTCCTCTCTGGTTTGTGACTGAGGTATGAGGTCAACTTTGGTAATGCCTGTAGTTTGTCGCCTTCCCGAAGGGGTTCCTTCCTGGTGAACAGGAAAGGAAAAATAGAGAGAAAGAAAAACTTGTTTCGTCAGAAAAGTGAATTGTCTGAGCTTATTTGTGCCTTTTGTGTTTTCTGCAGTACCTGTCAAATGCAGCACTGGAGCATACAAGTGTTGCAAGCACAACAGTACTATCTTCTACGTCCGGATTATTCACTCTTTTTGTTGGTGTATTACTGGGTGAAGATACCTTAAATATGGCAAAGGTAGTTGCAGTCTTTGTTAGCATGTCTGGCGTTGTCATGACCACTCTAGGGAAAACATGGGCAACTGATGAATCTCAGTCAAATTCTTCCTCGTAAGACATTTGTGCACTTTGTTAACTTGACTGAAACTGCTTTATATGCATCTCTGGTGCACCTATATTTTATTGAGTTTGATGTAGGTCTCTTAGTTGTTGATGTTAAATTTAGGTAAGAAGTCATTATTCAGTTTCTTTTGACGTACATTTCTTTATCATCTGAACAAGTTACTATTTTACTAGTGTTGCTGCAGTTGTTTTGCTCTGTGAGTCTTTAATGGCTAGTGTGTGACTGACACTTTCAGCTTTAGGTGGAAAAACTAGGTTTAACGATTCAGTTACAAAGAAGAATAGAAAGAAGTAGATTTTGGATAAATTGGTCAGTAGATGATTGGTAGATTGGTATAATAAGATTAAACGATTGGTCAGCTCGTTATTGACCTTTACCTGTTTTGCTAACTCTATCCTTTTTTTTTTTTTTGGGATAAGGTGAATAATATTAATGTTGGGGGAAATTCCCATATACAAGCCATATATAAAGGTAGAGAACCTACACCACAGTATGATTTTCTACACAAATATGAATCTCATGGGTACACCAAATAGAAATCAAACACAAGAAGCTATTCCTAAGGTGTACAAAATCACTTTGTAACCCTTCTGTAGCTCTCCTATTCCTCTCTTCCCATGCAAACCACAAAAGAGCGCGTGGCAGCTTTCCATGCCCCTGGTCTTTTTTTCTCACTGTACCAAATGTATTCTGAAACAATTCAAACCCTCCATAAATTCATCTTCACCTCTCAATGCAACAGTAGGTGATCAACTCTTCATCCGAACATTTCACGTATAACACCAATTGACATGGGTAACGTTTCTCTTCAGTACTGCACCTCTAGACTCTAGTTGCCAACCATGTAAAAAGTTGCACCTTTGTGGGTGCCTGAGGAATCCATACCGAAACGTTTAGAAATCTGGTCTCCTCCCTTACCAACAATATTTGGTAGTATAATCTGTCTGAGTAAACTATCCTTTCTCAGCCTCAACCTCCACAAGTCCCGTACTACATATATCTACTTGTAGAGTGCTTCCACCATTTCTGGAAGTTCCCTATCTCCTAAACTTTTACCAAACATTCACTGCTTATTTGCAGCTTCAACACTTCTATCCAAACACGTACAACTCTAGCACTTCAGTAGTACTTTTCATGACTTAAAAGCCACTTAAATTCAGCTAACCCAAATAGGCTCTTAGTATTCTTTCTCCTTTCATATTGGAAGTTCCTATCATATTGGCACTTGAAACGATTAAGTGCCTATCAACTTTAAAGGATTTCAATTTCTTCGATTTTCGTTCAGTGATTCGCTAGGATATGGTCTATTGGTGTTCCCTATGGAATTCAAGACTAAGTATGCTACAGTTTTAAATACAAGGGCCCTTAAAGGAGTTCATCGACACATAGGGTTAAACTGTGATTTATGTTAATGAGCTTTCTCAGCTTGCATGGCTTTGGTCTTGTGGTAAGATCGCACACATGATTTGCGGTTAGGCGCATGTCATTGGCTCTGACCCTACCGCAGTCAAAAACTTGGTATGTAGTGGAAAGGGTGGAGGAGCGGGGTCATTATTCACCTAGTTTCGGACTGTGCCCTATGGAAAGTCGGGGATCTTTTTTTTCGGACCATGCCCTATGGAAAGTCGGGGATCTTTTAGTAACGAAAACAAAAAGATTAACGAGCTTTCTCAATTCATATACCTCCTCTGGTACTCCCATTGGAGAAAGTCTTCATTTTCCATTACAGATTGGAAGGGAATTAGGGATTGGCGTAGGTTCTTTCAACTATCCAGAGTGTTAGAAATTAACAATGTTTTTCGTATTCTTTTTCCTGATTATTGGAGCCAGTCAAGTTCCACATGCCTTGCTCTAATAGGGTTCTTCGGGTTTCTAAGTAATGGAACACACTGCCACACACACATAAAAATTTAAGACATCAATCTTTTTATCTTGTAATGTCCAATCACGACATAGAACTGCATCTTCTTGGTGATATAAAGTTTAGGATTTTATTTGAGTCCTCAATTTTATGTTGTTTTCATCGGTGTTCCTTTCAACTGTGTTTCAGGGTGTTGACTGATAGTTAAAATTTTTGTTTCTTTTAAAGAAGTGGCGAACGTTCTCTGCTTGGGGATCTCTTCGGCCTTCTATCAGCTATGGCTTATGGGTTGTTCACTGGTTAGGCTTCTCCTGGATTATGTCTTGATACCAAAACGTTAGCTGCATTATAAGATGAGATGGATAATTTTACTCCTAATGGTCTGCAGTGCTTCTTAAAAAGTTTGCTGGTGAGGAAGGAAAAGGAGTAGATATGCAAAAATTGTTCGGGTATATAGGGCTGTGTACGCTTGTGACCATGTGGTGGCTCGGTAAGATTTGATCCTTCACTACTAATATTAAGTAGTGCTGATTTGTAGAGTTATATAACAAGCAGTCTCCTTCATTTGCCCTTTGACATGCTTTGTTACCAGTCTTCTGAAAAATAGTTCTTTTCCCAGTTTTCAAGTTCAGATTTAAGGTTGAGAAAAAGACATGTTTAAGCTTCTGAACTAAAAAAGTGCAATATGGTGAGAACTCGATATAATTTGTAAGCAATCTCATGAAAATTTGATTACATACAAACAATTTTAGCTTTTCTATTATCTGGTAAGCATGGAAAATCTGATTAATACAGCTATAATCTCAGCTGTTCTGTTATCTGGTAACCCATGCCTAGGTAGTTTAGAATTTACGACGAGGACTTACCGTCTGTATTTTTTCATACTCAAGCTGCAATTTTCTGGCTACAGTGTGTGCTATATGGTCAGGTAAATCTAGAAAATGCAAGTTATGAAGTCAGCCTAATTTTCTGAGATCACTCTGGTAGTTGTTGGATCAAATTAACACCATTGAATTGCTTGGACCACATGTATATTGATAAATGTGTAGTCAGGCACTTTCTTTCACACATTGGTTTTTGCAAATTAAACGGTGACTAGTTATAGTGGACTTGCCTTAGTGTATGATATTACTGGACACCAAGATGCTTGATATTCTTTTTTTTCGTAACTTGCATTTTATGGGAGAAAACGATTAAGAGGAATAGACACACCGCGATAGTACTCCACAAAGTTCTGGTAGATGTGTCATGTTGCTTAGTTTTGACTCCTTCAACTTAGTTGGTCACTATTTACTTGCTATTTTGCGACTTATGCACCAGTCCTCCGATTAACATATTTGAGGTTTGGGAAAATATTGTGAATCTAAGACTGCAGTACAAGCTGTATATACATGTCTGGTGCAGTATTGATGTTTACACTAACAATGGTTTAATAGTCTAGTATAACCTGGGGCTTAATTTTCCACTTGCCAGCATCAGGTAGGACTCATCGCTACAAACAAGGGTAGGGCATCATTGCAGTTGGATGTCATGCTCTCTTTTGAAGCTCATGTCTGGTGCTGTCATTCACTTGGAAATTTTTTTAACCAAATATATTTAGTGCAATGAAATCTGAGATGTCGTCGAATCATGAGAATGCAACTAAGGATGGTATTATGCCCCGAGGGCTTTGGCCTGTTGGTAAGAGCATAGCTTATGACGTGTGGTATAGGCGCACGTCACTAGTTTGAACCTTGCCGCCATAGGCAAAAGTCTGGTATTTAAGTGGAGAAGAAAGGGGGGGGGGGGGGTTCCATTATTCATTGTCTTATAGTTTCTATTTTCCGAGTCTCCTTGCTAGTAGTATGCTGTATTAAAGTGGGTTGGAAGAATCAGATGAGAAAAGTGGATGTTTTTGTTACTCGGACTCTTGACTTTTGGTGCCGCACCCATGTCGGATCCGTGCCCGTGTGGGTGTGGGTGTGGGATCCGTACCCGATTTGGTCAACTGATTTTGGGTATTTTGACCAAAATCAACAGAGAAATTCTGAACAGATTCAATGATTTCTTTAATCAAAACAAAAGTGAGGGGAAATTGAAGGAAATAGAATACCTTGTATTATTGTATGTAGAAATTTCTATATCGTGATCAATATTTTTTCCTCAAGTTTTCCACATAATAGCTCATAATTTAGGTTTTATAACTCTACTTTTAGATTATTGAATTCTTTTTAGCTGAATCCCCACGTCCGTATCCATAACTGGATCCGTATCCCCGGATCTTAAAATATATATTATGAAGGATCTGACCTGTAGATCCGCACCTGTATCGGACACCCGTACCCGAGTCCGAGTAACTTAAAAATTTGGAGTCTGATGACATGCAAGAAAATGACTTCGTAGATTGTTTCTCCACTGTATTCATAAAGAAGCAATGCAAATTTTGCAATTGTGCATCTTCTTATTATCTTATTAAAGCAAACAGACAAGTGGGTAATTTTCAAAATTTATTCACATTGTGAGAAGCATTATAATTCGCACTGTGTATTGTTTTTGTAAGTACATTATTGACATGTCTTTATAAACTAATTTATTATGTGAATTCAATATTTTTTTCCCAGTATGGCCGTTGACAGCCCTAGGTATTGAACCCAAGTTCACAATACCTCATTCTGCTAAATTGGATGAAGTTGTTTTAGCCAATGGACTTGTTGGAAGTGTTCTCTCGGACTACTTCTGGTATGAAAGATCACTTATCCACAACTTGTACATGTTCTTCACCTCCGCCTTGTCAATCATATCCATAACTTGCTTTCTTCATCTTAGGGCACTGTGTGTTGTTTGGACAACTCCATTAGTTGCAACCCTGGGCATGTCTCTGACAATTCCACTTGCGATGATGGCTGACATGGTGATTCATGGCCGTCATTATTCTGCTATTTACATTCTTGGTTCAGCGCAGGTAACTATATTTATGCAGGAAAAAAAAAACTAGATTGCAGCAGTAGCGAGTTGCAACATGTGACATGACATGAATATGCCATATTATTGAACAGAAGATAACACCAAGAGAATTGAGGAATGAATTACATAATCTGATATTTTATCTAAACTAAAAAAACAAGGACATTTTAGGGCTTTAGTAGTGATTGAAAAGCCTAGTGATCAATGAAGTGGGTAAAACTATTGAAAACTTTTCTTCATTATTACCTACACTCATTTTGGTTGGCACACTCACATAAGTACGTCTCAAGCCAATTTCTTAAGGAGGGATTACTAATAACTGCTTCACGAGCAAAACATGATTTTCCGCCTGTTTGATGCTTTTCTCTTGCAGGTATTTGCAGGATTTGTAATAGCTAATGTATCAGACCGTATTTCAAAACTTATGGGACTATAACATTTGATGGGATTCCCTTAGCGCAATACGAAGATCCTACATCTTTCATTAGTGCCATTTCCTTCCTCATAACTCAAGGAGAGGTGGATGGATCAGACACTTGAATATAGCAGTTGACATTGATATATGGATAGAGGGCAGAAAGATGGCTATTATACTACTGTTCTGTGAGAGTGCAAAATTCAATTAACATTGTATTCATTTTGTTCCACATCTTTAGAAGGATCCACAAATGTGGATTTCCCCCCTTTTGATTGTTTTGATAATTCTTTCTCAAAGATGTCATTTCTTATCCATGTAAATATTGTGTGATAAGATTATGTTTGTTCACTTTAGCACTGGTCTTCATTGTCCAATAGTCGACTATTTTTTGCTCAAGTTGCACCCGTTCATCATCATAAGTGTCTGAACAGGCATGTTATTTTAAGTGGTCTCATCCTACCTATAACAATAATTAGGACAGGTTATCTTCTCATTCAAAGACAAGAAGAATGGGAAAGCAGAGGCTAAAGTAACATGTATTTTCAGTCCTTTTACGAATTAATACTTCCGCTCTTGAACGTGAAAATAGAAAATGGAAGATGTAGGAAATAGAGTACTAATTCTACAAGTTCTAAACTGAAATGGTTTTGTAGGTTTTGGGGTAGCGTATTTTGTTTTCGTGTATTCCCATAACATGTACGGTCCTTTTACAAAGATACTGTTTGTCCAATCTAACTGAACCTTAATAGATTCAATAATTATTTATCAGTCTTGGGATTGAGTATTTCCTTGCATATTCCCAGAATATATATGGTCCTTTACAAAAGAAACTGTTCGTCCAATCTAACAGAACCCTAATAGACTCAATAATTGGTGCATAGTGTGTTTACTAAATTTCAAGAGTCTCAATGCAAATTTGACTCAGTTGATCTCATGGCGTTCAACAGAAACAGCTGTCAGCATTAAGAAGTAGCTCGTTTTGGAACTCTAATGTCTGAACCATTCAAGAATATCATATCCATTGAGCAGAAAAGTTTAGCTGCAGTATTCGGAAGGGCCTGCGCTGAACTCTGGCCCCTGCTGCCACAAATTATGACGTAGGTTCGACCACTTGGGCCGATCTTAAGCAGGCACCCTTCCAAAGTGCAATGGAGGTCACTAGCTTAGGCCATGGGTTTCTTGATCACCCTTTGACCTCGTCCAGGTAAGTATGTTACCTTGATGCTCCTTGCTGTACTCTTATACCCCTCCAACTCCTCATTCTTCTTTGTGCCCGATGAGGTACGTCTCTCGGAAAGTAATTCATTTTAACTCCCTAACTCTAATGAGTAAAGTATGTAATTCATCTTCAATAATTTTTTTTTTTAAAAAAAACCAAATGTCTGATTGGATTAAAGTTGTTTAGAATTGGAAAAATCATAGTTACTGCAAAAAGAAAATTTAGTTTGATATACTAAGTAGTCCCAATTGCAGCAATAAATCTTCACATTCATTTAGAAAAAAAAAAACAAAAAAGCATTTTATTTTGATGTTGAGTATCACATTAAAAAATTGAAACTAGAATTGTAGAAGGCACTCAATTGAGAGAACCCTCCAAAAATAGGCGTATGCCACTAATTGCAGCGCGCACACGGTATTCTTTAGTAAAAGGCGTAAGAATAGTTCGCTTTGTGTTCACTGCGTGGCTGCATGAGTTTTCCAAATGAGTTGTACTGACATTTTATATGTAGCAAGAAGTTTGGGTTTACTCTTTCTCTTTCGATGTGGAAGTAACCACACTTCTTTTCTTCTGCCAGGCCTATTGAATGTTGCTAGCACCAAAATATAGGTCTTCCTCTTCTTCAATCTCCTAAGCAGTTCATCCACTTCTGATATGGTTGAAAACCTGCATTACGAATAGAAGCAGCTTTTGTTGTTACGTTTTCTTCGCCGTTTGATTCATTGAAAAGGAAAAGTGTATTGGGTTAAATCCGTCGTCACCTAAGTCAGTGACTGAGCATCCACGTAGGACGACGTACAGATGACACGTGGCTATAATGGGCATAAAGGTAGCGGATAGAATCAAAGATGAACAGTTACAACGGGCAGATGAACAGTTATTACGGCCAGAACAGTCGCAACTCGTCGTCAAGCAGGTTCAAAATAGAAGTCTTATCCTTAAGCAACGTAACTGCTCAATCAAGGAGTTACAACTGCTCGCGAACGGGCACTTAGTCATCTATATATTGTAATTCAAGTCACAAGCATTGTATCGAATTTTACTCTCTCTGAACACATATCTGTACCCCAATTATTAATACGCGATTCTTTATCTTCTGCCTATACTTATTACTTCTACTCGCAATCAAGTGATCTCATTTATTACTCTACTGTTCAAATATCATAAAGAGTACGAGGAAGGAATTTGATCAAGTCTATGCGACCTGAATACGGTTCCTTCTATTCAATCTTCATTTATTACATCGCATTAATTGTGTCTTTATTTCCTTACCTTTGCTGCAATCATTTATTTTGTGCATTCACTTCCTCCACATTCTCCATAGACATTTATATCTGTTCATATTGAGCATTTAATCTTGATTATTGATCGTGACTCCGCTTTATAAATTTAATTGTGAATTAACCTAATAAACGAAATTACGGTTAAACAATTTGGCGACCACAGTGGGAGCCGGTCAATAACTTCCGTAGGTTAAATTGCTTATCGTATTTTATTCTTTGTTCGTTTTGCTTCTTGCTCGTTGGCTCTCCTCGTTTTCTTTTTGTCAAAATGGCAGATAACAACTCACACAACAACGCTCACATTGATGGGCAACAAGATCTTAATGCAGCAGAGCAAGTAGACTTGAATCTGGCCGGGAACGAGCAGCAAAATGTTATTCCAGCAGACGACGACGTAATCCCCGTCGCAGAGGACGAGAACGTGCTCCCAGCAGAACAGGAAAACGAGCACAGCCAGCAGAGTAGCAGACATAGCCGCCCTCCTGGCCAAGGAAACTTCGATCAAGGGCTTGGAGGATCTAGAAGACCCAACGGTCCTGGGAATTCGAGGAATTCCCGAGATGCTGTCCTGGAATTCATACGACAACAGGCTGAAATCAACAGGCAAATACGGGAAGCTATCGACGGCCTGCGAGGACAAAACCTGCCAAACGCAGGAAATCCAAGGGATGCTTCACCGTCCCATGCCTCGAGGCGCGCTGAAAATCAGAATGCAGGATCAGCGGTGCCAACGGAAATGAGCGAGGTCATGGAAGCCCTCACTAGGCAGTTTAAAGAAAGCCAGGAGGCCCTACAGCGCTCTCTACACGAGAGGATTGATCAGATCCCTGGCGCACCACCCACTTTGAAGAAAGTTGACGTTCAACGGTATACTCAAAGGCCTTGGAAGAAGGAAGCGGCACCAAAGGCAATACCTAAAACATTCAAAATGCCAAACATACCAAGATACCGGGGAACAACTGACCCCAACGACCACTTGATGATGTTTAGCAATTTCATAAAAGCAAGCGATCTCACCGACGAAGAGATCGAGTCAGTACAATTGAAGAAATTCGTAGAAACATTGGAGGATGGCGCTCTACGATGGTACTCAATGCTGCCACCAAATTCAATAGGATCTTTTGCCGAGATGGCGGAGTTATTTGTCAAAGCACACACAGGCGCTCAGAAAACAGAAACAAGAGTTGAAGACATCTTTGAAATCAAACAACTGCCCGGGGAGTCTCTCCGGAAGTATGTGGATCGCTTTCAGCGTGAACGTATGTTGCTACCCAAAGTACCAGATCGGTGGGTGGCTATTGCATTCACTAACAGCTTGGACGTCAAGAGTTCTGAAGCGACCAGACGATTGTATGAATCCTTGCGAGAATATCCTGCAGCAAACTGGTCGGATGTCTACAATCGTTATAATTCAAAGGTACGTATAGACGAAGATAAATTGATTGGCACAGGTGCCCGGGGATGGAGCCAGGCTCGCACCAGTGGCGCTGGGGGAAAGATCGAGACAGATAAACCAGACGCACGGCACGAGCCATATCCCAATCGGTCGCGTAACAACTCAAACGGACGCGGTCGTAACAACAAAGGCCTTGCAAGGGGCAATGATTCCGCTTCAACTTCTAGTGGACTTCCAACCCTGCCCGTTTTCACTATCGGAGCAGTTGAACTTGTAGCAGTGCTTGAGGGGATGAGCGAAAAAGTCAAATGGCCTAAGGATATGAAGGGTGACCCCAGCAAGCGCAGCAAAAACTTGTGGTGCGAATTGCATCGCGATCACGGCCACACAACGGATGACTGCAAGGCTCTAAGGTACGAGGTCGCTAACTTATTGAAACAGGGCTATCTCAAGGAGTTCTTGACAGAGAAAGGGAAGCAAACTCACGCAAAGGCCCAACAAAGTAAATCAGAACCTCCCCGAGCATCATCTCCAGAAATGACGGTCAACGTCATCTCTGGTGGCATTGAGGTCGATGCAGTCACGTACACAGCAAAGAAGTACGCCAAAGTATCTATTACGAAGACCAAACGGCCACGACTCGAGGATACAATAACTTTTGAAGAAACAGATGCAGATGGCTTGCAATTTCCTCACATGGATGCCTTGGTGATCACATTGCGAGTGGAGGAGTTTGATGTCAAAAGGGTACTCGTTGATCCAGGCAGTTCAGCGAACATCATATTATCTCGGGTCGTGCAGGAGTTGAAACTATACAGTGAGATCATGCCAATTTCTCGTGTTCTCTCGGGATTTAACAATTCCAGCGAGAAGACGTTAGGAGAAATTACTTTAACGACCCTGGTCGAAGGCGTTAAGAGACGAACAACGTTTCACATCGTTGATGGGGACATGGCCTACAACATAATCCTTGGGAGGCCATGGATACACGATATGAAAGCAGTCCCATCAACATATCATCAAGTAATGAAATTCCCTTCAGAATGGGGGATACGGGAAGTTCGGGGAGAGCAGCGTTGCACTAGAGATTGCTACTCAGTTGCAGTCAAGCTCCCCGAGGAGGCAAAATAGCAATCAAAGAACCCGGGATCAGAGCCAAACGATGAGGCATCAGACTACCAAGTCCCGGAGTTCATCTCAAAGTTGGACGCACGAGGAGAGTACGTGCCAACTATTGAAGCTTTGAACCAGAAGAACTTTTCGACAGCATGCCTGAAAGAAAAGTATATTTGGGAGCAGAGATAAACAAGGACTTGCGCAAAGATATCTTGCACTTCCTCAAGGAGCAACACACCACTTTTGCGTGGTCACATGCAGATATGACAGGAATCTCCCCGGAGATTATTTGTCATAAGTTGAACGTAGATCCGTACCATCGCCCGGTAAAGCAAAAGAAGCACCAACAAGGAGCATTCAGGAATCAGATCATAAATGACGAAGTTGACCGCTTGCTCAAGATTGGCTCCGTCCGAGAAGTCAAGTATCCCGATTGGCTGGCCAATGTGGTCGTAGTGGCAAAGAAAAATGGCAAGTGGAGGGTCTGCATCGACTTCACTGACTTGAACAAAGCCTGCCCGAAAGATTCTTACCCACTACCTCAGATTGACCAACTAATCGATGCGACGGCCGGGCACGAAGTGCTTACATTCCTTGACGCATATTCGGGCTATAACCAAATCTTAATGGATCCCGATGACCAGGAGAAAACTTCCTTCATTACTTGCCGAGGTACGTATTGCTATAAAGTAATGCCTTTTGGACTTAAAAATGCAGGTGCGACTTACCAATGATTAGTCAACCGGATGTTTCACGACCACGTTGGCAAAACCATGGAGGTCTACATCGACGACATGTTGATCAAGTCCAAGCAGGCGGAGGATCACTTAACACATTTGAAGGAGGCCTTTCGAATCCTTGATCAGTACAACATGAAACTCAACCCGGAGAAATGTGCATTTGGAGTGGGTTCAGGGAAGTTTCTCGGTTTCATCGTTTCCCAGCGAGGGATCGAGGTAAACCCCGCCCAGATAAAAGCTATAGAAGCCATCCCCGACGTACTTCATAACAGAAAAGACGTAATGCGGCTAACCGGAAGAGTAGTAGCACTAAGGAGATTCATCTCTCGCTCATCTGATCGATGCAAAAGCTTCTTCGACGTGCTGAAACAGAACAAGGAGTTCGATTGGACCCCTGAATGTCAGCAAGCGCTTAAGGATTTGAAGCGATACCTGTCAAACCCGCCTTTACTTTCAACGCCCCAACCAGGTGAACAACTATTACTTTACCTGGCCGTGTCTGAGTCTGCGGTGAGTGCAGTTCTGGTTCGAGAAGACAAAGGTAAGCAACTTCCAATTTATTACATTAGCAAATCCTTATTAGATGCGGAAGCTCGCTATCAACCTTTGGAAAAATTAGCACTAGCCTTGGTAATAGCTGCCCGTAAATTAAGACCTTATTTTCAAAGTCATTCAATAGCTGTAGTTACTACCTTCCCTTTACGCAATATCTTGCACAAACCTGAATTCTCGGGCAGGTTAGTAAAATGGGCAGTAGAACTAAGTGAGTTTGATATATCTTATCAACCCCGGGTAGCCATAAAATCTCAGGCTTTAGCAGATTTTATTGCAGATTTTAGCGCTACTATGTACCCTGATGCTCAACGTGAGGCGGTTCTTTTCGCCGGATCGGAGTCAGGGACGTGGACCTTACACACTGACGAGTCCTCGAGTGTAAAAGGATCAGGATTAGGTTTGGTCCTTACCACTCCCTCGGGGGAGACCATTAGACAGGCCATAAAATGTCCCTTTATTACAAATAATGAGGCCGAGTATGAGGCCGCAATTGCAGGGTTGAAACTAGCTCGAGAATATGGAGCGGACAGAATTCACCTTAAGAGTGACTCTGCCCTGGTTGTCAATCAAATAAATGGTGGCTTCGTAGCAAGGGAGTCTCGTATGCAGAGGTATCTTGCCCGAGTCACTGGTTTGCTAGCACAATTCGACAATTGGGAAGCCACACAGATCCCACGAGAAGAGAATCACGAGGCTGATGCCTTGGCAAATTTGGGGTCAGTGGCAGAGATTGGAACAACAGGTTCAGTGGCCGTGGCTCATCTTCTATGCACGACAATCGATAAAGATGCAATGGAGGTCAACACGACCAATCTGACTTGGGATTGGAGGAATGAGATTATCAATTATATATTGCATGGAACCCTACCATCAGACGTTAAGGCTGCTCGAAAACTGAGGATTAAAGCTGCCAGGTATACAATTCTAGATGATATCCTTTATCGTAAGACTTTTGCAGGCCCACTCGCCAAGTGTCTAGGTCCCAGCCAAACTGAGTATGTGATGAGGGAAGTTCACGAGGGTTGCTGTGGAAACCACTTGGGAGGCAAGGCGCTTGCACGAAAGCTTATACGAGCAGGCTATTATTGGGACAAAATGGAAAAAGATACCAACGAGTTTGTCAAGAAATGTGACAAGTGCCAAAGGTTTGCACATCTCCTCCATCAACCAGCAGAACCCTTGCACTCAATTATCTCCCCGTGGCCGTTTATGAAATGGGGAATGGATATCGTTGGGCCACTACCCACTGCACCTAGAGGGGTACGTTTCTTGTTAATTATCACTGATTATTTTACAAAGTGGGTTGAGGCTGCAGCATACTCAAAGATACGTCAAACGAAAGTAATTGATTTCCTTTGGCGTTATGTCATTTGTCGCTTCGGAGCACCCAAAGAAATTGTCATGGATAATGGCCCTCAGTTCGTTGGTCAGAAAGTCACAAGGTTCCTTGAGGATCTGCATATTAAAAGGATTACCTCTTCCCCATATCATCCAGTGGCAAACGGGCAGGCAGAATCAACCAACAAGATAATAGTGGATTCTCTCAAAAAACGTCTCGAGCAGGCCAAAGGGTGTTGGGTAGAAGAACTCCCCGGGGTTCTTTGGGCATACAGAACAACCACCAAAATGAGCACCGGGGAAACGCCTTATTCCTTAGGGTACGGTTCTGACGCATTGATTCCAGTCGAAATCGGCGAGCCAAGTCTACGATATGCTCATGAAACTGAAGAATCTAACTCAATCAACCTTTCCGAGGAATTGGATTTCCTAGAGGAACGAAGAGAATTAGCACTTATACTAGTAGTAGCTCAGAAAGAAAGGATAGAACAATATTATAATCGGGGACTTAGGCTGCGTAATTTTGAAGTCGGGGACTTTGTATTGCGTAGAGTCTCCCAGAATACGCAAGAAGCAAACGTCGGAAAACTTGGTCCAAACTGGGAAGGTCCCTACAAAGTGGTTGCATCCGTTGGTAAAGGTTCATATCGTTTGGCACGACCAGATGGATCGCTTCTACCTAGCAGTTGGAACGTGACTCACCTAAAGAGGTACTACTTCTAAGTAGTACGTGGGTTAGTGTCTCTGTCCATTCTTTGTTGCTTACCTGTTATTGTTCTCTTTTGAGTTATTCTACTTTCTTATCTTTGTCTAAATGGTACTAACGGTCTTCAAAAGGCCAGATCCGTTTAGCTCAACTGGTAGAGCTCGAAGTCCTCGTACTTCGCGGCTGTGGGTTCAAGTCCCACAACGGACGCACTCCTCTTTTGGTTATATGTGTTCCTTGATCCAGCGCCTCACCCATTGTCTTTTTATGTCTGAAATTACGAAATTTCAACATAAAAACAGGAGGGCGGCGAGGGCCCCAGTAGGCCAAAATCTCGGCTAACATGAGTGATCTTCGAGCAGAGCAAAGTCATGATCATTCGCCAAGTCCACGACTGAGCAGAATCAAGTAAGTTCAATAGAACTATTCTACTTGTGCTGCGTTATCTTTACATTTTGCGGCCAGTATTCGCCCAAATTCTATAACTTTACGACCAAACAATCTTGTGTCTTGGTCATTGGGTTGCCTATTCTTTTCAATAGAAATAACAAGGTAAAACCCCAAACAATCTTGTGTCTTGGTCATTGGGTTGCCTATTCTTTTCAATAGAAATAACAAGGTAAAATCCCAATTAGCAAAACCCCAAACAATCTTGTGTCTTGGTCATTGGGTTGCCTATTCTTTTCAATGGAAATAACAAGGTAAAATCCCAATTAGCAAAATTTTTTCGCGAAAACTTTCAATTGTCAAAAAAGACGAGCAAAGTTTATCGCAAGGCCATCTAATACGGCCAGATTTCAGTCGACCTAAACGGCCTGGTTTCGTCCAGCCCAGTGGGCATGATTTCATTCATCTTAACTAAGGGCAACTTAACCTAGTTATGATCAAATTTTATTTCAAAACATCTGCGCAGATTAACACCAAAAAGGGAACTCAGACACTAGGATTTGAAATATAATTCTGACTTCTGAAAACCTCATTGAGCAACGAGTATCAACATCATTCATATAAGCAAGACTCGAGACCAAAAATAGTCATCAAGCCTCGCCAGTCGAGCAGAAACAAAAACAGTCAAAATATACAATATTCAAAATTAACAACATCCAGTAAATTTACAAGAAGGACCAGATAAGGCTTTAGTCATCATTTGGGCCAGGATCTCGACCTGATGCACTAGCTCCATCAGTCGGATCTCCACCCAAGTCTTCATCTTCGTTATCCTCACTGCCTTCATCGTCCTCTTCATCATCGTCGTCATCAGCTCCCACCTCCATGCCCAAGACCTGCTTGACACTGATAATAGTCGCTATGGTCTGGTCGAGGACTGAGTCAACGTTAATTTGGCCGCGCTGCATTTGGATGAGCAACTTCTTCTTGGCTTCGAGGGCTTCCAGTTTAGACTCAATCGTATAACGATCCCTCAAATTTGCCAAATCCATCGTCAGTTGCTCTTGGAGCCTCGCCGATTCTTCAGCCCAATTCTTGGCCTCTTGTAGTTCTCCTCGAGCAGCCTGAGATTCAGCTTCAGCCTTGTTCATGTTTCTCAACATCAAGTCAGAAGCGCTACGGATGCTCTCCAGAGTAACTTCCTTCATATTAAGTTCATGGGCGAGTTGGGAGATCTGACGACCTTGCTCATCCATCTTGGCTTTCAGATCTTCAAAGGAGAGCGTAAACCCTTCCTTCTCAGCCAGAAGACGGTCCCTCTCCTCGAGGAGGGCGTGTACCTTGTCGTTGGCCTCAATGTTGGATTTCTCCAACCTGTCTATCTTGTCCTCAAAGAAGCCACGCCTCCCTTCCAGGACCCGCTTCTCCTTGACCAGAGCCTGTTTCTCCTCTTCTAAGGCCTGATTGACCTGAAGAGCCTCCAAAAGGTTTTTCTTCAGGCCAAGGACTTGTTCCTGATTATTCAACCTGGAGCGGAGCATGAGCTCGGTAGCCATCATACTCGCCTGGCAACAAGTAAAAATACGCAGGTAATTAGAACTAAGGTTTTTGACAAAAATAAAGGGAGTAAAGAAGGAAACATTACCCGAGCATTGTCTTCAGCAATTGCATAAGCCAACTGCTCATCGCTCATGCTACGCATGTTCCACTCCTCGCGAGGGCCGATCAGGTTGGACGTCACCTTGACCAAGTGGCCAGGCTTCGTCAGAAAATCCGTGTCTGGAGGGATGATGAAGTCACACTCCCTCATACACGGCCTGGGCTCCCTCGCTTGTTCCGAAGGATAGTTGGGGCCAAATTTGTGGCGAATACCTTTAACGGAGTACGCCCCAATCGTTCCTCCTAAAGATACTCGCCTGGTAAGCCTAGTGCGAGAAACCTCGACGTCGCCTGTCTCGTCGGGGCCCAGAGTGTCGCACTCTTGCAGATAAACTGGCGCCACCCCATCAGCAGCCAAGTTCATCATGTCTTTATAGTAAAAAACCTGGGGTTCAGCCTCCCCCCCAGCCTTCCTCTGATCACCAACCTCCTTATCTTTCTCCTCATCTTTCTCCTCATCCTCCTCTCTCATCGGCTCCTTGCCTGGACGCCTGCGGCTGGCTTGCTCTGGCTCACCTTGTTGACTACCAGCCCGCTCAGGCTCGTCCGGCTTTAGGTCCTCAGGAAAGAATGCAAAACTCTCATGCACTCTTTCTTCCCCTATCTCCCCAGTCCTATCTCCTTCCTTCTCATCAATTCGGGGACTCTCCTCAAAAGCATAAGAGGAGGTCTCTACCTCCTTCTCCTTGTCACCCCGAAGAGGTGCCCTCCTCCTTCGAGTCAAGCTCACATCGGGAGCCTCTGAATCTGAAATGTCAAATATTATAGGATCAGCAGATTCAGGGGCGGCCGCCGAGCTTTTAACACTCTCTTGCCCAGCCTTGGGCGTATCAACAGCAGCAGCGCTGGTTCCAATGGTTTTCTCAGAAGACTGAGGAGTCTTACGAGCTGTCCTTTTCTTCTTTTTAGGTTTACTCTTTTCAGAATCAGTTTGCTTTCTCTTCAAACTCGCAAGGACCTCCTCACCACCTTCTCTGGCTTTAACAGCTGCCGCAGTCTGGAGAATGGCAGCTGCCTCCTCATTGATCTCAGCCACGGGGTCAACATTCTCCACCACAGGAGGAGGAGCAGGAAAGTAACTACCACTAGCACCTAAACCTGGGGATAAAGCCATGTTAATACCCTGACGAATTCAGCATAAATTAGCAGGGAGTTGAGCAATCGGCTTACCATGGGTGCTAGGGTTCGACAATTTCTTTTCAGAAGCATAGTGAGACCACTGCCTCTGCTCGTGGGTGAAGGCCGCCAAAATGGGTTCAACCCAAGCAGACAATTCCTCCTCCGAAATCAGGCCGTCGTAAGGAATCTTGTCAGCTAACCAATAAAAAGTGAAGGTCAGAAAATGCAAATACGTAATTCAGAGAATATTTAATACAAAGACTCGGGGACTTACGAGTTTTATTCCACACCTCGCGGAGATTAGTTTTGCTGCCACGTGTGAGGAGTCTAGACTGCACATAAATATACCTATGCATCCAACCCCTGTCTCCTGTGTCTCCAGAATTGTGCACTAGAGCTTTCCTTCCTCTCATACGGGCATTAATATACCTGTCTCTTGCAACCTGAAGGCTATACAAAGAGATGAAATGCTTAAACTCAAAATCCTGCTCAGTCTCATCGGCAAACCATTGTAGCAGAGAAATGATTCTGTAAATGCTCGGGCACAGTTGCCCCGGGCAGATAAGGTAGTATTTACAAATGTCCTCTATAACAGGATGCAGTGGCAGCGTATGGCCTATCGTAAATGGATACGTGGACATGGCCGTCCAACCAGTCCTTACAGAAGTAATATTCTCCGTTGGGTAGGGGCAAGAAACTGTAACATCATCGTCCCAGCCGCAATCTTCCTTAACCTTAGGCAAGAGGTCAGGGGTGATTGAACTTTTAAACCGGCTTGAAGGCCACGACCTTATATTGCCGTAATGACTGAAAGAGCTAATTGAACAATCATTTTCAAGGCTCCCCCAAAGTTTTGGAATCACATCAGCAACAGAAGTTGAGGAACTTGTGGGTTGACTGCTGCTGAAGAAGTACTAGCCGCGGCGTCCATATTCAAACTTTTCTTAGCTTTTGGAGACATTTTGACTAGAAGGATGGAAGGATTTTGTGCGCTTTAGAGATTTTAGAAAGGTGTTTTGAGCTTTGAAGGTTCAGACGAAATTGGGAGTAAAGTAAAAAGGTTTCCAGATGGTGAAAGTCATACTTATAGGGTTGGCAAAACCCGACCCGCACCTACACGTGTCAAGCATTCGTGCAAGAGGTAAACCCAGCCACTAAAATATAAAATAATAAAAGTGACGGTTTTTTTACCTTGGGACGTGCAAGACGTGAGTAGGCGCAGTTCAGTCATCATTCCTGCAGTCTCGGAACACGCAACAGTCACTTTTCAGTAAAAAGTGGAGCGGAATTGACAGCTTGCACGTTTTGTCCTTGGCAGAGCATTTAATGCCTGTACTAATAAGATGCCAGTCAAATCAAAAGCTCTTGAGAAAGCATTTAATGCTTACACTGATGGGATGACGATCAACTCAACGGGCAGCATCCTGTAAAGATTCAAGTGTATTATCTGAAGGAAAATTCAAAAGAGCTCTTTCCCGCTCAAAATTAGTTTTCCACTCCTCGACCAGATTCTCTGCCCGAGTAGTGCGGGGACTATCTGTATTGGGTTAAATCCGTCGTCACCTAAGTCAGTGACTGAGCATCCACGTAGGACGACGTACAGATGACACGTGGCTATAATGGGCATAAAGGTAGCGGATAGAATCAAAGATGAACAGTTACAACGGGCAGATGAACAGTTATTACGGCCAGAACAGTCGCAACTCGTCGTCAAGCAGGTTCAAAATAGAAGTCTTATCCTTAAGCAACGTAACTGCTCAATCAAGGAGTTACAACTGCTCGCGAACGGGCACTTAGTCATCTATATATTGTAATTCAAGTCACAAGCATTGTATCGAATTTTACTCTCTCTGAACACATATCTGTACCCCAATTATTAATACGCGATTCTTTATCTTCTGCCTATACTTATTACTTCTACTCGCAATCAAGTGATCTCATTTATTACTCTACTGTTCAAATATCATAAAGAGTACGAGGAAGGAATTTGATCAAGTCTATGCGACCTGAATACGGTTCCTTCTATTCAATCTTCATTTATTACATCGCATTAATTGTGTCTTTATTTCCTTACCTTTGCTGCAATCATTTATTTTGTGCATTCACTTCCTCCACATTCTCCATAGACATTTATATCTGTTCATATTGAGCATTTAATCTTGATTATTGATCGTGACTCCGCTTTATAAATTTAATTGTGAATTAACCTAATAAACGAAATTACGGTTAAACAAAAAGATATTTCATTATTTGATGATGAAATATGTTGACTGATTATCTTGAATTTCTGGTTCCGGTTTTTTTTTTTAGTGTAATTGAACCTGCAAAAGGTGTAGATTCATTCATTCACTCATCGGAAGTGGGATGTGTTATCGAGATGTTTATTGACCTTTCTGTGAAAAGACGATATTAGCATTGGAAATCAAGATACTTGAGATCATGAAAGGAGGCTTTCATCAAATTTGTATGGAAAACAACAAGAAGGAAAAGTGACATACAAGCACCAGGCCTTCTGTTCAAAACTCTTAGTTCAGGAATTGGGTAGGGGCAAGCCCCTACTGCCACAAATTATGATGTAGGTTCGACCACTTGGGCCGATCTTAGACAAGCACCTCTACTAAGTGCAATGGAGGTCACCGGCCTAAGCCATGGGTCTTGTTGATCGTCCATTGGCCCCGTCCAGGTACATAGTTTAGTCTAGTAAAATTTAACTAGTAAAATTTAACTACACTTGAAGGTCCAAGTAGCAAGCTACCTTAATGAACCTTTCCCTTAAAAAATTGAGTTAATATCGTGTGGACTAATGGCCCACATATCATCAGATATTAAACTAATAAGAACAGATACTACACTTGATCTTAGTCAAAAGGCCGAGAAAGGTATGCTTCAAAACGTACACGGACTTCGTTTTTTATAGTTCTTCTTAGCTGTCTTCTTGTGAGTTTCTTTCGATGTGGGAGGTATTACACAGAGATCTCTTCAAAGCCAAAAAAGAGCAAAACGCTGTATAAATCAACCCCATACAATGAAATAGATTTATGTTCATATCTGGACATGTAAACAATCATCAGCGTGAGACACATACTATTGGAAGTTGATTAATTAACATCACCTATATTTCTTCAACATATAATTTACATTCATAAAGGTTCTAGTGAAAACAAGAAAAGAACCTTATATTATCAAGTAGTCAAGTACTAGTACTTTAATAATGTTTCATCCCAATACATACCCAAATAACCCCATTAGATTCTTCAGGTTGCCTCTTCAATTATTGCTTGATACTTCTACACTAGCTTCTATGTGGCGAAGAAAGTTTCTATCTTGGAGAATAATGGCTAATGCCTGATGCTTTGAGTCTCTGTATTTCACTTTAAAAAGTAACAAACAGAAAAACCTACTATTAAATAGTAGAGGCAAAGAGATCATAGATTTGTCATTGAGTTATACCTCTATAATTTTAGCAATAATTTTTATAGCACTGCGCTAGACTATTCACAGTCAGAAACAAAAGAGAATGAGAAACTTACTCCTATCTGTTAGTCTACAAGTCCAAATTAAACACTTCCAATTAGCAAAATTATCCCGGCACAAGTAGTAAATTTTTGGTTTCTCACATAAGAAATTGTACAACATAACTTATGAGGAAATTTATGTTGATGTGAAAATAAAGATACTTGTACTAACAATGCATGAATTGAGGTATTTAAAGATAAAGGTGCCATTAAAGTAGGTAATCCCATCATTACATCTTCTAGAATATCATACACCATAAAAAATCTTTATATTATAACCCCTGCATAATTAGTACATGCCAAACCACCTGGATACACACTCTTATTATTCTTGGGCTTATTTTGTTGCAGCATGAGTTAGTTACACGTTGAAGCTACTGATGGTTTATGACAATCAACCTATGCGTAGTATAGCAATATAAACATCACCAGGAATAAGGTCATCAAAGAAAGCAACAATGATTTTGGCATACGTAGGAAGTTCTCTTTAATTTCTGACCATGGACTCGTAGAATCCAATAATATACAAGTAGAAAGCTACAAATATTCCTCAACTGATTCTATGTGCCGTTGCCGAGACTAAATAATTGACTGTTTTCTTTTTGAACGATTTATTATTTTCTATTCAGATTTAATTTTTTGTCTAATTTATTATTGTGTTACTTGTTAACATGGCATCTTTTAATGAAAATGGTTGAATGATAGTTGCTCAAAGTTTGATGATTTTTGTTTACTGTGTGGAGGAACTCACTTGTGAAAAAATTGTCCTAAGTCTTTCAACCCTACGGGACTGGTTATGTGAATTTTTTACAATCTTTGATTGGAACTTTTGCAAATTGTGTGGTGGTCTGTGGAATTCTTATCCTAAGTGTCATACTCCTTCCCCAATCAATAGGTGTGATGATTCTAATATTGTTTGTGAGTTTGACAGGAGCGATAAAGTGCAGGTTGTTAGCGAAACTTCGATAATGGAGCACAGCAAACTCTTTGAAGCATATGAGAATTTCTCTAAGAAATAACAAATATGGCGAGACAATTTATGGAAGAAAGAGTGGAGCTCACACAAGAAATTGATCAATTTGGCTTAGCTATTCACGACTTGGAGGCGAATTTGAGTGATATGGTTGAGGTGTCTAATGCCCAATTATCAATTATCGTGAATAGTAGATTTCAGATAGAAGAGTTTAGGAGCCAATTCGAAGAGCAAAAAGTGGAATTTCTACCATTCGACCCAATATTAGTTGATGATGCCGAAGTTGACAAAATTACATTAGAGTCAAGTGAGGAAAAAGAAAACATCATATTTGAGGACTCTAGTGTTTGTGCAAGTAAGGGTGTCAAAAGTAATGCAATTTTAGAATTGAAGCGCATTGGATCTCATTCCAATTATTTTTCAACATTGTGTTTGGATGGTGACATGAAAATTGAGCCACCCGAGCCTATGAAGAAACCAAAGGAGGAGGAACAAGGTGCCTATATTTTAAAGTTTGTGATGCTGAGGAGACAAAATGACATCCCTCATTTAAAGGCCAAGAAGTGTAAAATGCGACATTGGTTACTTGGTTCTTTTGTATTTTTGCCACCACCCCAATACCATAGTCGTAAGCCTGAGGCAAAGTTGGGGATTCAATTCATAAGTTCAAGGTGGAGGCAAAAATGGTGAAGTTGTCTTCGTCGTGCCGCGATATTAAATCAAGCGCTTCTTGGGAGGCAACCCAATTTGCTTGCTTTACTTTTCTTTTTTTATTATTATTTTTATGGTTGTATATTACTTTGGGTGATTCTTTGGATTGCAGGTTCATGTAATGTCGAGTTTAAGTGTGGGGTGTCCTCACCCCTGCCTAATATTGATGATCTGTTGGGGGAAGTCTGAGTACCTCATGCTATACGGAAGCTTGGAGGATGCTAGCACCAAGGGCTAGAGCTTTCAGGGAGTTTTCTTACCCACTTGCATTGTTAATTCATTTACTTGATCGCATTGAAGACAATGTTTCATTTTAAGTGTGGGGTGGGAGAACTTCCATTCTTTTTGAGGTCATGGATGACTTTACCTTAGGAGTTTATGTTAGGAATTTATTTTTGTCAGTTGACTTTATTTTTATTTGTTTCTTGCTTTATTATAAAAAAATGAAAAAAAAATTATTATAAAACTAATGAAAAATTTCAAAAAGATTTTCTTTTTAGTTTAGTTAGTGGTACATGTCATCCGCTCCGTGGTTTTTCTTATGGCCTCGGTTCTTTTCCATGGGTAGACCTTTGAACCGGGTAAATTTTTATTTTTAGGAGTAGTGTAGTATTAGTTAGTAGAGTATTTTTAGGAAAATGATAGAATGCTAGGTGCCTTTGATTTGTTTGATACCGGTGGATTTAGACTTGAGCATTTGCTAGTTGTGAATCCCTTTTGGTCTTAAAATTGTAATGCATGCCTAGAAAAATTTGAATGACCTTCTTGAGACACTTAAGTTCAACTACTTGACTCTCTTGTATACCATTATGCCTTAGTGCTTAAATTTCAAAAGTTGCACCTTATTTGCTCAAACCGAGAGTTGGAATGAAACCATCTTGAGTGAACTATGTGCCATGTGTGATGTGAGGTATTCTTTCTTATGTTCCGTGCTCGCATATTGATGTCTAGAACTTGCCCCATGTGTATTCAAAGCGAAATCCTAGGTTTTCTCTAGTCGGGAGATGATACATGTGTTTCTTTGATAAGCCCTTTTAGCCTTGATTAGCCTACCCTTTAATATTATCCTTATTAAGCCCTTTTGAGCCTTTTGACCTTTTTATTGGCACCCACATTACAAGCCTTATCCTTTTTGTTCTTAATTATCTTTTTTTTGAAACCGTACTCCTTAGAGCACTTGAATTGAAAAATACTTTTGTTCGTGGAGTTGTGGTTGGAGAAATTGGGTAGCTTTTGAGTGGAACCAATGAAAGAAAAATATGGTGCACTTTGAAAAATAATTGGCAAGGTTGAGAAAAAAAATATTGAAAAGAAAGAAAAATGAAAAGAGAAAAATAAAGAAAACAAAAGAAAGAAAAAATCTCTATCCTTGCTAGTGTTGTGCAAAAAGTAAAGTTGTAAATTGCTTAAAGTTGAAAGGAAAATTCTTATGTGATGTTTGGGCGGTTGTTTGGTTTGTTTTGAGAAGAATTGTGAAAAAATTGAAAGTAATGTATTAAAGTGCTTAGGGAGGCAGTCACTATTTTATCCATATTTATCCTACCCGTCCTTTAGCCTACATTACAACCCTTAAAATCCTAGTTAATCCCGATTGGAGTGAGCTTATATTAGTGGAATCCTACACTACGGGCAAGCCTATGGTACGTCGTGTGTGGCACGTGAACTTCTTTGTGAGAGTGAGTGAATTCTTCCTATATTATGTCCCTTATCTATTCTTGAAGTATATTCTTTTGTGTGATTTTTGGGACTCTCTCTTGATTCATTATTTTTGGTGAGGGCATATGGGTTGTGAGAGATAGGTGAAGTTATTGACTTCTTGGTTGAGCGAATGAGTGTGATTTTGTGAAGGCTTGGTTTTATTGAGTCGGTTTTTGAAATTGAGATGTCTCAAGTTGGTTGCTCTAGTATTTTGAAATGTGATGAATTTTTGGCATGTTGTGGGTCACTTGGTATGTATTTTATGCTCTTGTCTAATGGTCGGTATCAACCATAACCATAGGTTGACCTGTTCTATCAAGTGTTGGTATTTAGTTGGGGAGTTGTTTTTGGTGATTGCCCAAGGGCGAGCAAGGATCTAAGTATGGGGTGGTGATATTTGGCGATATATGCCTATATTTCCTTGCATTTGTAGTACTTTGCCCGTTCCTTTTAGGTGATACATATGGTTTTTGCACTTATTTTTGTAATATTGCTTGTAGGGCGTGAACGATTGTAAACGAAGCAAGAATGGATACAAACGAGCAAAGAGTTGATGGACTTAGCAAAATGTGGGATATGGTATTAGAAGGCAAGACTATGGTGCAAGCTGTAGATCTGTCAAAGCTTCAGACTATGGAATGCTGTCTTCCAAGCGACACCTTCAGTATAGCTTGCAACATCAAGGTGCTATTTGGCATGCGCCGTTTGAGCAATCGCCTGAAGCTACGGTTTTGGCAATGCGACTACGCATGCAACGCTTGCCTAACAGCTTTCAAGTTCTGAATTTAACTTATCCTTATTAGTTTAGGATTTTGAAATTATTACTTTATTACATTGTAAACACTGTAAATACATTATTAGGAGGTCTTTTTAGGAGGTTGGACGCGGAGGAGAGCAGAGGAGCCCTAGATGTCTTCTAAACAAGTTCTTTCTCACTTTCTCTTATTCTTCTCTTTAATTCTATAGTTTGTTCATTCTAGATTTAGGACAATTACGTGAAGGTTGATGTTGAAAGTTGATTTCTTCCTATTGATTTACCACTACAGATTGTTTATTCTTTCTTGAGCCTAATTATTTGGTTATTAGGGCCCGATAATTGAACACTATCTACGGTTTACAATTTGAACTCGACAGAGGGAACTTATAAACGCATATAAGAAAGAGTAGGGCTTGATTGTGAACCTAGGCATCAGGGAATCGATTTGCGGTTAGGATAGACATATACCTATTTGCCTTGCTTAGCTAAATACAGAGTTCTTTAATGTATGCATGTGATTTAATTCCATAGACATATAGGCGTTAGAGTAGCGTGCATAGAGTCGTGAAGAATCGATAGGTTTTCACGAATATAATTAACATGTTAGTTAGCAATCTAGGAAATCAAAAAGTAGAATCAACTCAAAAACTCAACTGGATTGTTTGTTGCTCTAACTCTGGACCGTCTCTCTTTTATTGATAACATGACACGACCCAAAATCCGGCTAGGCCGTGCGGGCACCTGACATCCTCTTCTAGACCCGTCGGGCGAACCCTTACCAATTAAATTAGGAAAATAAATATAATTCAATTCATAAATAAGAACAAGACTAGAAAAAAAACACAGACATACTGATACCTCTAAGCTGTACAAATGAAATTACAGCTGACTACCCAACATACTAGGTTTAGGACTATCCAAACTAGACATCTAAGAGTAGAAAAGAAGATAGATACCTCCTGAAGGGAGCAAAATGTAACTGAAATAATAAACACAAAACTGGTGGCCATCCTGAATAAAAGCTGGCTCACCCTGACAACTGAAGTCGTCTTCGCTCCTTCACAATGTGGCGAACTCAATCCTGGAGCGAACCTGACGAAACGAAATAGATAGACAAGAAACAAACAACAAACAAGGGTGAGTCAAAAGGACTCAATAAGTGGGGCAGTGATGCAGCCCGAAGTACTGATAAAGTGCTCGACAATCCACCGAAGTCAATGGACGATCCACCAGGGCCAATAACACGAAGCCAAGCCAAATTGCTACATGATATGCACATACAGTTGGCTTGGTCGGGAGGCAGCTTGTGTTCGGAAGAAGAGTGGCAAAATACGAGCGCCGAAAACTACATCCTCAGATTTGTGCCCGAGGACAAAGTGACCGAACACCAACTCTTGGCGCTGAGCGGCACAGAGCTGGACACTATAATTGTTGTGTCCGAAATCAAGTAAGCGCCCGATAATGACGTTTTCAAGCAAGCAACCGAGCCTCGTAGTCAAGGCTGCCGAACACACATTAAATATGTTCGAGCAAGCAACCAAGCACCGAAGCCAAGGCTGCCGAACACTCACTTATTCAGCCCTGCGTGGCTTGTTTTTATTGGTCACCTGTGACCATTTACTATTTTATCCCTAGCTTAGTCTATATACTCCTTTACATTTCATTGTGAGGGGCTAGTTTTTTTGGATATTGATTAATGAATGAAATTGCCAAGAGCATTTCCTTTGTCTCAGATGTGAGCAAACGCCGACGAGGGCTTTTGGACTTGTGGCTTTCGGTAACTCCGATTGAACATTTCCTCTTTGATCATTCAGTTTGTAAGAGGCAATGTTCTCTTGAGGATTGTTGCATAGTTTAGATGCTCTTTCCTTCTACTTGAATCGTACCAAGACCAGTTCCTTGGTGCCGTTCAAGCAAGTAAACTTGTGTCAAACTTTTATCTTGTTTTCTGCTGTTGATTCGATTGCTTAGCTTATCTTCGGATTTAGCTTGCACCATCTTGGTATCAGAGCACGGTTTGGGCTTGTTTCTACAACTCCAAATCCTGTTCGACGTTATCTTTAAATTTTCGTGCGTTTGTTTCTTTGTTTTCAGTTTCGTGTTCTTGTTATTGTTTTTGTTACTGTTGGTGTTTATTGTTGGTGTTGTTATAGTACAAAAAAAAAGTAGTAGAAAAGAAAATTCAAAAATTTTGGGTTGAATGTTGGTTGTTTGAATCAAACAACCATTGATTCTTGTTCACCGTCGTTTGCTGATTCCAACGAGCACCTGTCGTACACGATTGTCGACTAGGATTTCTCGAAGGTTTTTTGGTTGTTCTTGACGACTGGTGGTGTAAAATCGAACCCCAGCTGAATTTGGTTGTCATCGTTGAAGGTTGGTGGTTTTTGTTGATTTGGGTCAAGTCTTTGGGCTTAAAAATCGAAGTTTCTTCGTTTGAACCACCGTCCGTACGCCAGAAAATTATTACATTATAACAGTGTACGGACGAAGTAAGCTGTGTTCTTGGCTCAAAATTCTTGAATTTGTTTCCTCCGACGTTGTTTGTTACCGGAGTAAAAAGGTGACCCAAAGTCTGTGTAAACCGTGGTCAGTGAACGAGTTTGAAGTTTTGTCCGTACACCGGAGCAAAGATTCACTGTTCCATTGAAGAAGAAGGGGTAAAGTTTCAATTCTAAAACCCCAGGTGAAATTTTGTTGGCTTGAAAAGGGAAATCGGATAAGGTAAAACCCTATCCGTACCAAGAAGGGACCACTTTTGTACGAACAAGAGTGACGTGTTCGGAGGAAAATTCAAAAGTGGAACCGAAGGGTAGGATATCGTAGGATTTCACTTTCTTTGTGTTCGAAAACTCGCGATAGTGGACCTCTAGAGTAATCTCTTCTACTCGAGGTTGTACTATCGAATTTGAGCTTTTAGGAATTCGTGTGAGGGGTGACCAAAGTCCAAAATTTCGTAGAAAATTTCTTGAGTCCCCGTGCTCAGTTTAAAAAGCGTCCGTTCCATCATCGAACATCACTTCACTCTTTCCGAAGAGACAGTGACTATTGTCGAACTTGAAGGATCTTAGAGGACATTGATTAATCCGACGAGCCACTGCTAACAAGTCTTTGAGTGACCGAGGACACTTACCCCCAAATTGAGTGCAACTGAGTGCCACTAAAAAGTGAGGGAGCGTGTGAGGTTGTTTTCAATAACGTTTGTTGTTTTGCAGGTATAATGGCTAACGAAGGAGATGATCCCATGAAGAAGGCCTTGGATACTATCATGTCCAAGCTGGAAGACATAACCTTGAGACTTGAGAAAGTTGAAAGAAGGACCCCGAGCATCCAAATTGAATCCGGAGAGGGAACAAGCCAAGGTTCTACTATAACTCCTGGACCTTTTAAGGAGGTAGTGAAGAAATATGAGCTAAAGACTGATGTAGCTCCACAAGAGCATGAGTTGGGCACTCCCCAACAAGTGAGCATTCCCCACCATTTGGGCGTTCCCCAAAGAAATGTTCCACTTCCAAAACCCATTCGAAATATTCCACCACTCGAGCAAGCTGATGAAGCTCAAGTTGGGGAAGGAGCCGAAAATGGAAATGATGAATATGGGTATGATTTTCCCTATCAGAATAGGAGACCAATGATTGGAGGTCGGAATGCAAATGGAGTTAGAGGCCGAGGTCGAGGGCCACACTTCGGTTATGAAGGAGGGAATGCGAGGAGAGATTATGGTGTTTTTGGTGATAACTTGGGAGCTTAACCGGAGCCTTACCAAGGGGGTCGAGATCACTTCAACCTCAACAGTGTGAAGATCAATATGCCCACATTCAAAGGGTGTAGTGATACTTCCAAGTACATCGAATGGGAAGTGACAGTGGATCGAATTTTTGACACCAATGACATGACCGAATTGAAGAAAGCCACCTATGCTATATCATCTTTTGAGTCTTATGCATCTGTGTGGTGCGAAACAGTGAAGAGATCGAGGAGAAGGTCAGCGTTGCCCATAAATCTTACCTGGGAAGAACTGAAGCGAGTGATGAGAGAGAAATATGTCAACACTTCGTATCGACACGATCAACTCAAACGGCTTTACGAGTTGAAGCAGGGTTCACGAACAGTGGATGACTACTATTATGAGTTCTTACAAGTTCAAATGGCCTTGAGTATGGAAGAGGAGGATGAAGAGCAAGCTGCTGTTCGATTCAAGAATGGGTTGAGTCGAGATGTAGCTTACCAATTGAGATTTCAAAAGTTCCAATGTCCATTTGAAGTGTATGAAGTTGCAGTTGAAGCTGAGAAATGGCTTAAGGAGGATAAGTCCTACCGTTATCGGAGTACAACTACTACCCCGGTAAATAAACCGAAGGAGTGGAAGAGCCCGAACACTAGTGGCACCAGCGCAAATCGAGAAGTGAAAAAAAACTTATGAAAAACCGACGCCAAATGTGGGAGGTAACTCTAAGACTCAGTTCAATACGCCATCATCTTCTTCTAACCAATGCCACAAGTGCAGAAGGTATGGACATTTTGCTAGAGATTGTCCTACTCGGAGAGCCATAACTCTTATCGATGAAAAACCCCTAGAGCAGGATAGTGAACCCGAGGAGGAGAAAAGTGATGAAGGGGAATTGAATTCTGAAGGAGAAGATGCAATCGAGGATGATAACCCTCGAGCGTTCCTTGTTGTGAGGAGAAGCTTGAGTCTGATGTTAGCCGAGGACAATGAAGATGTACAACGAGAGAATCTTTTTCATGCTAGATGCCGAGTCATGGGTGTGGTCTGCTCTATGATCATTAACTCCGGTAGTTGTGCTAACGTTGTTAGTCAAACATTAGTTTCACAATTGAAGTTACCCACCTTAATGTTGACACCCAATTTTGTCCCTCCTATTTTTAAAATCAACCGTTCTTAAATTTTACACACGCTTGTGTATCCATTCCTGCCTCGTCTATTCCTCTCAAACTACCTTCTCATAATAGCCTGGCAATTGAGGTCATTATTCAAAGCATCGTCTCAAATCATAGCTGTTTTTACAATATTTTGCAATTGCTTCTATTTTTGACAAAATTATCCAAAATTATTTTAAATCTCAAAACTACAATTTTATACGTTTCTTAGCCACCCCAACATTTTAAATTAATTCCCTAATTTTCCTATAATTTTATACCCATTTTATACCTATTTATACACTATTTATACGGATATATACATATATACACAAGGCATACACATCAGCCACTTTTCTACACGTCACCTTCCTACGTGGCTTGATCTTGGCCGTCCACGACATTAATCCAACGGCCAGGAATCAAATTTCCATTTTTATTACTTTACACCCCCAAAACCCTAAAATAATTCCTATTTCCCCCACACCCCTGTCCCCGACTCTCTCTCTCCCCTCTTGGCGATTTCAATCGCCACCACTGTCAATGGCCTTTCCGGCCAAATTAGCCGGCGAAATTTGGAGAAACTGGTGTTTTTGAAGTCCCCTCGTCGTCCGCAACATAACCCATCCACTTTCGATGGGGTTTGGACGAGGGAGAGCATAACCTTATGTCAATTAAATCGCCACCGCCGGGAAATGCCTCCGGCGGGGCTCCGTTTGTTTTGAATGACATAAAAGAGGTGAGTCTTCTTCCTTGTAACCCTAATTCGAAGCGGGTCTAAATTGACCCGGCTCCGATTCAAATCAGGTAAACCCTTTCCCTTCTGGACGTCTTTGAAACTAGGTGATGTTGAACCTAAATTTGCCTAGTCCTTTCTGTGATTAAACATGATTGATTGTTTTTGTCTAATAGATGAAAATTCACGAGACTGTTGATTTTTGCTTAGTTCACTAGTTAAGTCTTAACATTAGCTTGGCGTCTCACATGCCTAAGGTCAGTATAATCGTGACTTGTGTCCTGGAGTATCCCTGATAGCCTGCAAATTCGAAACCTAGGGCAGACTATGAATTGCCTCTTTTTGTCCAAGTTTGCTATGAACTTACCTTCTTATCCTATTGCATGTTTAAAATCGGAGTGATTGATTTATTTTACTTGTTTAGGAAAATTTAGGTTTGTTAGAACTGAATCTTTAATTGATACATGATTAGGGATTTGATTCTGATGATTTATGTAATGTCAATTAGGGTCCTTCCAGGATTTGTTGAATTATTATTGAGCCTATACACTGATTCTTGAATCTAGACTATGTTAAGAGTGAGGGGAGGGTTTTCAAATCAATTTAGGGCTGATTTATCTTACGATTAGGGGCTGATTACTTTATTTTTGGAAGATTGATTAAAGTTTGTCCCATGTTATTTTTGGAAGGCTATATTTCCTTACCATTATTAACTTCTACTCGTTGATTTTAAACCCCTACCTATCACCTATATAAACTACTTTCTTTTCAACTAAAAGGACACGTTTCTGAACACTAAAAATTCAGAGACAAACACTGGCATACTTAACAAATTCTGCATAGCTTCTTTGCATTCAATTCTCCTGGTTCACCTGCTTCCTTGAGAGAATCATCACTGTTTGTGGTAGTGCTGGTCCTGCCTTTCCTTTTGCTGTTTGTACTCACCTTAGTTTCACAAGTATTCAAAAGGTATTCTCTCACTTACTATCATCTATTACATCTATGTGTGTCTGCATATGCTTATCCTGTTTCTGTTTCATTTAATCTACTTGTATGTTGGGTCTTGCTTTGGGTTCTGGGTATGCTGATAATCCTAAAGAAATCTTTGCACCTCTGAAATCATGTCTATGTTTGCTAAAGAGATGTAATCTAAATAGTGAGGCTGCTGCTCAAACTCTGATCAATTGTGACATATGTGTGTGTGTGTTCTCAACTTAACCTTGCATCACCTCTGTTCCACTTGGTTTTTTGGTATGTGTTGTTCTAGGAGTCCTGCATATTTGGTGCTTTGACTGTACTGGTTTCAAAAGAGTTACTGGCAAGTCTCCATTGATTCAGGCTTTTCCCTTTCCCTCATCCCCTGCTAACTCTATTGCTTGCAGCTGTGCTCTGTTGTATGCAGAACTTTGAGGGTTCAATAAGACCAATGTTTGAATTACCTAAACTGGTTCTGATGGTTCTAGAATAAGGAACCTTTGACTATTGATACTCCTGAACTTTGAGAACTGGATACTTCCTTAGTCTTTGAGAAACATGGCCTTCTTCCTTTGGCCAATACCCCTTCTCTTTCTGTGTTTCCTCTTAGGAACTGCCCCCTAAAACTTGTATATTTGCTAGGTGCCCTGTCTGTATCTTCTTAAAACAGGAGTACAACAATGATGTTGTACAAAACAGGCTACCCAGGAGCTATTCTCTTGTCTTTCTCACCCCTGTGTGCATTGCATCATGTTTAGGCTTGAATTGAAATGATTCTGAGTTGTTTCTTCTGTGAAAACTGATAGCATGCTTAAAATCCTACTTTTCCTAAAAATCTGCACACCTTAAAAAACATCAGAAGCATGATTAATTAGTGTCGTTATTGAAATTTTTGATAAATCGGGGCTATATGTGTTCTGCTTGTCTATATGAGGCTATTTCTGAAAATTAAACTTGCCCCTCTTTTGCATAAAAAGTCTAGGCCCAAAAACATTTTGAAAAAAGGGCCTCTTACATGCTTAAACTGATTTTACCTTTACTATTGCCCTTATACACTAATCTAATAGTGTATAGGGGTGTATAAAGTAATAGGGGTCGTTTATACGCTTTAAAACTATATATTTTAAAGTATAATCACCATTTAGACCATGTATTTGCATGTGTATATCTATATATACTTATTATTACGTGCGAAAGCCCATTATTTGCACTTATGTGTTTCCGTGATCCCATTTTTGAAAACAGCCTCTCTTCCTATATATATTTCCAAAGCCCAACCCCAACACAAAAAATATCATTAAGGTTAGGGCTTGACAATTAATGACGAGTCACACCGACCCTAAATGGCCAACATTTCGTTTTTAAAAAAAACTCCCTTTTGTCCTTTTGCTAAAATCTGAATTTCACCTGCAAAATAGACAATTTATATTAATATCCTTTTCCAAATGTGTTAATTGCATATGTAAGATGAGATTGAACACCTATTTGCATGATAACACTCGTTTGTGCCCGAGGATAAAGTGACCGAACACCAACTCTTGGTGCTGAGCGGCACAGAGCCGGACACTACAATTGTTGTGTCCGAAATCAAGTAAGCGCCCGATAACGACGTGTTCGAGCAAGCAACCGAGCATCAAAGTCAAGGCTGCCGAACACGCATTAAATATGTTCGAGCAAGCAACCAAGCACCGAAGCCAAGGCTGCCGAACATTCACTTATTCAGCCCTGCATAGCTTGTTTTTGTTGGTCACCTGTGACCATTTACTGTTTTATCCCTAGTGTAGTCTATATATACTCCTTTACATTTCATTGTGAGGGGCTAGTTTTTTTGGATATTGATTAATGAATGAAATTACCGAGAGCATTTCTTTTGTCTCAGATGTGAGCAAACCCCGATGAGGGCTTTTGGACTTGTGGCTTTTTGTAACTCCGATTGAACATTTCCTCTTTGATCATTCAACTTGCAAGAGAAAATGTTCTCTTGAGGATTGTTGCATAGTTTAGGTGCTCTTTCCTTCTACTTGAATCGTACCAAGACCAGTTCCTTGGTGCCGTTCAAGCAAGTAAAGTTGTGTCAAACTTTTATTTTATTTTCCGCTGTTGATTCGATTGCTTAGCTTATCTTCAGATTTAGCTTGCACCAGGTGGACTAACCACCTCAAAGAATAGGATAGCTAGCCAGGGAGAAGAAACAGATAAACCAAATTCTTCTTATTTAAATTATAAAAAGGCAGAGCCAGATAATGTATGACACCATAAATTTATAAACAACCAGGGACGTATGATATATAGAACATATAGGCATCCTGAACATATCAACAATCAGGAATACATGACATATTCACGAAACATCGTACTATAATCACACAATACACCGCAACCGATGCAATGAAATGGAATGAATGCAGTATGATGCAATGGGGTCACATGTATCAAATGAATGGAGCGGAATCCTCCTACTCCAGGGCGGAATCCTCCTATCCTCAATATGATGCAATGGAGCGGAATCCTCCTGCTCCTAGGGCGGAATCCTCCTACCCTCCTGCTCCTAGGGCGGAATCCTCCTACCCTCAATATGATGCAATGGAGCGGAATCCTCCTACTCCTAGGGCGGAATCCTTATGCCCTCAATATGATGCAATGAAGAGGAATCCTCCTGCTCCTAGGGCTGAATCCTCCTACCCCTCAATATGTGCAATGGAGCGGAATTCTCCTGCTCCTAGGGCGGAATCCTCCTACCCTCAATATGATAGAATGGAGCGGAATCCTCCTGCTCCTAGGGCGGAATCCTACTACCCCTCAATATGTGTAATGGAGCGGAATCCTCCTGCTCCTAGGGCGGAATCCTCCTACCCTCAATATGATACAATGGAGCGGAATCCTCCTGCTCCTAGGGAGGAATACTTCTACCCCCAATATGATATGCAATGTTAATGCATATGAATGACATATAATGCATATGAATGCAATGTGATGCAATAATAACCCTTCACCGGCGAGGGACTCTCATCGACAGCCGGGAAGTAGATGCCAACTCACAGCCAGAGTACAATGCTCAGATCCTCAATGCAATACCAACAACAGGACATAACATATAATATACAATGTAAATCCAAAACTAAGGCATAATGAGTACGTCTATCGACAGCTACGCGCATAAGAAATGCGTGGTAGATTATCCACGAGGCCAGGTGCCTCCAAAGAAATGGATATAAATACTTACCTTATTACAAAGTAAGCACAGTTACTCAACAACCGCTTTGTCCTTTGAATTCATTGCCAAACGATCCCACTGAATGTTTCGGGGTAAAAATTCTATCTTTTTCCGGCTCTTTTCTCATTTTCTGGTATTTTTTCGTTGTGTCACCTCTGTTTCTCGTTCATGTTCCTTTCTCTGTTTCATTTCTCTCTTTCATTTCTCTGTTTCCCGTACACTTATGAGCTATCCCTTAGCTAATTCCACCGCCTCACTCTTTCAATTTTTGCTTTGCTTTTTTTTTTTTTAAATTTCATTTTCTTTTCTTTTCTTTTCGCGACGAAAATTAAAACGAAACTCTACGAAATTCGAAATAATTCCAAATTTCTCAAGTAAGTTATACAAAATATATGTAACATACTCGCTAAGACGGATCTCAAATCGGACTCCCGAAACTCAATATGCAAATTAAATTGAAAAACGTCAAATTATTTAACTTTCGGCATTTTAGCCGAACAACCTCTGAATTCACTTTCGAAAAATCACAAAAGTCACAAATAATCATACGAACTTAATGGCACTTTCGGATTTTGAATCGGAGCTCATTCGCCAAAACCGATCTTGAAAATCTTTTTTTAATATATATCGACCATAAAAACTAAAACCTTCTTCCGATGCCTACCAAACAAGAGCTGATTTAGCTCAAATTTTACAGATAAATCCCAATGGACCTTATGAAGATTTTAAAATTATTGGCACGTAAATTGGAGTCCTATCTCTCGAAATGACTGACCGAGGTCGTTTCATTCTCCTTCACTTAGACTCTCGTTCGCGAACGAGCCTAAGTCTAAAGCAAGATTCACGCAGATAACAAGAGAACTTGCACAACCTTCATAAACTACTCTACATCCATTATTTCATGATTACAGAATTCAAATTGTAACACGAACATCAAACTCTTGGATAAAAACATAGCTGGATAATATCATAACGCCATTGCCCATCTTATTTTGACTAAGCTGATCCTTCCTCGATCACGAGAGGAGAGTCCTACCTTTTCAAAACAAAGATGCAGGAACTCTAGATGGCTTAATATGATTCTACCGATGAATCACCTCATCGATATACTTTGTGATATAGAACAGGTCGATGAAACTAAGAATTAGCTCACGCTTGAACAACGCCTCAGAGATTTAATATTAGCATTCAATATTAGGGGAAGACTCCTCCACTTAGAGCGTAAACTCATACAACTAATTTGAATAGGAATAGCTATCCTCGCATGGTCTGCTGAACTAAGGAAGACTTAGCTAAAACATAACGCGGCTCAGACCTAAGCTACCAAATTACCCTCTCGAGTTGCCAAACAGCTGCAACTCTCGAGTTTACAACTCCATACCTTTGCCATAAGCACCACCGCTTGATGGATCAAATCAGAGGTCAAATGACGTTTCCCATTAGCCTTAGTAGCCTTAAAATACAATGCATACCCGGCTACCTTGACACACACTATGGCTCCACACAAGGAACATCACAAGCGGCTACCGACCGCCTAAGCTCACTAGTGCCGAGACGAAGAAGAGATGGCAATGCACTGAGGAAAGGAATAATTAAAACTTTAGGAAGCTCATCTTCTTATTTGTTTGGCTACCAAAGCTAGACTACTTTCGAGTCATACTAGCCAAAGAATCGCAATTGAAGAAATAGACATTAAATGAGCTTTATGGAACAACATCCATGCCAATTTAACCTCCCAATAAGAAGGAAACTCTGACAATTTACCAGAAACCCTTTTATATCCCAGACAAGCTCATAGGATAACATGACTTTACAGCGTTTTGATCCAAGAGGAGATACGTAGATTGAATATTACTTACTAACCACTTTACACCGAAAGAAACAATGACACTCTTTGATGTTGATGAACTAGAATCCCATCATCCAACCAACACGGAATTCCGAGAAGAGAGGTAAATTGATTTGATATAATAAGAGAAGGTGGCACAACAGGATACCAAGCAGACAATAGTGATACTCACTGTCAAATGTCTCATATTTAGACCAGATAAATTAGTAGGGTCTCATAAACGCTATGAATAAATCATACCAGAAGCTCGCCCCTCTACCGCAACCGATTCATAATAGAGACAATATCCAAGGAAACCATGGAACATGATATGACAGACCATCTCCAAATCGATCGGAAGAATCAAATCTTACTCACATATAATAGAGACAATATCCAAGGAAACCATGGAACATGATGTGACAGACCATCTCCAGATCGATCGAAAGAATCAAATCTTACTCATATATAATGGAAGAAGAAATACATGGGTCTACTATATCGGATGCCTCAGCATCCGGCCAGACTAGCCGTTCATAGTACTGCCTCTCCAGCTGAGCTGAGCCATTACCCTGATAATCACCTTCTGAAGAACCACTGCCACCATGCTCTCAACCTCTACTGGATGGTGGCATTTCTCCGGCTGATTGAGATCTAAATAAAATCACCTGCGACTGTGCAAGTGCCTGATGACAAGAGAAAGGATGACTGCCTACTTGCCAGAGTAAGGGAGAACTCCTCAAAGGATAACCAGACTCACGACAATGATAACACCTTTTCGACTAAAAATGGAAGCCGGAAAGATTATTGATAGCTGTAAAGAGAAGACTAAATCTGATCTTGACGAGCTACTGGCGCACTCTAAGAATCACGTGACACAAGCTGAGATAACCTGGAAGGTGACCTCCCAAAATAATCAGAACTTTTACCTCCAAATGAGGTACCATGGTTGCCCACCAGGGCCATGGAATTTCTTGCTCTCCCGCTCTAACTCTTCCCCCTCTAACTTATGGTATGCCTAACACCTTTGAGCAATATCAACAACGACATCAAATGAAGTCCCAACCTAAATTCTCGAGCCATCTGGGATCTCAAGGAATGAGAAAGGTCACCAATAAATCTTTGAACATTCTCGGAAGGTTCATGGACTAGTTCTAGTACATATCTAGCCATCCTAAAGAATTCAATCTCATACTCTAAAATCCGACAAGCTACCTATCCAATCCACTCAAATTGGCGACTCTTTTCATCTCGCTCGCTGCGTGAAAGGAACTTTTCCACGAATCTAGAAGAAAAATCGAAACAAGTTAGCTAATAAGAGAGCGGTTTACCAATTCAAGGCTGGACCCCTGAAACTGGAAATCAGTTTAATAAACACCATACTGCTCGAGATAACCATGAGCCTGAATGATACACAGACATCATTTTATTTTAAAAAGAATCACGAGGTTTATCTGATGCATTGCTTAGGAATATCGGAAGGTTCAACCGCGTAAAATAATGCAACCTATTTGGGCACTCAGACCGAACTGTTACCTCGGCTGGCTAACCAGCCAGAACAATTGGTGGCTCAACACATGCTGCCTCTGGAACATAATTTACTGGGGAAACATCAGGAACTGGAACAAGAGCCCTCTAAGTCTGAACATCTGCATCTGCGGCAACTTGATAAGCTGCCTAGCGAATAATAGGTTATTGTGGTATCTGCGTCACCAAGATTCTCGTAAAAGCATCGTAGAGAGCCAAGGGAACCACAAGGCCCTGCTCCTTTGCCCATCGCGAGCTTGTACAGCTGGGACCTCCATAACTAAATCGTCAGCACGATCAAAAACTCTTGGGGCTTCGTCAGTGCTAGCCCCAGGCTAGACTGCTTCGTCTTAAGCTCATACCATTTGCTGATTTGTCGCACGAGGGTTCACAATTACCACGAAGGAATTAACGAAAATACTTTTGCATCCAAGACCGACGCACGATCAGAAAAGAAGAAAGGGAAACTTTCTAAATGCCATCATACCTCTCGTAGATAAGTACGGACGTCTACATACCCATCAGCGAGACTCTACTAGACACTGTCTTAGTCTGGATAGACTCTAAACTAGGCTCTAATACCAACTGACACGACCCAAAATCTGGCTAGGCCGTGCGGGCACTCGACATCCTCCCCTAGACCCGTCGGGCGAACCCTTTCCAATCAAATTAGGAAAATAAATATAATTCAATTCATAATAAGAACAAGACTAGAAAAAAAAAACACAGACATACTGATACCTCTAAGCTGTACAAACGAAATTACAGCTGACTACCCAACATACTAGGTTTAGGACTATCCAGAATAGAAATCTAAGAGTAGGAAAGAAGACAGATACCTCCTGAAGGGAGCAAAATGCTACTGAAACAATAAACACAAAACTGGTGGCCATCCTGAATAAAAGTTGGCTCACCCTGACAGCTGAAGCCGTCTTCGCTCCTTCACAACGTGGCGAACTCAATCCTGGAGCGAACCTGCCGAAACGAAATAGATAGACAAGAAACAAACAACAAACAAGGGTGAGTCAAAAGGACTCAATAAGTGGGGCAGACTAGCCACCTCAAAGAATAGGATAGCTAGCCAGGGATAAGAAACAGATAAACCAAATTCCTCTTATTTAAATTATAAAAAGGCAGAGCCGTATAATGTATGACACCATAAATTTATAAACAACCAGGGACGTACGATAGATAGAACATATAGGCATCCCGGACATATCAACAATCAGGAATACATGACATATTCACAAAACATCGCACTATAATCGTACAATACACCGCAACTGATGCAATGAAATGGAATGAATGCAGTATGATGCAATGGGGTCACATGTATCAAATGAATGGAGCGGAATCCTCCTATCCTGAATATGATGCAATGGAGCAGGATCCTCCTACCCTCAATATGATGCAATGGAGCGGAATCCTCCTGCTCCTAGGGTGGAATCCTCCTACCCTCAATATGATGCAATGGAGCGGAATCCTCCTGCTCCTGGGGCGGAATCCTCCTACCCCTCAATATATGCAATGGAGCGAAATCCTCCTGCTTCTAGGGCAGAATCCTCTTACCCTCAATATGATAGAATGGAGCGGAATCCTCCTACTCCTAGAGCGGAATCCTCCTACCCTTCAATATGATAGAATGGAGTGGAATCCTCCTACCCCTCAATATGTGCAATGTAGCGGAATCTTCCTACTCCTAGGGCGGAATCCTCCTACCCTCAATATGATACAATGGAGCGGAATCCTCCTGCTCCTGGGGAGGAATCCTCCTACCCCCAATATGATATGCAATGTAATGTATATGAATGACATATAATGCATATGAATGCAATGTGATGCAATAATAACCATTCACCGGCGAGGGAAAATGTATTTTCCCTTTTATGGTACATTCAACTATTCCATCTTTAGTGTAATTCTCAATATTTTACTAGCATATGATTGGCTTATTGGACAATTGTTAAAAGGTCAGATATATCACCTCCGATTTCTGATGATAAGTCACCAATAGTTGAGACATTTTTCTTGGATAACGGAGATTTGCAAGATATTTCATCTTGACTGTTAAACATACTTCCTACCAGATAATTAAAAGGAATTCTAGCTTATGTCAGGTTGAAACTTTGGTATTCACGAGCAAATAATTTTTCCATAGTTAGGATAGTTTACCATGATTATCGATCATAGGGAATAACACTTGTGGCCAAAGAACACTTTCTAGTGGAGACTATGTGTATGTAAGATATTGAGTTAATTTTATCGGTGGTAACTCAACTATTGCTTCATTACGACAAAGTCTTTTTTATTTTTTTTGTTACTCAAAAGTCACTCAACTATTGCTTCATTACCACAAAGTCACTTTTGTTTATTTTGTTACCCAAAAGTCACTCAACTTTCCTTCGGTCTACACCAAAGTCACTCTAGCCGGATTTTATATAAAACTCACCGATAAAATGACGTGACATCATTAATTAAAAATAATCTTTCTTAATTATATTAACTAATTTTTTTAACCCATTACACTAATTTTATCCAACCCAAGACCTAAACCTATTTCACTACTAATTTTTCCAATCAAAATTTTCACCAATTCTCTTCAATGTCTCCTTGCTTGGTCACTCATCCACCCCAATAGCCATCACATCGTGCTTTTTTGGAGCAATTCTTCCAACACTCATGAACCTTACATTCACATTCTCCTCATACAAGATGCTTCCCACCTTTCCAATCATTCGTGACTAATCAACATGTCTGCAAAGAATGATAATGTCTTCTAAGCTCACATCCACTTTAAAAGATTCAACTTTTGTTAAATGATGTTTTCCATCTCTAACCCTGCCATCCACTCTAATCTTTCTAGAATCAATAATAGCCATGGCAAACTTGGACTCCATATTGGCAATCTGAATGTGAATGAACTCGAGTGGACTTTTTCGGTGAACCATCTACAAGAATTCTTTCTTCGTTTATTCTTAGTCCCCTCTGTTTAACAGTACAGTAAACTAGAAATATTTTAATGACTTGACACAATCAACTGTAGGATTAAATAATAAAATATGTTTGGGTCTTAGGTTGGATAAAATTAGTATAATGGGTTAAAGAATTGAGTTAATATAATTCAGAAAGATAATTTTTAATTAATGATGCCACGTCATTTTCCGATGAGTTTTAAGTAAAATTTGGCTAGAGTGACTTTGATGTAGACCGGAGGAAAGTTGAGTGACGTTTAGGTAACAAAAGAAACAAAAGTGCCTTTGTGGTAATGAAGCAATAGTTGAGTAATAAAATTAACTCCTAAGATACACCTGTGTAGAGGGTATTCCTGATAACAAGGATCTTAAATATATGATACTTTGCTGTATAACGACATAGATTCCTACCGAATGTTTTTGGTAGAATATGATTTGACAAAAAGGGTCCCTCCACCTCCTCATCCACGTGGACAGGAAGTACCTTAAATGAAAAGGTCTTGAAGCAAGTGGTCTAAAAGGGACATTCTCCACCGCCCCCCGTAAAATTCATAGATTCTAATTGGGAGAATTGGGGAAGTATTGAATCTAGAGAGAGAAATATTGAACTAGCTTGTTAGCTCATTGCTTGTAATGACAGGAAAATGAGATTGTGTACAAAATATCCTCTAAACTCTACTATATATAGACTACTAATCTGTGGTACCAAATTAACTTAACACACCTAACTAATTACAACTAACTCTAACCGACTATGCCAGCTCACTGCCAAGTGTACTAACTGCACTAACGACCTTCAGCTAACACTAGCTTAGCTGATTCCTTCTAACTCCTCAACACCCCCTCTCAAGCTAGTGCCATTGAAGAGATTCTTCATGCCTAGCTTGGACAACAAATATCTATGTTGAATATTGTCAACCCTTTAGTAAGCACATCTGTTAGTTGTTCTGTGGTAGCAAGATAAACTGTATTAACCAGCAACCTCTGAATCTTTTCTCTAATGAAGTGACAATCAATGTCAATATGCTTAGTACGCTCATGAAACACAGGGTTAGTTGCTATCTGAATTGCTGACTTGCTATCACTGTGTATAGGAATTGGCAGCTTCACTTTAACTCCTAATTCTCGAAATAGCTTTATCAACCAAACTAATTCTGCTACTGTTGATGCCAAGCTTCTGTACTCAGCCTAAGCCGAGCTTCTGGACACTGTATCCTATTTCTTTGATCGCTAAGATATCATAAAATCTCCAAACTTCACTAGGTAACCAGTGATTGACCTCCTGGTATTTATGCATGAGCCCCATCACAGAATGCTTGCACTTCAGTTGTCTCCTTTGCTGACATCAAAATCCCTAAACCTGGGTCCTGCTTAACATACCTCACAACTCTGAGAGCAGCTTCCATATGTGAATTCTTTGGTGCATGCATGAACTGACTGTGTGACTGTCCTGCATATGATATATCTGGTCTAGTGATGGTTAGGTACAATAACCTTCCAATCAATCTCTGGTACCTGCTTGGAGATCTCCTTCAGAACCTCCAATGTGCTTATCAAATTCCATAGTGGTCAGCTTTTGATTTAACTCTATAGGTGAGTTCACAGGTTTAGCTCTAGCCAATCCTGCTTTTGATATTAATTTCAAAGTATACTTTCTTTGATGCATTACAATACCTTCCATACTCCTTGCAAATTCTACCCCTAGAAAGTATCTCAGCATACCAAGATTTTTGATCTTGAAGTGACTCTGCAATATATTCTTTGTCTCTTGCAACATCTGCTTGTCATTCCCAGTAATTAACAAATCATCCACATACACTAGGACCACAACTATCTTATCACATTGTCTTCTTGTGAGCAAAGAATAATCTAGGTGGCTCTGTGCAAAACCTGAGCTTGTCAGGGCTGAAATGAGTTTAATATTCCATTGTCTGGATGCCTATTTGAGGCCATACAATGACTTGACTAGCCTGCACACCTTTCCCTTTCCTGCTGTAGAACTGAACCCCTGTGGTAACCCCATGTAAACCTCCTCATTAAGATCTCCCTATAGGAAAGCATTGTAGACATCCATCTGATGAATGTCCTATTTTCTTGCGCCTGCAATGGATACAATAGTTCTTACAGTCACTATTTTAACCACTGGTGAGAATGTCTCCTGGTAATCTATTCTTTCCCTCTGATTATAGCCTTTGGCCACAAGCCTGGCTTTGAATGTTTCAACCTCTCCATTAGCTTTATACTTAATCTTGTATACCCATTTGCACCCAATAGCTCTCTTCACATTTGGTAACACAGTTATCTGCCAGGTGTTGCTTTCTTCAAGTGCCTGAATCTCTGCTTTCATTGCTTTTATCCATCTGGGATCTTTAGTTGCTTCAGCATAGGTCTTTGGCTCCACTTCTACTGAGAAATTGGACAGATAACTATGGTAATTTGCAGACATACCTGCATAAGACAGCACATCTGATATTGGATATTTGCAATAGGTAGCTGTTGAAGCGGGTTTTGCAGGCAATACATAATCCTTCATCCACACAGGTGGTTTAGAACTCCTAGTTGATATTCTTTGGGACTCAGCTTGCATAGGGGGTTTCACTTCACAGTCTTCTTGCTCATTCTGTTGCTCCAGTTCTTCAGCTTCATAGTCAACAACAGCATTGTCAATCATTTCAGTGAACTCCATTTCCTCTGTGCCTTGATCAATGATGTTATGTGTTATTGAGATGCCTTGTAGTTCATCCACTTCATGCTCTGCTGGATTGAAAAATGATTCTGGAAATGCTCTAGGCTCAGGTGTCCTGCTATCTTGCTTGAAAGGAAACACAGTCTCACAGAATACCACATCCCTACTAACAAAGAAGGTGTGATTTGTGAGATTATACAGTTTGTATCCCTTCTGATGGGATGCATAACCCATCATGACTGATTTAATGGGTCTGTGTGCAAATTTATCATGTTAAGCAAGTTAGTGGCATAGCATAAACAGCCTATTACTCTCATATGATCTAGAGAGGGTTGTTTCTTCATCATCAAATCATATGGAGATCTATTTTCCAGTACAGTAGATGATATTCTATTAATTATGTATACTGCAGCTTCCACACCCCCCCCCCCCAAAATCATGTTGACAAGCTACCTTGGAATTTAATGGCTCTGGCTGTTTCAAGGATGTGTCTATGTCTTTTTTCCACTACTCCATTATGTTGTGGAGTGTAAGGACAGGAACTCTGATGGATGATTCCATGACTGTTAAACAACTCATTACAGGTGTGATTAAAGAACTCTGTTCCATTATCTGATCTAAAAGCCTTCACATTGATCCCAAACTGATTTTTAACCATTACAATGAAATTCTTGAGAAGCATAACAACATCAGATTTCAACTTCATTAAGAAAATCCAAGTCCATCTGGAAAAATCATCTACTACAGTGAGAAATTATTTCATTCCATCATATGTAACACTCTTATAAGGTCCCCAAACATCCATGTGCAACAACTGAAACAGGCTAGTAGATCTGTTGCTATTTACAGGAAATGGAAGTCTACATTGTCTAGCCAGTGGACAGAATCCACAATTATTCAGATGTAAAATGCTACTACTACTATTATTCTTGAGTGTATATATTTTCCTTAGTACGGCCATAGGTACATGCCCCATTCTTTGATGCCAAGTCTCTGGAGTAACTTGCTGCTTAGCCACTAGTGATCTTCCTTCTAGCGAGCAACCATGCTGTCTGGAATTGAGCACATAGAGTCCTTCATGCTCTCTACCAATCTCCCTGACTTTCCCAGTAGAGAGGTCCTGAAAGGTGCACATCTTAGGATAACACTTTACAATTCAGATCTTTCACCATCTTTGAGACTGAGAGCAAGTTAAATTTGAAACTAGGCACACACAGAACATCTCTGATAACTTCACCACTTGGTAACTGACATCTTCCTATATGTGTTAATTGAGTTACTTCACCATTAGGTAATTGGACTTTTCCTGCATTATTAACTACTTGCCTATCCAGGAACATGTTCTTATCTCCAATCATATAGTTTGTGGCACCAGTATCTACTATCCAGTTACATATGGGATCAGTTGATAAGAAATGAGGCTTACTTGCCATGTTTGCACTAGCACCAGTATTTGCCTCACCACTGTCTCCAAATTGATTTCTGTTCAGCATGCTGAGAAGCTGATTGTACTGGTCCTGAGTGATCAGTGGGGCTGTGATGCTGTCAATTTTAGATGATGCTCCATCTCCTCCAGTGTCCACAACTGCATTTGCTCTTCTCTTGTAGCTAGAGTCTGCTTGATATCCTCTATTCTTGTTTCTGTAACATCTGTCTGTGGGATGCCTTTTTATATTGCAATTGTCACAATAAGCCAGTTTATAACATTCATCTCTGATATGGCCTTTAATCCTGCAATTATCAGCTTGTAACGCATGGGCTCTAATGTCAGTTTTAACCATACTTACTTTTAAGGCACGACTCCTTTTAACCAATACAATCTTTAAATTCATTCTTGGAGTCCTTTCAACCCCGTTTTGGGCTCCTTTTTAACCAAGCAGGAGTGTGAAGATTATGTGAAGAATAGAGATAAAGATTATTCTGTCCAAAATACAAGCCAAGGGGAGAATTGTTAGGGTTTTTTGGCCTTGAATTTCTAGTCTATCAAAACTCTATTTCTTGGAGGAATACGATTCTAAAAGGAATGAAACTCTTCCATTAGTATAATCTTTTTCTTGGAGAATAAGTTTTGAAAATCTATAAATTGAGATGGTTATCTCGATCCCAACACAACCCTCTAGCCATATTAATCAATCAAGCATTGATCTTTAATGGTGTCCTGGACTGCAAGGCAATAAAAGAAGTTCGAAGAGGCTTGGGCTATATACGACAAGGACACTCCTGATCGCTGGCATAACATCGCCAGGTGTGTAGGTGGAAAATCATTAGAGGAAGTGAGGAGGCATTCTGAGCTGTTTGTGAAGAACATCATGCAAATTGAAAATGACCAAGTACCTTTACCTAATTTCAGAAGCACTGAAAGCAATAGCACAGGTAATGCCAATCAATAGAGATGTCACAAAACTCTTCTTTCCACTAAACCAAACTAATATCTATTCATCCACATTCAATTCAATGATACATTATGTATTATTAAGGTTAAGCATTTTGTTATGTATTCCAAACATTAGTATTGCCAAAGATGTTTTTTAAAAAACACCATTAAAATATTAACTTCTAGACTTCTAGATATGTCCCTGGAAGCCTAGAAGTATATAGCCATGTCACCTTTAAATTTCTGATAAGTGACATGAATTCATGGATAGATTCTCATATGTCGGCATGTTCCTATTTCTGGTACTGTTTATTACCACATTACCATTTTTAGTAACTTTAAGTGAAAGGTGGTCATACTCCCTTATACAGAAAAAAGTTGACACCTATATGCTTAAAGTTTCAACTTTTTGTAAGTAAAAAAATTTAGAAATGTCTGCACCTTTACCTACTTAAGCTTCTAATTAAATGAAATACAATTCCTCACGTGCACAAGCCCACATCTTGATCCCCCACGACCTTACAGAACATAAATGTTAGCAATTGTTTCTTGCGTTGATATGTGTCAGGACATAATGCAACACATATTTTATGAGCTCCTCATGTTTCTCAATGATCGTTCAACAATTCCAAGTCACTTGTCAAGAAGACATTTTCAGCAGTACTTACACTTGAAAGAAAATACCTTCTGTGTCAGCAAGTTCTAGCTCGGTGTTGCATCACTATTCCCTGCCGCAACACCACCATGAGCCGCCATTGTATTCACCAGAACTTCGTCTACGTTCACCATGAGTAAAACTTTTAAAAATAGAAAACTAGGGCTACAAAAAAAGCTGTAAATTGAATTAAAAAATGCACGGAAAGGAAGCAGAAACAGGCTTCGAATGCTCAGATACCATGTGAGGTTTTGTACAGCTTCATCGAATTAGCCATGAATCTAAACTTGGAAGATTCATTCTAGAGAGGGAAAGTCTACTGAGCTAAGATAGAGAGTAAGCTGTAGAGAGAGAAAGTGGAAAATATGTTGTGTATTGAAAATGAATAAAAGCTGTACAAAGATGGGATATTTATATTTATATCCCATTAGTTACACTTTATAACTAACTAATCACAACAATTAACACTTGCCACCCAGGATAAGTTAGTTACACTACTAACCACCTCTAACAACCACTCATAACTATCCCTTTACTCAATAGATGCCCCATAAGAGACCGAGGTTACCTCATAGGTGCTTCATGAAGATCTTTCACGAAATAACAAAAATAAAATGCAATACTACAATTTTTTCTCAAAGCAGTGACATAGTTCAAAAGCAATATCATGAATATCTAACAATGATGCTCAAGAAAATATGTCACTCGAAATAGATAATAAGCAGTTTCATATCAAACTTACCCGACAATGCTAAATATTGGGACCCTAAGGAAAAACATTAATCTGTTCACTGAAATAATCGAAGATGCTGCTTGTAGATTGATTACACAGTTTTCCATATTCAAACCACTCAAAAGATTAACATTAGCTTCATAAGGTTAACATTAACAGATATTTCTTGTAGATTGGTACTATTCGAGATTAACATTAACTTCACAAGCGTCGAGGTTGGTGGGGATGTGGAATATAAATACCTTTTCAAGAATCGGCCATGAGTTGATCCACACGAATGTGAAATATTTTGGCCTTGAGCAGCCTATGCACTACTTTTATGAAGAAACCTGATCTCTTTCAGAAGATTAAGCTTAAGAGAAAGAAACTGATAACAATCTCATTCTTCGACAAGACAAGCTGAAAAGCAAATTGCTTCTGAAAGTGATAAAGTATAAACATCCCATTTTTGAGTGACAAGTGCACCAAGGGGCTTGGAAATGCAACATAATTAATCACTGGGACTTGGATTTGGCAAGGGAATCTTTTTAGACTTCAATTTAAATCGATGGCAGAATAAATCCCAGTATTCTATTGAGGAATGTGAAATTGGCCTTTGGCTTAGGTCTTGTTGCTCCCAAACGCACACGCAAGTATACGTGGTCGACAAGTAATAAAGTGATAAATCGAGTATCGTTCCCACGAGGACTATTCAGACTGAATTCTAGCAAACAATTTATGTAAACTATTCAGGGATCTTTTTCCAATAGTGAGGATTTTATTAACTAAAGAACAGTAATTAAATGGTAGAAGTGAATTCAAGCAATGGAGCAAAACTTGGTTGTAATCAGTAATAAGGAGACGGTCCAGGGTCAGAGTTACGAACAATCCAGTTGAGTTTTCCAATTGATTCCACTTCTTAAATCCCGGGTTACTAACTGACAGAGTAATTGTACCTGTGAAAACCTTTCGATTCTTCACAGTCTATGCAGGCTACTCCAATCCCTATATGTCTATGGGTTGAATCATGTGCACGCATTAACGAATTCTGTAAATAGTTAAACTAGGCGAGCAAGTATATGTCTATCATACTCACGAATTGGTTCCCCGATGCCCGGGTTCACAACCTAGCCCTACTCTTTCTTATTGCGTTAATAAATTCCCTCTTTCGAGTTCAATCTAAAAACCATAGATAATGCGTAATAATCGGGCCCTGACAATTACACAAGTGAAATCAAGAAAGAATAAGCAATCCGTTATGGGATTCAATTAATGGAATTCAATCTTCAAACATCAACCTTCATGAAATACTCTAACCCTAGAACGTTAAGATTTAGCTACGCATACTCATAATAACAACACAAGGATTTGATGAAATAATGAAATAATGATGTAATAGATTAATGGAAGGAAGAAAAACCCTTGTTCTTGATGTTATGAGCTCTCCAATTGCTCCAGAGTCTGAACTCCTATGAAAAACGAAGTAAAAGAGTATTTATAAGGTTTACAAAGGCCTGGTAATAAGTTAGACCTAAGCCTAGACGAAATAGGAAGTCAAAATATGCTCCAGGGGCGCTATAACGGGCGCCCCGCGCTCACGACCGCGCTGGGACAACCAGTAGACGTCGAAATCTTCACGCTTTTGGGGCGCGGCGCGCTGGGAATCGCGCCAGGCAGTGGGGCGCGGTGGGGGGCGCGCCACGTGCCCTACAGCGCCCGGCCAATTTCGTGTTTTCTTGCTCCGCAGCTCGCTTCGTGTCGTGCCTTCGTGTGTTCAATCCATTCCTCAATCAAAATCCAATCTTTTCTTGCTCGATCATGCTCTTTAAAGCTCCAATTGCACTGCATAACAACCTACATACACACGACATAAAATTAGTGCAAAACCACATTCATAAACTATAAAACGGGCGAATAAAATATCCAAACGCAAGGAAATATTAAGGAAATATAGGCATAAAAAGCCAAACATCACCACCCCACACTTGAACCCTTGCTCGCCCTCGAGCAAGTCACAACTAACTTCCCAACCTAGGTAAAACAGGTCTGCCTACGACTATGGTTGATACCGATCATTGAACAAATGCACACATGACTACTATGGATCCACAAACATGCCAACAATTTGCCAAACTCAAAAATATGAGAACAACCACCCCAAAATAGCTCAAATGCACAAACCCAACTTATTGCAACCATGCTCCCACAAAATCACACCTATCTACTCAACCAAGAAACCATCAACTTCACCTATTTCATGCAAACCATGTGCCCTCACCAATATGAAGCAAAAGAGTGCCCCCCAAAGATCACACACAACAATAAATATCATGAATAGAACGGGGCAATAACAAACGAATTCACTCACTCTCATGAAAGTCTCACATGTCACACACAATGTACCATAGGCTTGCCCGTAGTGTAGGACTCCACTAATGTAAGCTCACTCCAATCGGGATTAACTAGGACTTTAGAAAGGTCGTAATGTAGGCTAAGGGGCGGGTAGGATACATATGGTAATAGTGACTACCTCCCTAAGCACTTTAATACAACACCAATATTTCATCACAATTCTCAACAAGCCACCCAATCAACACTTCCACACATACACCTTCTCAACAAGTAGCATTTTTCTTTTAAGCATACACTAGCAAGGAATGGATATTCTTTTTCTCTTTTTATTTCTTTTTCCACAATTTTTTCAACTTTGCTCTTTTTTTTTCCTTTTTCAATTCAATTCACTCCAAACCTTGCCAATGCTCATAAGCAACTACTACACAATTTGAACAAGTATTCCCCTTCATTAGTTCCACTCAAAAACCTCCCAATATCCAACCACAAATCCAAAATAATATCACAATATCAACTAAAGTGCTTAAGGAGTAAAGGGCCAAAAGAGACAATTTAGAACAAATGGGTAGGCTCGGGGTGTGGGTGCCAACAAAAAGGTCAACGAATCCACAAAAATCAAGTCCAAGGTGTATATGTAAGTGTAGGCAAATCAAAAGAAGGCCTGTATCATCTCCCGACTAGAGCAAACCTAGGATTTCGCTTCGCACACACACGAGGCAATTTCTAGACATTAATATGCAAACATGGAGCAAACAAGAATATACCTCACACACACATTGCACATGATCCACACAAAAAGGTTCCATCAATAACTCTCAATCAAGCATCTAGAGTGCAACTTGTGGAAAATTAAGCACTAATGCACAAAGGTTCACAATCAAGTCAAGCAAGTGGACTCAAGCATCTCAAGGGGGTCGTTCCATTTTTTTTCCTAGGCATGCATCACAATTTAAAACCCAAGGACACCACAAATAGCACATGCAATCAATTCAAATCCACCGGTATCAAACAAATAAAAGGCACCTAGCATTCTACCTATTTCCTTCGTCTAAGGCCATCTACAACTAACTATCCTAATCCTAAAAATAAAAAACTACCCGGTTCAAAGGTCTCCCCGTGGAAAAGAACCGTGGCCATAAGAAAAACCACGGGGCGGATGACATGTACCACTAATAAAACTAAAAGGAAAATTTTTTTGGAATTTTTCATTGGTTTTCTAAATTTTTTTTTTCATATATTAAAGCAAGAAACAAATAAAAATAAAGTCAAGTGACAAAAGAAAATCCTATGGTACATGCATCCCTAATCTCAAAAATAAATAAAAGGGTAGTTCCCCACCCCACACTTAAACTAAGCACTGTCCTCAGTGCTAAAAATAAGAAAGTGCAAGGTAAAGAAAACTTCCCTGAAGATTCTAGTCCTTGGTGCTAGCATCCTCCAAGCTTCCATATAGTATGAGGTACTCAGACTTCCCTCAACAGGTCATCAATATTAGGCAAGGGTGAGGACACCCCACACTTAGCCTCGACATTACCTGAACCTGCAATCCAAGGAAAAACAAAAACTACGTAATACTATAAAATAAAATAATACAAGTACAAACTCGGGTTGCCTCCCGAGAAGCGCCTTAGTTAACATCGTGGCACGACGACACTTTCAGCTCACTTCCAGTATTTACGTCGCCTCTTCTTACGACGAACTTTTGCTTTCTTCCTTTCTTTGGGAGAACCCATCTTCACTTCAATTGGTTTACTTCCACATTCGATCATAGAGCACTCTTCAACCTTAGCTATGTGCTCATTCTCAGTATACACCTTGAAAGTAACCTTTTCTCCATGCGCTCTAACAGTCATCTCACCCAGCTCCATGTCAATAATTGCCTTCGAGGTGACTAAGAATGGTCTCCCCAAAATGATTGGAGCTTCTCGGTCCTCTTCATAGTCTAGGACTACAAAATCAGCAGAGAATGTAAACTTACCAACTTTAAGCAACACATCCTCCAACTTACCATCAGGGTGAGTGAGTGATCCATCCGCCATCTTAAGAGTAACTGAAGAGGGTTGGATTGCTCCTAGTCCTAACCTTTTGCAAACAGACAGAGGCATGAGATTTATGCTCGCACCCAAATCACACAAGGCACCAGTGATATCATGCCCTCCAATGGTGCAAGTAATAGTAAACCTCCCAGGATCTTGAAGTTTTGGAGGTAGCTTGCTCAAGATTGTGCTACACTCCTCAACTAACTCAACTGTATCTATCTCTCGAGGCTTTTTCTTCTTGACTAAAATCTCTTTTAAGAACTTCACAAAGGTTGGCATCAATTCAAACACATCAGTCAAAGGAATATTAACTTGAAGTTCTTTCAACATACTCACAAATTTTTGATACTGGGCTAGATCCTTCGATGGTATAAGTCTCTACGGGAATGGTGGAGGCGGCAGAGGTGCCTCCTTTCTCTCTTCTTTCTTCTTCACCTTCTCCACTTTTTCAACTTTTTCTATTTCAGCTTTCTCCTCAGACTTGGTCATCAGCTCTCCACCTTCAATTAAGGTCACTGCAAGACATTGTTCAGGCTCTTTTTTAACAGTGCTTATTTCTCCCACCAATTGCCCCAACTGGTGCTCCAGGTTCTTGTGAGCATTGGCAAGATCTTGTATGGCTTGTGCATGGGCTGCAGTGTCAGCCATCATTCTCTGCTGGCCCGCCATTATCTGCTTTAGCATATCTTCAACTGAACTGCTAACCTGCTGTGGTGGAGCTGGAAGTGGGTGGTAATTATTCGGAACTCTCGTATTACCTTGATTATAAGAATTACCAAACTGATTTTGACCCTGCAGCCTGTTTTGATTACCCACGTAATAAACTGACTCTGGATTAGAGGAGCAAACCTCTGTAGCATGGTCTTGACCACAAACCTCACAAAAACTCTGGAGTTGTTGCACTGGGGCCACTGATTGCTGAGTCTTTGGCAGAGCTAACTTGCTAATTTGATTGGAAATAGCATCCATCCTCGCCCTTAGCTCTGAAACTGCATCTAACTGAAGTACCCCTGCAGATTTCTGCGTAATAGCTCTACCATCTCCCTGCCAATCAGGATTGCTCTGCGAAAACTTATCTAGCAAATCATAGATCTGGTCAAAATTTAAGGCTAATACTTGGCCTCCAGTAGCAGCATCTACCATGATCTTAGTATGCGCAGTCAACCCCTCAACAAAAGTATGTGCAAGAACTTCATTGGATTGGTTGTGGTGTGGACAATCTCTCAATAGAGCTTTAAATCGCTCCCAGGCTGAATACAAAGACTCTCCTTCTACCTGTCTGAAGGACATAATTTCGCTCCTCAGCCGGGCTGTCTTGGCAGATGGATAAAACTCTTAGCTAAGAACTTCCTAGCCAAATCATCCCAAGTAGTGATAGACCCAGACTTTTCAGCCTTTAACCACCTCTTTGCTACCCCAATCAGTGAAAACGGGAACAATGTCAAACGAACATAATCAATAAGAACTCCCGTCGGTGTGTACGTATCACTGATCTCCAAGAAATTCTGGATATGTTGTTGCGGATCTTCATGAAGTAATCCACCATATTGCCCAGTCACATGTAACAGTTGTATCATGCCGGACTTAATCTCAAAGTTTCCAGATCGAATCCGGTTAACCCTTCTCCTTCTACGGTTGTTCGGCTTTGGGGGCGGAGGCACCGGATAAAGTATCTCTTCAGCAGGGACGACCCATAATTCTTCAGGAGGTACTGCATTGACAGGCTCTGCATAGGCAAGGATGTATGCTTGTGCTGTGTAATATCCAGAAGTGTATTCATACACTCTACTTCCATATTTATTGCCATGCAACCCCTAATTGCTGCCATATCATGTACACAAGGTAACTCATCAAGATCAAACTTCCTACACGTACATGTCCTCTTGTATAGATCAACTTCTGCCTCAAACCCTGGACTAATGATTTCAAAACCATAAGTTCCCTTCCTGTTGACAACTAGCTTATCTCCCACTTCTTTATTCTTTCTTATTTTTATTTCAACGTCTGGGACACATAAATTTGGGTGGTTGATTAACTTCATAGCCCTAGTTTGGAATTTTTCTGCAAAGTTCCTATCTATATCTTTCAAGAGGGCAACAATGGGGTATTCTCTTTGCTCATTCAGCATGGAATTAATGGACTCAACTATGTTTGATGTCATAACTTCAAACCTATTAAAAAGAATAAATAGTATAATAATCCAAAGATGTTCCTAACATAAAGCACAAGTGCAGATATAGGAATAAGAAGTGCGGAACATTCATAATGCTCCTAACATAAAGCACAAGTTCAGAACGACAAGAAGAAGTGCAGAACATCTGCAAAAAGTTAATGTGCCTACAAATGTTCTGCACATCAATGATATGTTCGGAACGCCTTGTGAGACGTTTGGAATAGACCGAAAGCATGACAGTAATACGAGACCTTGTTATTATAGTTTACTTGTTTCCTGGGAAATATAATCTGCTCCATCTATGATAGCACAACATTTTCAAGATAATCCGCTACCCTCCAATCAATAGTCCTGATCTCATTCATAGCATCAGTGAACTCCTTTACCCTGTATGCCTTTGCTGCAGTGTAGTATTTATGAAGACTGATTCCAAATTGAAACTTTGTTCGGATGTTTTCACCAAGGTTCCACATGCAAATTCCATAGTGTGAAGAAGGAAACACTTGGGCGACCATCTTCGAGATGCTCGGATGTCTATCCGAAACAATGCACAACTCTTCACTATCTGAAACTATGCTGCATAATTGTTCGAAAAAGTACTCATATGAGGCGTCCCACTCTTTGTTTACAACACAAAAAGCAACAAGGAATACGTGACTCATTGCATCCTGAGCAATAGCAGACAGCAACACCCCTCCATACTCGCCAGATAAATGTGTACCATCAACGGCTAGGACTTTTCTCACGTAAGTTAATCCCCTGATCCACGCTCCATAAGAGAGAAAAAAATACAAGAATTTCCCTGTGCTAGAAAGCCTCAAATCTGTCTTGGTTCCTGGATTCGTACTCCTAACCATATAAGCATAAACATCAAGAATTTCAATACCTTTCTCATGTGTTCCCCGTGTCAAAGCCTTTGCAAATTGACAGCCCCTAAGACACTTCTAGTAGCTAACCTTACAACCCAAATCGGTGTTAAGGGACTCCCTGACAGCTTTTGTGGTTGGACCTTTTTCCATTAAATATTTACCTTTCATGAACTCACCAATTATCTGGGTAGAGGCGTGTGAATTATGACTGCAATGATGTTAGACACCGCATGTGTGCAAGTTATTGTAAACACTAATGTAGAACCTATCATTACTTTTATACCTCATTGCCCTTATCAACCATTTTTATTTCACATCTAAACATCTAGCATTAAAAATCTTTGCAGTATTCTTCAATGCTTTGTAACTAAAACGATGTTTAACTACTGCAATCTTCAATTTGGTGACCAGTTCTTTCTTATTGGCGAAAGTCATACCTTTTTCAAAACCTGTGCCATCGACGAAGTGAAATATTGGAAACATAGGGGTATACATGGCAGGATCTTCCTCTACATATTTTTCTTCTACTTCTTCTTCTTTTTCTTCTTCATCTATATCTACGCCTCCTATGTCTTCTTCTATCCCTCTTCCTTTGTCTTCTTCTACTTCTTCATGTATGTCATCCAATCGCTGACTAAAATCATGCCCTCCACCATTTGGCATTTTTTGATCATTAGAACCAACACATTCCTCCGTCGTAGAAACTAAAATTACCCTTAGAGTGGGCCTAGCACCATTACGATAAACATCAGCCATATAAAGGCGTACATCATCATCATTTCCTATTGTAATGGGATGAGTCTTTTGATTTGCGGCAACACTCAGCATGTAAGTAATGCAAATGTCCCTCAGATTGTCTCTTATCCCCAACTTTCGATGGTTTTGTTAAGTAGGTGAGAAATTCCTAATATAACCTCACCCATCGATGGTCACCTACAATAAATTGGAATGACCAACTATTAGTATTACTATCAAATTGATAATATTTATACAGTATATTCCAAACCTCAATGTTGCTCGTTTGGAACATCGTATACTGACGTTCTGAACATCACGTTACAGTTTTTCATTGCTTAATGCAAGATGTTCCAAACCTTAATGTTGCTCATTCATCGTATACTGACGTTCTGAACATCACGGTACAATTTTTCATTACTTCGTGCAAGATGTTCCAAACTGCTAACAGAACGTTCAAACATCCTAGTAGGATGTTCCGAACATTATTTGTGAAAATTCCAGTAAATACATACGCCGTGTAAAACGCTAGCAATATGTTTGGAATTACAGTTACGACCATAGGAACGTCAAAAATGATGTTTGGAATTTCAGGCAGAATGTTCGGAGGAAATGAATCTGTAACAACCTCGAATCAACAAAAAACAGCTAAAAACATGTTCTAAAGTTAGTACACTTACAAGAGATGACTGAATTGATAGGATTAAAATTAGAGGAACAAGATTTCTCCTTAAATGGATAAGAAACGACCAGCTTTGGCAAATTTAACAAAATGCCGTATAACCCAAATGTGGGTGGTCTTAGCTTGTATTGTCTAACACTGGAGAGGATATTCAGTAAATAATATGGAGGATGAGATTATTTCGATTTAGGAAAAGAAGCTCAGCAGCTATGGTGGAATTTTGAGCGGGAATGGAATGGGAAAAAAATAGAGGGAAAACAGGGGAGAGGAGAGAGGGAAGAGGCAGGTGAAGCGGGTAGATCTAGGTATAATAATGTCCAAATTTGGCAAAAAACTAGCTTTTATACAAGGACTTTAGTGTAACATAAAAAATATTGGGGTGAGATAGTTAGGTAGTTAAAATCTTTTAACACGATTTAGGATTAGAGGACCCTATACAATACAATTAAAACTTGAGCCTTTTTCCATTAAAAAAAACTTGAAGGGGCCTGCCATGCCAATCCCCCTGGTTACTCCCTAAAAAAAATCTCATGTATTGAGAATCAACCAGAAAAATTAAAATCATAAAATATTATTCTTGTAGAAATAGTTGAACTCTTTTTTAAGATAAAATCTGAGTCGCAGAGGTACACTTTAAACAAAATTTCCGCATTTAGCTAGCAGACTATAAACACAACTGACACATTTAGATAACCATGGGGAATAACTAAAACAAAACTAATTGGTTGAATTGTGCGGGCAAACATACGCCACCTATTATTACGGGGATACGAGTCCAGCTGGTAAGAGTAGACTTATTCTACGAGTCACCGGGCACTGAGGATATACGCTCGCACCTAGAGCCAATGACCATTTAGGCAGTTTAGACACAGGGCGCAGGGCATACATCCCGCCGCCTAGGGTTTACAGTCTCCTAGTTAGGGTTTAGTATACCACCACCTTGAGTTGTAGATCCATGGCCTTATTAGTATTTTTATTTTACCATGTTTAGGACTGGGTATCACTACTATAAATACCCCTTCTTACATTGTATGGTGGACAACACACAATTTGCCATCGAAGTAAGCTACTCTCAAGGAATAAAAATTAATTTGCTTTCTCTATTATTTTCTGTTTAATTACCTGTCTTTACTTTCATTGCATTTACTTACTTTTTCCATCGTAATTTACTATATTGCTTGTGACCTCATTCATAATTAATTGTTTAACCTAGACGTACAAATTTAGGGATAAGCAATTTGGTGCCCACCGTGGGGCCCAGACAATTGTAGGTATCCTATGAAGGAAAAGGCGCAATCATGTCAAACGACGGTAGCAGCGTTCCAAAGAACACCACAGATGCAGTAGACGAGTCTACAAAGGATCTCAGCGATCCCAACGTCCAACAAAGGATCCTGAGCAGCCAAAGGATTCTTCTCACGAACCAATCCCTATTGCTAGCGATGGTGAAGGCGATCAACCACCAGGAGGTAATTCAGAGTTCAAAGGCTTCCTCTTAGACATCCTCAAAAGTGCGTCCACGCGGAACTTGAACAACATAGTTGAACGGATGTCCCAGAGATTAGGAGAAATATTTGCTGGTTCGTCCCAGAAGCCATTATCCCCGCGAGGACTGACGCCCATGAATAACTCGCCAGCATCAGTTTCTAATCGTAGACTCAACCGGGATGCTGCCCCTAGAGGTTTAGCAGCGATCAACAATCAAGACCTCAAGGGAGCTGCTATCATTCAGGATCTCATGAAAGAGATGAAGGCCATCCACGACCGGATTGGTAATGTGCCGGGTGCTCTACCCCAAGTTACCACAGTAGATGAGAAAAAGTTCTACAAACATGCTTACAAAGCAAGTGCTGCACCGCTCCGTATACCAAAGCACTTCCGCTTGCTGGATAACTTGAAGTATGACGAAACGATCGATCTGGACGAGCACATCGCTGCTTATTATACGGGTGTGAAGAGTAACGAGATTACTGAAGAAGAAATTCAATCTGCTCTGGTGAAGAGATTTGGCTCAACTCTGACCAAAGGAGCCCTTGCTTCGTACACTCAGCTACTAATGGGATCCATTAAATCATTCACTCAGATGCAAGACCTGTTCAAGAAAGTGCATTTTGGTGCCCGCAAGCGGGAGAAGTGCATAGAAGACATCTTCGAGATACTACAACGTAATAACAAGTTGCTAAAGGATTACCTCGATAGATTTCAGAAGAAATGCATGGAGCACCCTCCAGTCCCTGATAACATCGTTATGGTAGCCTTCAGCAAAAGTTTGAACTCAAAGGGCTGCTGGTAGAAAGGCCCCACCGTTTTAAAAATTCAGAGTCTGAGAACCTGAACACCATCAACGCAATCTTTGTGGACGAATGGCCGAACACGGCCCCGAGGACTGCAATAACCGAGATAACATTCGGGTCCATCCAATTTGACCTGGAGGAACAAGCAGACCAACAAGGTGACCTCATTGTACCTGGGGAAGTATCCGGTATACATATCTAGCGGGCTCTTATCGATCCTGGGAGTAGTGCTAATATTATCTGGGGGGCGGTGTTGCATAAATTCATCCATTATCCTCAAATATCCTCGAGTACTCGAAACATAATGGGTTTCAACGGATTCCGGGAAGCATCCACTGGAGAACTAGCTCTACCAGTTCACATATCGGGCGTAACGAGCATAACCACTTTCCAGTTGATGAATTGCAATCTCCCATATGATGTAATCCTGGGACGGCTATGGATACACGGCGTCAGAGAAGTGCCCTCAATACTTCATAAGGTCTTGAAGTACCCGACCCTGCACAGGGTGCCGACCTACGAGGTGAGCGGTCTCTCCTTGAGGAATGTCGCCTTACTTCGGACAGGGTTACATCTGCTGAGTTGGAAGCTATTGAGGCCATAGAGTGAGAAGTTAGAGAGGAACTCAGCGTACTGTAGGATCGGCTGGCGATAATGGATCAACTAGTCCCGAGCGCGACTGAGTTGGTATGTCATTTTTCTGAGGTGCTGCGGAAGCTAGGAGGACCCCTATGGCTGATACAAAGTTTTTCAACAATGGCTCAGACGCACATTCAACTCCTACAGATTCTAGTGATAACCGAACCAGAGACAGCTGAGCACCTACTGTTATACGTTTCAATATCTGAAATAGCCTGGAATGCGGTCCTTGTACGAGAAAAGAATGGGCAGCAGTTTCCTGTGAAATATGCCAGCAGGATGCCACAGTGCATAGACAAGTTCGTGCCCTTGCCGCTCCAGTTCATAGCAACCGTGGTAATGGCCACACGAGAGTTGCGCTCATACTTTCAGGAACACTCGATCAGTTTAGTCTCTTCGACACCGGTACAAGCTATTTTGTCTAAACCCAGTCTGTCAAAAGATATGGAAAAGTGGGCTGAAGAGTTGGGAGAGTACGACGTCATCTATCAATCTCGTACAGATGTCAAGTCGCAGGCGTTGGAAGGTTTTACCTCAGATTTTGCAGAAGAACTGGAATGGAAGGCTAAAGAGTCACTCAGGAATGAAGTAGTGATCGAGTACGGCCTTTGGGAGATTTGCACAGGAATGAATCCCAACGGGGAGGAGGTTGATCTGTGGATCAGAACGCCTTCCGGAATGGTCTACCATCTGGCCGCAAAAATTGATGACAATGAAGTAGAGTATGAAGCCATAATTCAAGCTCTTGACTTAGCGTACACACTGCGGGCCAGGGAGATCAGTCTGTACAATAAATCTCACCTGATGGTTAATCAACTAAGGGAAATCTTCGTAGCTGAGGACATCTGCAAGCCAGATCAAAAGAAGAAAATCAGGGAAGCCCAACCAAATGCCCCCAAATCTTTCAATGATAAAACATGAAGTACTTTTGCTTGAGAAAGCATTTACTTTGCTTATGTTATTTCCTTTTAATTACGGTATTTTCATATTTATTATGCATGTTATGGGTTTTTACCCACAGCATGTCAGGCTCCGTGCCTCCTTTGTCAATAAAACTACTATCTTACTTAGTCAGTTTTACTCATTTATTTAGATCCATCTACGATCCAACTATTCACAGCCCCGCCAGACCTAAGTTGAAGTAATACACTCACTTTTTGCTACAAAAAGTAGAGTACACTACTCGCTTATAGCTAGACCACGTCTAGTTCGGCCACCAGGCATTAATCGAGCGTTGATCTCGTTAAATCAACAATTGCACCTACACACTGATGGGGACGCCTGTCCACGTAGTGCCAGAAATTCTTAAATACTCGAGTAACTACGCGAAGACGTTCTGGCTCAGAACGCAAAAAGAACCGTTACCACACGAGCTAAAGTCGTCCCATTTTGGGTTCAAACAGCCATCTGCTATGGATGCAACCTAGCTGCCGTCTATCGGTGCACAACAGATGTAATAACTCAAGGAAGGCATACTGACACATGCTCTTAAACAACTAGAATAGTGAGGAAGACCGGAAGCCATCTAATATCTAGGTGCACAAACATACTGCTTGGTCACACATTATGAAATGCGTAATAACACAAGTATGTATGAAATATTGGTGAACATTCGTTTTATTAATAAACAACAGCCCATAGGCTCATAATATACATTTAGTTCTTCCTGAATACTATATTTGTTTATAACAATTGTAGAAATAAAGGAAAGGGAAGACTAAAAATAAAGAGCTCCTCAGGATTAACATGGATGAAGATCCTTCATCTGGATTGTAGCTACAATCCGTAAATAGTCTGGAGTTCTTCTTTTCTTTTTTGCAGCTTAAGGTATGTCGGCCCGAGCATTCCTTTGAAGCCTACGGCCGCTGAGACAACCAAAGCTCATCTGCTTGATCAAAGGAAGGGATCCCAGAAGCATCTAAGTACATGCCTGACCTTCCCTCATCTCGTCCGTTGAACTTGAAGAGAAACTAGAAGACTAGCAGCGAGGCTTGACCATCCGCGCCAACCTCAACTGGTCAAATTGGAGTGAACAACAACGCAGATCTTCAAGCACCAACAGAAGTTAGTCGAAAGCGGAAAGGCTTGACCTGGGAACCTACCATAGAGGAGCCTCTTCCTCGGGTATCCCATAGCCAATGGTCGATAAAGCATTGCAATAGCGGGGCAGCTAAAGCAGATAACCAAGGTGAAAACGATGAACCTCGGGGGGATCTCGTATGGACAAAAATAAGCCACCTATTGTTACAGGGATACTAGTCCAGCTGGCGAGACTAGAGTTATCCTACAAGTCACCAGACACTGAGGATATACGCCCGCTCCTAGAGCCAATGACCGTTTAGGCAGTTTGGCCACAGGATGCAGGGCAGACATCCCGTCGCTTAGGGTTTACAGTCTCTTAGTCAGGGTTTAGTATACCACCGCCTTGAGTTGTAGGCCCATGGCCCTATTAGTACTTATATTTGACCTTATTTAGGACTGGGTATCACTACTATAAATACTGCACATGGCATTGTATTATACATCTTTGTATTCATCGTCAACTTCGGCTATTCTTAAGGAATAAGATTTACTTTGCTTTTCTCAATCATTTCGTGCTTATTTACTTGTCTTTATTTTCATCGTATTTTCTTACTTTTCCATCGTAATTACTGTATTGCTTATGACCTCATTCATAATTAATTGTTTAACCTATACGTACAATTTTAAGCATAAACAGTTTGGCGCCCACCGTGGGGCCTAGGCAATTGTAGGTATCCTGCAAAGGAAGAGGCGCAACCATGTCAAAATACACTATCGCTATACGACCCATCGATAACGAGATCCAACAGATAATCCAAGACTCGGTCAGCACAACTGATATTGTGAACTACTATCTAAGATCTAAATCAAGTTATCCGTCGTCAAGGCCGAAGGAGTACCAGCATATTGACTCTAATCAAGAAGCACATGCGGCTGACAAAAGATCCATCAACACAATATTTGGGGGGCCCGGAGTTAGGAACAACGAGACCAAAGCCATCATGGTTTGTGAGGCTCACCAGCAAATAGCCAAAAAGCCACGCCTCAACACCATCGAGTTTGATAACGGAGATTTGCAGCAGGCCCATCACCCTCATGACAATACCTTAATAATTACTCTGCAAGTACACGATGCCCGAGTCAAGAGTGTACTGGTGAACCCAGACAGTGCAGTCAATATCATTCACTGGAAGGTCATCTGTCAGATGGAGACGCAGAGTCGGTTAATTCCTAGTCCGTATACTATAACCAGCTTTAACAGTTCCAGCGAGAAGTCTGTGGGAGAAATCCTTCTCCAGGTACACCTACCAGGAGCAGCGCAATTGACGTCTTTCCAAGTAATGACATGTGACCTCTCATATAACATTATCCTTGGGAGATCCTGGATTCACGAAGTACACATTATGCCGTCTACACTTCACCAAGTCCTCAAATACCCAAATCCTTGGGGGGTAAAAGAAGTTCGGGGGGAACATAAGCTATCTTGGAGCTGTTACATGACTGTATAGATCGACGCCACCAAGAAAGAGACAAAAAATCAGAAGAAGAACCTGGACAAGTTGCTTGGGCCCATCCTAGTCACTAGCGCACCTTTAGCATACGGGGTCCATGAGGTGACTCGACCCTACGAACCAACTGCCACAGCCTTCAGCTTGGAGGAAGAAGATCAGCCAACTAAAGCTACAGTTGATGACCTTGATCCAGTAATCTTTGATGAGAAAGTTCCAGACAAGAAATTCTACGTAGGGGCCAAGCTCTCTACCGAAGCAAAACAAGATTATACTAACTTCCTGCGTGCTCGGTCAGGCACCGTCGCCTGGACACGCACTAACATGCCAGGAAGCGTTACCACGCATAACCTAAACAGCGATCCCAACTTCAAGCCCATTAAGCAGAAGAAGCGGCCGATAAGCCGCGAGAAGGGGCAAGCAGTCCATGAAGAAGTCGAGAAACTGCTCAACAATGGATCCAATCGCGAGATTCAATACCCCGACTGGCTTTCAAATATTGTAGTAGTCCCCAAGAAGAACGACAAGTAGAGGATGTATATCGGCTTCACAAATCTAAACAAAGCATGCCCGAAGGATTCTTTCCCACTGCCAAATATTGATCAACTCATCAATTCAACGGTAGGGCATGAGGCCTTCAGTTTTTTAGATGCATACTCGTGATATAATTAGATCCTCATGAACCCAGATGATCAAGAAAAGACCTCTTTCATCACGGATTGGGGGACTTACTGCTATAGAGTGATGCCTTTTGGGTTGAAGAACGCATGAGCGACTTATCAAAGGTTAGTGAACTTGTTGTTCAAGGAGAAGATTGGCAAGTCCATGGAAGTTTACATCGACGACATGCTGGTCAAGTCAGAATTCGCCAAAGATTACATTAGCCATCTGGAGATAGCATTCGATACCCTGGACAAGTTTGGGATGAAGCTCAACTCTGAGAAATGTGCCTTTAGCATATCCTCCCGGATGTTCCTTGGGTTCATTATTTCAAACAGGGGCATAGAAGCGAACTCGGTAAAGATCGAGGTAATCGAGGTAATACCGGAGGTCTTGAAGAATGAAGTGGAAGTTAAAAGACTCAATGGCCGGATCGCAGCACTCAGCTGGTTCATCTTGCGGTCATTAGAGAAGTGTCATCAATTCTTCAATGTCCTGAAGAAGAATAAAAGCTTTGAGTGGATGGAGCAATACAACAAGGCATTAAAAGAGCTAAAACAGTATATGCCAAATCCCTCGAACCCTTACCAAGCCACGTGAGGGAGAACTATTATTACTGTACCTAGAGGTATCCAAAGTTGCTGTAACGTTGTCCTAGTACGAGAAGAGAAGGGGATGCAGTCACCAGTGTACTATATCAGCAAGTCTCTCCCAGACGTAGAAACAAGGTACCAACATCTAGAGAAGCTCACACTTGCTCCAGTCATGGCAGCAAGGAAGCTACAACCATATTTTTAGAGTCAGACCATTTTCGTGGTTTCCTCTTTTCCATTACGGACCGTTTTGCATAAGCCTGAGCTGTCAGGTAGGTTGGCGAAATGGGCTGCCATGCTCAGCGAGTATGACATAATTTATTAACAAAGAGTGGCCATCAAGTCGCAAGTTCTCGCGGACTTTGTTGCCGACTTCAGCGTTGATTTAATGCCAAAAGCCGAGGAGGAACGCAAGATGATAAAAGGTATTACCCTCGGGGAATGGGTCATCCACACCGATGGAGCCTCAACGTAAAAGGGATCGGGCTCGATTTGGTGATTGAATCCCCAACGAAGAAGGTGTTCAGAAAAGCTGTGAGTTGCTCCCAGATGACGAACAACGAAGCAGAATATGAAGCTGTAATTCAAGCCCTAGAATTAGCATATATATTGGGGGCCAGGGAGGTCAGCATCAACTGTGATTCCCAGCTCGTGGTGAACCAGGTGACCAGAGCATACACCGCCAAGGACGCCCGCATGCAAGAGTACCTAGCTAGAGTGGAGAAATGTCTGAAAAATTTTCAGACATGGAGAAACGATCAGATACCAAGAGAAGAAAATGCGGAGGTTGATATCCTAGCCAGCCTAGCAGCCACTGCAGAATTAAACGCAGATAACCTGGTTTCTATTATTGAGTTAATTTACGCAGATATCAAGTGCCGCGAAGTCAGCGTAGTAGGATCATCATGGGACTGGCGGCACCAGATCATTGAATAACTTAACCACGGAACGCTCCCAACGGACTGAAAGAAGGGTAGAAAGTTAAGAACTCAAGTGGCTCGCTACATCTTAATCAAAGGAGAGTTGTACAGGCGAATGTTTAGTGGATCTTTGGCTAAATGCTTGGGTCCTTCTCAGACGGATTACGCACTCAGAGAAATCCACGAAGACAATGCGGAAATCACTCTGGCGGGCGGTCCCTAGCTCGCAAGTTAATTAGGGTGGGCTATTTCTGGCCCCAAATGGAAGACGATGCGAGCAAGTTCACACGTTCATGTGATATCTGCCAGAGGTTCTCCTATGTACTTCATCAACCGACAAAGTTATTACATTCAATAACAGTCCCGTGGCCTTCCATAAAATGAGGGATGGACATCGTAGGGACCATGCCTAAAGCGTCCGGTGGTGTTAAGTTCATTCTTATTATGACGGACTATTGCACCAAATGGGTTGAGGCGGCTGCATACGCCTGGATCTGTGAGCAGGAGGCCAAGGGAAGATGGCCTGAAGAACTGCCTGGAGTCCTGTGGGCCTACCGAACTACATCCAAAGCCAGCACTGGAGAAATACCATTTTCATTGACGTACGAAAAAGAAGCAATGATTCCTTTGAAAATTGGAGAATCCAGTTTACGACGGAAGTTCATCGAAGAGAAGACCAACAACGAAGCCCTGAGGCTTCCCTTGTTCGTTTGGATGAACGACGGGATATAGCAGCCATTCGCCTTACAGCCCAAAACAGCGAGCAGAGCAATATTATAATGGAATGGCGAATACACGATCCTTCAACATGGGGACCTGGTCTTTCTCAAAGTTACTCAAAACACCAAGTAGGCCAGAGCAGGAAAGCTCGCTCCGAATTGGGTAGGACCGTACAAAGTGCGGGGTATCGCTGAAAAAGTGCATACATTCTTGATGACATGGAAGGGATAGCCGTTCCAAACAACTGGAATATCACATGGCTAAAGAAGTACTACTCTTGAAAGGCCAACTAAGCCCAAATACTCGAAATTTGTATTTTTCTTTTTGATGGTTTTCCCGAAATTATTTACAACGGGCCCTCAGCCCCATTCCTTGTTTTACAACGGGCACTTAGACCCATACCTTATTTTACATGGCTCCGCACCGTATTAATAAAACTACTATCGTAGTTAGTTTTACTCATTTATTTAGATCTATCTACGATCCAACTATTCATAGCCCCGGCCATACCTAAGTTGAAGTAATACACTCACTTTCCTCTACAAAAAAATAGAGTACACTACTCGTATAGAGTTAGACCACGTCTAACTCAGCCACCAGGCATTAATCGAGTATTGATCTCGTTAAATCAACAATTGCACCTACACACCGGTGGGGACGCCTGTCCGCATAGTGCTAGAAAGTCCTAAATACTTGAGTACAAAGCGAAGACGTCTCAAAATGCAAAGGACCATTTCCACACGGGCTAAAGTCATCCCATTGTGGGCGCAAGCAGCCATCTACTACGGATGCAACCTAGCCGTGGTTTATCGATGCACAACAAACGTAATTGCTCAAGGCATGCACACTGACACACGTTCTTATACTTGAACAGTTAGGACGACCAGAAGCCATCTAATTCTTAGGTGCAAACGCTTACAGAGGCATAACTTAGCATAACTTATTGTTTACGGCAAAAATTAAAAAATGTCACGAATAAAGACAAGTAATTTAAGTTAATACGCCACAAAATGGGCCCAAAATATACATTTAGTTCTTTTGGAATACAACATTTTTTTATAATAACTGTAGAAAAAAAAAGGAAAGGGAAGACTAAAACTGCAAGTTCCTCTAAATTTGCACCCCCGGAGATTCTTCATCTGGATTGTAGCTCTTGAATCAAAGTTTCTTCCGGGATTCGAAGGCGAAATTTCCAACCCAGTACCCCAAGCAGCAACATCTTTGTGATACTGCACCATGGGGGGAGGAAAGTCAGTCCAACTGAGGCATCCCTCAGTAGAACGGCAAAGGAAGCAGAACGTGTACCGAAGACTTCACTTGGATTCACTTGGAGAGACTCCAATGAGGAATCACCATGAATCTCGGGAATGCCTTATATTCTCTCTTCCCATGAATGATTGGAAGCTTATGCAAACTCAAAAGTAAAAAACAGGCCAGAGCTATACAACTACCCTGAGCACTGTTGGTATGAAGAATTCTTTCAAGCATCAACCACTCGAAGAAGGAGAGGATATCTTAGAACGCGCTCTTTATGAAAAATGAGTAGCTTTCGGGATATTTTCCCTAGCAACCAGGAGATGAGCGAACTACAAGAAGCCCGAAAGGGGTTGGCATTCCTCTGCTGAACTATGCCACATGACAAGAAAAATATCACAGAAAATATCCACACATGATGATAGAGCAAGCCAGAATTGATACGTATGCCACAATGAAGGCCTTCCAAAGAACACCTCCATTAAAGTCTCGGCTGCACATCATGGCTCAAGGGACTTCTATCCTTCTCTCACAAACGAAGAAAGAAAAGAAGAAAACTGCGGATGAGTTTCCCCTCGTAATATCCTCATGCCTCGTATTCACAAAGCGAAGAAGGTTTCTTGGAAATATGAAACCAGGATCGAAGAAAAACATCCTTAAAGAAAAGCTTCTCACTATCATAAGAAATTACTGAAGACGCGAATTATTCTCTGAAGAAGAGTTGTGGTTTTCCTACTATCATAAATCCACTATTTATAGGCTGAAAGGGATAAGGATGAGGCACGAAACGGTCGAGTATAATTATTACTAGAGATATGAAATGATTCGGAGCGGTCATTAGCATTCGTTGGAAAGTTGCAAAGAATCGGTATCAGCCAATCAGAATGAAGCACGTGAAATTCTTGAAGAGTTCAATATCCTTCTTGGTTAAACAGACTGCGAGTCTCAAGGAGTCAGTGAGATATCTTTTCACATCATGTCGCTTTCACTTCCTGACTGCTTGCGTTAGCACTAAGTAAGTGGGAGGACTGACTGTATGGGAAAAATACACAATCTATTGTTACGGGGATACGAGTCGAGTTGGCAGGACTAGACTTATCTTACAAGTCAACGGGAACTGATGATATACGCCTGCTCCTAGAGCCAATGACCATTTAGGCGGCTTGGCCACAGGGCACAGGGCACACATCCCGTCGCTTAGGGTTTACAGTCTCCTAGTTAGGATTTAGTATACCACTGTCTTGAGTTGTAGGACCATGGCCCTATTAGTATTTGTATTTTATCTTATTTAGGAATGTGTATCACTACTATAAATACCGCTCCTGGCATTGTATTGTACATCTTTGGATTCGCCATCAACTTCAGCTACTCTCTAGGAATAAGATTTACTTTGCTTTTCTCAATCATTTTGTGCTTATTTATTTATCTTTATTTTCATCGTATTTGCTTACTTTTCCATCGTTATTTACCGTATTACTTGTGAACTCACTCATAATTAATTGTTTAACCTAGACGTACAAATTTAGGCATAAATAGATCTGAAGCTCAGTAACACCTTAGCTACCCGCCATTGTGAAGCTAAATCCTCTTGCATGCCATGAAATAGAGCCAAGCAGTGGATCACTAGCCCGATGCTATTGAAGGAGCGACCTGGACACACGAGGTATTCTGGCGGAGACGCCGCACGGAAGCTGAAAGGGCTAAGCATCCTGACCCCGCATGACAAAAAGAATATCGCAGCAACCGTTGTGTTAGAAGATGAGCGCACCGTAATCAGTGCACGTAAAACAATGAAGACATCCCGAAGGACATAGTTAGAATCCCGATCAAACTTCATGATTCGGGGGACTTCATCCGTTTTCCCATGGACAAAGAAAGGAAAAAAGGTAATTGCAGGAGAGTTTCATCCCTCATGCAACATCCATTCAGAACGAAGAATATTTTTTGGGAATATCAAAACAGGATCGAAGACGAACATTTTTGAAGGAAGAAAAGTTTCTTGCTGTCATAAGAAATTGTTAAGAAAGAGAAGTATTTTCTGAGGAAGAGTTTGTGAATTTTCCATTGTCATGAAGTCACTATTTATAGGCAGAAAGGGATAAGGATGGAGCACGGAATGGTCAAGCATTATTATTACTAGAGATATGAAATGATTCAGAGCAGTTAATGGCAGTTCCTGAAAAGGTGCGTTAGATCAGCATCAACCAATTAGAAAGAAGCACGCGAAGTTCTCGAAGAAATCAACCTCATCCTTGGTCAAAGAGGCTGCGAGTCTCAAGGAGACAGTGAGTTATCTTTTCACATCTATGCTTCTTTCATTTCCTGACTGCTTGCGTCAGCACTCAGCAAGTGGTGCAACTGAATGTGTGGCAAAAAATACGCCACCTATTCTTACGGGAATACGAGTCCAGCTGGCGAGACTAGACTTATCCTACAAGCCACTAGGCACTGAGGATTTACGCCCGCTCCTAGAGACAACGACCGTTTAGACGGTTTGGTCACATGGCGCAGGGCACACATCTCGCCGCCTAGGGTTTACAGTCTCCTAGTTAGGATTTTGTATATCACCGCCTTGAGTTGTAGGCTCATGACCTTATTAGCATTTGTATTATACCTTGTTTAGGACTGAGTATCACTACTATAAATACCCCTCCTTATATTGTATTATGGACAACACACAATTTGCTACCGAAGTTGGCTACTCTCAAGGAATAAGATTTACTTTTCTTTTCTCAATCATTTCGTGCTTATTTATTTATCTTTATTTTCATCGTATTTGCTTACTTTTCCATTGTAATTTACCGTATTGCTTGTGACCTCATTCATAATTAATATTTTAACCTAGACGTAAAAATTTAGGCATAAACATGCATAAGATACCCAAAAATATGATTAAGAATTGGTTAGGGGCTGCACAAACACAATTCCTTGCTGCCACAAATTATGATGTAGGCTGAGCCACTTGGGCCGACCTTAGAAACTCCTTCAAAGTGCAATGGAGGTCACCAACCTAGGCCGTGGGCCTTCTTGATCACCCATTGACCCTGTCCAGGTAAGTATGTTACAACGGTGTTATGCCCTATCTTTTATATCATGCAGTTCCTTGTTTTCCCAGTTAATTTCTAATATTTCAGGACCGTGAAACTTATGATTTTCACATTCAAATACATAAAAAATCATTTAAGAAAATATACCCGTAGTATCCACACCCGGATCAGCCATAGCATTCTCTTGACTTGAAACAGATTCCTTAAATCTTTGTTCTTGATAAAGGTTATATTTCTCTCTTTCCTTGACTTTAAGAAAAACGTATGATGGAAAACGTTGTCAATATTGGTAGCGAGAGAGGAGCCTTTTACTGAGAAGATCAGTTAATTTCATGTTTCATCAATATGAAGGAGTGGGTAGTTTTAAAATCACTAGGTAACTTCCCATATTTAATTAAAATTTAGTAAATATTATTTATTTTTTATTAAACCAAATATAAGTTACGTGGACTGTAACTTACATTCTTCCACATGCCACATGTTCATTATTCATTGTGCATAATTAATACTAAACCCTTATTATTAATTATTATTAAATAAATCAACTAATATGAATCATGACGGTTGTACATCACTTTCGACATTGTCCCTTCCATGTATATATAAAAAAATCTATTACTAACACAACCTTTAATACATAATGGTCCAACAATAACGCTTAGAATATATTTATCTAAGTTAAAACCTGTCATCGTCATTCTCTCGTTATGTATACAAGAGAAACCTTGTAATAATAAAAACATTAACATTAATTAGCTCAAACTGTCAATCTCATAAACATAATAAAATCTTTATAAAAAGTTATACATTGCTATCAATAATGCCCATTCTTTCAACATATTTTATAAATGCTTTGGGCGGTAATCCTTTCGTTAAAGGATCAATTTTGGTGCTAATATCTTTAATCGACACTCTATTTTCCTGAACTTCTTCTTTCAGTTTAAAGTATTTCAAGTCTATAGGCTTAGCACCCTTTGTATACCTATTATTCTTAGAGAAAAAGAATGCTGATGAGTTATCACAATAAATTTTCAGCAGCTTGGCAATACTGTTAACTAGTCAAGTCCTGAAACAAAGTTCCTAAGCCACTTAGCCGAAATTGTGGCGTCAAAGCTTCCACAAACTCAACTTCTATGGTGGATGCAACTGTGATAGACTGCTTTGTACTCTTCCATGATATTGCTCCTTTAAGTTAATAGGAACAAAATATGGATTTTCTTGTATACTCACTACCACCATAAGCTGAATCTGAATATCCAACCACATCAAGATGATCAGATTTTCTATAAGTGCACATATAATCTTTTGTTCCTTGCAAGTATCTCAACACTTTCTTTGCAGTCCTCCAATTATCCATTCCTGGATTGATTTGATAGCTACCCAACATTCCAACAACAAACCTGATGTCTGGTCTGGTACATGCTTGGGCATACATTCTCCCAACTACGGATGCATCAGAAATATCTTTCATTTATACGTTTCAATTCATTCTTTGGACATTGAGTAAGAATGAGTTTATCTTCCTTTTGAATTGGAACAAGACATGATGAGCAATTTTCTATTCTAAATCTCTCCAAAAATTTATTGCTATAGGCCTTTTGAGAAAGCCCTAACAATCCTTGTGATCTATCCCAGAGTATTTCTATCCCGATCACATAGGTTGCCACTCCCATATCTTTCATTTCAAAGTTCTTAGAGAGAAAATTCTTGGTGTCATGCATCATACTAAGATCATTAGTAGCAAGAAATATGTCATCAACATACATGACTAAAGTTATAAACTTACTCCTACTAACCTTCATATATATATATATATACCGGTCAACGATATTTTCCTTAAATCCAAAGGCGACAATAGTTTCATGAAACTTAAGATACCGTTGTCGAGAAACTTGTTTAAACCCGTATATTGATTCCTTCAGTTTAAACACCATGTGTTCCCTTTCTTTAACTTCAAACCCCTCTTGTTGATCCATATAAACTTCTTCCTTTAAATTTTCATTTAGAAAGATGGTTTTCACATCTATTTAATATAGTTCTATGTCATAATGAACCATCAAAGCCATTATAATTCTAAGTGAATCCTTTTTAGAGATGGGTGAAAAGGTCTCTATATAGTCAACACCATGTTCCTGAGTAAATCCTTTGGCAACAAGATTGGCCTTGTGACATTTGATATTGCCATTTGAGTTGCGTTTGGATTTTTAAAGAGCCATTTACACCCCTCTTTTGCAAAATTCTGGTAATTCAACAAGGTCTCAAACTTTATTTGGTTGTATGGATTTCTACTTATCTTTCATAGCATCTAACCACTTATCAGAATTATTAATTACAATCGCTTGTGAAAATGAAATCGAGTCATCATCGATTTTCAAATAATCCAAATCAATTTTTGGATTAAATTCTAACTCGTGTAGATATACCAAATAATCTTAAGAAATAACATGTTTTCTTTTTCTTTAAGACTTACTTAAGGCTATTTCTTGTGGTACATCTACTGCAGGTTCATCAATTATGTCTTCATTATGAATAGCATGATTATTTATTTGTTGTTCTTGTTGGTTGTTAGGCTGTACAACAACTTCAGGAACAACTTTAGAAGAAGAATGGGGTAAAGGTATTTTCACCTAACTTTCCTAATTTTCACATTACGTGGTTCTTCACTCCCACTGACTTTACAGTTCTCATTGAACCTAACGTTTCCAGTTTTAAAAATTTTTCTGGATAACCAATTGAGAAACCACTAATTTTCTGTGGATCCAGTTTCTTTCTCGTGGATTATAAATTCTTACTTTTTTTGGGCAGCCCCAAACATGCAGGTGCCTTAAACTAGGTTTCCTACAAGTCCAAAGTTCAAAAGGTGTCTTTGGATTTGCCTTACTCGGAACCTTATTTAATAAGTACACGGCTGTCTTTAACCATATGTCCATAATAAAGCGGGTAAAGATGAATTACTTAACATTCTTCTAACCATTTCCATTAATGTACAATTATGTCTTTTTGTCACTCCATTTTATTGTTGTGTGCCAGACATTGTGTATTGAGAACATATGCCACGATTTTCGAGAAATTTAAAAAATGGAGTAAGGTGTTGTCTACTTTCATCATATCTTCCATAATACTCACCACATCTATCTAACCTTGGTTATTTTCACCTTTCAGTCTAATTTCCTTTCAACTTTATTAATAAATACCTTTAAGGAATTTACTGCTTAGATTTTTAATGCAACAAACAGACATAACCATAACGCAAAAACTCGTCAATAAAGATAAAGTAATTTTCCTTACGGAAAGATGGAACATCAAAAAGACCACAAATGTTAGTGTGTACACAAATATTTAGGTCTGTGAAATCCAAATCTGGAAGGATTTCATTCTCAATTAATCTTTCCAGACTTTTTGGATATATGACCTAAACGTTTATGCCATAAGTAAGCAGAGTGTTCATTCACCAAACTACTTTTGATTCTAACATTGTGATGCAGAGTTAAGAGCGTTTCAACAAAAAAATTATCAAAATTTAGTTTGTATAAACCATCACAAAGAATACCAGAACCAAGGAGATGATTATGCTTAAACAAACTAAAATATCCATTGTCGAAATTAAAAGAGTATCTAGTCTTATCTAACTCAGACAAAAAAAATCGTGAAACAGAAGATGCATAATAAGTTTCAAATAAGTCTAAGTGACACCCAATATTTAGGATTAAACGATAAGTCTTGATAGCTTGAACAAGCGCCTTCATTCTATTCCCTATGTACAAAAATCTTTCATTATGTTTTATGGTACGTTTAGGCGGTAATGAATCCTTGCAATACGTATTAGAAACATAAACAGTACAACCAGAGTCAATCCACCAAGTATTATAAGGAACTTCAGATATCGAGACATGTAAAAGCAGAAGGCTTACCTTTCTTCTCAAACTATGCCTTACATTTCAGGTAGTCTTTTTGAAAGTGTCTAGGTTTTCCAAAGAAACGACGCTTATCATTCTTGTTTTCCTTCTTACGTAGCTGATGAGAGGACTCATTAACATTATGGTTCCTCTATTTACCCTTAACATGCTTCTTTCCTTTCTTTCTAGCTCATTAATGGCTTACAAAGTTAATGGAGTGGGTTCTTCGACTTTTTAGCCTTGTTTCTTTCTAAACAAGCATTACGCACATTTCATGCACGTTCCCTTTGTCTTTCATGGTGTTGTAGTTCATTTAGAAAGGACCATACTCCGATGGTAATGAGTTGATGATAAACTGTACGTGGAAATTTTCATCCACTTCCATTCCCATAGTCTTAAACCTTACTATTATGTTTGTCCTTTCAATGATATGCTCATGCATGATACGTGAACCATCAAACATCATGGTGGTTTAAGTACCCATTAGTGTCCTAGCAAGGGACTTGTCAGCAATTTAGGAGCATTCTTCCACAAGTCTTAGAAGCTCTTTGGCACTTTCAAAGTTGGGAAGACTAGACTTAATATTGCCTGCAATACTCATTTGCTGGAACATTAGGGTTAATCTATTAGACCTATCGCACTGCTTAAAATAGGACTTTTCTTTAGCAATTTTAGTTGCAGTAAAGCAGCTGGCTTCTCAATGTAGAGTGCAACATCAAGATCTAAAATTCTGAGATGGAATTTGATATGTTCGCAATATTCTGAGAAGTTCAGTCTATTAAAAGCCATAACAGAAGCAGAATGCGAATGAAGAGCAAGTGCTCCAAATATAATATGTTCATTCGTTAACGCTTTGAGTTATAAACTAAATATACTATCAAATTCAGAAATAGTTTATATGTACTTTAAGTGTATCACGATGTTCACCTTTGGCTAGAAAGTAAAAATACTAACTTTAGACATTATGATGCTTAATATAATTTAACAAAATTTGACAATTTTCTAATGCACCAATTAGTATTATTTACTATCTTTGGATAATTAAATAAAACTAACGGTTCATTTAAATTATCTCTTCAATGTTGAAGGATTATCAGAACAAACTATCAACCTTTGGACGATCCATAAATGTCCTATAGCCATGAACTTCAATTTACCCATTTATGGCGTTTCTAAGCATCAATGTTAATGGATAATTGATATAAGATTATTTATTTATTTTAAAAGTAAGTTTCATAATGATTCGACCACTTTGATGATTAACGAATCACACATAATTAATTCCAGCAAAGAATTCTTACGTCTAAAAATTATTTTCGTTACTGTTGATCCTTGCCAAAGATATTACTACAACTAATGATTTACTTGTCTTCCAGTAGCACTTTTAAAACATCAAAATCAAATAAAGAATTTAATATTGAAAACCGTAAACTAAACACTTAAAACTGTGAATAGATGTATAATTGAAATGATGCCACACCATGTCTTAATGACTTGCAAGTTCTCTCAAAAAGATAAGACTTAGTGTATACATATGTGTTTTATTCTTATTACAATTTTATTTTCTAAAACCACTACCAAATATTCATTGTAAGAACAAGAACTAGCAATCATAATATGCCCATTGCTATTACTTGTAAGACACAAAACACAAAAAATTATGTTTATGGAGATAATTCACGATAACGTATTAATACTTCAACAATAAGAGAGCAATGACGCGATGGAATAGGTAGCCACAAACATTAAACCGTGAATTCCTAAATAGCGTAATTAGTGTTCACACATCAAAAGAAACATTATGGAAAATCACAAATTCTTAAACCTGGCTTGAATACCACATGTTAATTTTCAAAATTTCAGGATCGTGTAACTATATGATTTTAACATTCAAACACTTAAACAAGTAATTCAAGAAAATGTACCCGGATCAACAATAGCATTCTCTTGACTTTAAACAGAAGCCTTAATTCTTTGTTCTTGATAAAAAGTGATATCTCTCTCGTTTCTTAACTTTAAGAAAATGTATGATGGAAAATGTTATCAGTATTTGTAGAGAGAGATGACACATTTAATGAGAAGACTAATTAATTTCACAGCAGTGGGGACAATGATATCTATGATGGAGGTCCATTTGCATTTGATTCTGATGCGAGTCACATCATCCTCTATAATGGCAGATCGGTAGAATTCAATCGAGAGGTTATTATTCTCACCTTCTTATTTGGCCGTCTGGCCTTGCATTCTGCCATCACCTTCAAAATTCAAGACTTGATGAAGGTAGTCTTGAACCCTAAAATTTCTGGGAAGAAAGTTTGCTTCTTGGGCCATAGTGAAGAAGAAATGCTTTGAAAAAGTTGGAGAAAAAGCTTTTCTTAGAAGAAAGTTTTTGAAAGAGTTTGAAGATGAATAAGTAGCTCAATAATTACGGTGTACTTATACATGCCAAAGAGAGTCCAAGAGGGAAAGCAGATCATTTTGCAGATGTGGGATAGTGATCATAGTAGCTTACATGATAACTCCCAATAATTACGGGGTATGGCAGGGCAGTTGCAGCATTGGAAAGACACGGATAAAAACCCCTTCAATCAGAAAGCTGCACGTCATCGTACTTGAGTACTCGCATTCAATGCAAAGTATTTAGAGAGATAGAGGACGGGTATCGGGTGAAGGCGTATCTCTACATCTTCTATCATGCATCTTTCACTTTCTGACTGCTTACGACAACACTCAGCAAGTGCGGGAGGGGGGGGGGGGACTGACTGTGTGGGCAAAAATACGCCACCTATGAATATAGGGATACGAGTCTAGTTAGCTAGACTAGACTTAGCTTACAAGTCACCGGGCGCAGAGGATACATGCCTACTCTTCGAGCCACGGCTACTCAGCCGGCACGGGTCGTAGGATGTAAGGTATACATCCTGCCGCCTTAGAGTTTTCAATCTCCTAGTTAAGGTTTTGTATATACCATCGCCTTGATTAAACAGGCTCACAGCCTTATTAGTATTTGTATTTTACCATAATTAGGAGTGGGTAAACCAGAGCTATAAATACCCCTTCTAAATTGTATAATTCAAGCAATTCACACCGAATCCGGGTATTCTCAAGGAATAAAACTATTTACTTTCTTGTCCATTACTTTTTCTCTTTGTTTTACTTATTTTCCTTCATGTTTATTGTATTTCTTGTGACCCTCTTACAAATTTAATTATTTTACCTAGACGACCAATTTTAGGCATAAACAACTCGGGCTCGCAGGATGGTTGAAAATTTCTCTTCAAGTGATGAAGAGGATGAAGAGGCAGTTGAAGAGGAAGAGCTGGTTTCTGAAGATGAAGGAAACAATGATGAAGCTTCCGAAGCTGAAGAGAAGGGAGGTGATGCACCTACCGTTGCGGCTTCTCTACCTTCGAGCTTATTTTCCTTCAATTCTTTTTTGTTTTGTCTAACTTTTGTAGCCGTTAGAGCCAATGTAAGTACCTTTGTTAACGGGTGTTAGTGCCCATGAAATATCAATGAAACTTGTCCAAGTGTTTTAACTTGTATATGTTCGAATGCCCGTGTTTACATGTTATCTCATCGGGACTTATGCAAAAGACACTTAGAATTTAACATTTGTTTTGGCTTGCAAGCTTTATTAATTTCGAGTCGTATGGGACTGAAGACTTTGCATGGACTGGAACGACGTCTCATTCCCCGTGTCAGGACAAAAATAGTCAAAACCCAACAATATAACTGCAAGAGCTAAATATTGAGGCAAACTTAGGATAATGTCCATTTTATTGAAGAACATAGCCAAACTCGTCATTACATTACACCTACCCGTGAAAGGACTTAATGACACAACCCGAAATCCGGTTAGGCCATGCGGGCACCCGACATACTCCCCTAGACCCGACGGGCGAACCCTTACCAATTAAATTAGGAAAATAAATATAATTCAATTCATAAATAATAACAAGACTTAGAAAAAAAAAATATAGACATACTGATACCTCCAAGCTGTACAAAAGAAATTACAGCTGACTACCCAACATACTAGGTTTAGGGTTATCCAGACTAGACATCTAAGAGTACAAAAGAAAACAGATGCTTCTTAAAGGGAGCAAAATGCAACAGAAATAATAAACAATAAACTGGTGGCCATCCGGAATAAAGCTGGTTCACCCTGACAGCTGAAGTCGTCTTCGCTCCTGAACAACGCGGCGAACTCAATCCTGAAGCGAACCTGCCGAAACGAAACAGATAGACAAGAAACAAACAACAAACAAGGGTGAGTCAAAAGGACTCAATAAGTGGGGCAGACTAGCCACCTCAAAGAATAGGATAGCTAGCCAGGGAGAAGAAACAGATAAACCAAATTCCTCTATATAATTTATTTAGGGTTTGGTTATGTGACCTTAAACCCTGTACATAGGCCTGGCCTGCGTATTGCGTATGCGAATAGGGTATTAGGTTCTTAACCGGATTGCCCTAAGATGTAGGGAATGAAGCCTTTAGCCTAATGTCGTATATTTTGCTGCTTATTGAATACAGTGGGATCGTTTGACAATGAATTCGAAGAATAAAGCGGTTGTTGGGTGGCAGTGCTAACCTTGTAACAAGGTAAGTGTTTATATCCATTTCTTTGGAGGCACCTGGCCTCATGGATTTTCTACCACGTGTTCCTTACGTGTGTAGCTGCCGATAGGCGTACTCCTTATGCCTTAGCTTTGGATTTACATTGTATATTATATGTTATGTCCTGTTGTTGGTATTGCATTGAGGAACTGAGCATTGTACTCTGGCTGTGAGTTGGCATCTACTTCCCGGCTGTCGATGAGAGTCCCGCGCCGATGAAGGATTATTATTGCATCACATTGCATTCATATGCATTATATGTCATTCATATGCATTACATTGCATATCATATTGGGTGCAGGAGTATTCCGCCCCAGGAGCAGGAGTATTCCGCTCCATTGTATCATATTGAGGGTAGCAGGATTCCACCCCAGAAGAGTGCAGGAGTATTCCGCCTCAGCTTTACATTATATCGGGTGCAGGAGTATTCCGCCCCAAGAGAGTGCAGAAGTATTCCGCCTCTGGTTTATATTATATCGGGTGCAGGAGTATTCCGCCCCAGGAGCAGGAGTATTCCGCTCCAGTTGGTTATCAGATTAGATTCCCCTCGAATGCAGGAGTATTCCGCTTCGGGATGGGATTACGGGCACATGTGACCCTTTGCATCAGATTTCATTTCATTTCATTTCATCTCATCTCATTTCATTTCTTTTCATACCATTGTGTAGACTTGTGGTACATAACTACTGTTCTGCTTATACGTGCATTGCTTATTTATTGATATGTTTCTGGCTCGTATTCCTGGCTGAGTTTATGGTTTCATACGTGTTTCCGGTTATTATCTGGCTCCGTCTTTTTATAATTTAAATAAGAGGAATTTGGTTTATCTCTTTCTTCTCCCTGGCTAGCTATCCTATTCTTTGAGGTGGCTAGTCTGCCCCACTTATTGAGTCCTTTTGACTCACCCTTGTTTGTTGTTTGTTTCTTGTCTATCTATTTCGTTTCGGTAGGTTCGCTTCAGGATTGAGTTCGCCGCGTTGTTCAGGAGCGAAGACGACTTCAGCTGTCAGGGTGAGCCAGCTTTATTCCGGATGGCCACCAGTTTATTGTTTATTATTTCAGTTGCATTTTGCTCCCTTTAAGAGGCATCTGTTTTCTTTTGTACTCTTAGATGTCTAGTCTGGATAACCCTAAACCTAGTATGTTGGGTAGTCAGCTGTAATTTCTTTTGTACAGCTTGGAGGTATCAGAATGTCTGTGTTTTTTTTCTAAGTCTTGTTATTATTTATGAATTGAATTATATTTATTTTTCTAATTTAATTGGTAAGGGTTCGCCCGACGGGTTTAGGGGAGTATGTCGGGTGCCCGCACGGCCTAACCGGATTTCGGGTCGTGTCACTTAAGCATAACATAAATGTTGTTGCTACTGGGCGCTACATGCATAGAAAATAAGACAAGGCTAATCTTCAGGAGACAGCCCCCGGTATGAAGATTGCGATCTCCGAGCATACTTACAGTCCCCGTCATAGAAGAGTGAAAGTTGCGGACATGCGCTGATACACTATGTTGGACTCTATGTTATCTCTTCCATCCCCTCAGTGTTCGAGTGCAAATGATAAGGACCCGAGCACTGTACTCTGCTTTCTCCACTTCCTGAAAAGGTAGAGCAAAGAACAATGGGGGGATAATTGATCCTTCGACCTAAGCATCAGAGTGTATTTACGCTCGCCGCCGTAGGTGATTATTGACAAAATCAACAAATAAGGTGAAGTACCATAAGGCTAGAAATAGTACCGTTCCAAATTCGAGATGTTCAAGTTTGAAGGTTCTAACTTTCCATTCATGCCCTTCAATTGATACGATCGCTTGCTGACTAACTTGGAGACTTGATATAGACCTTCCCAATTGGTAACCAACTTTGAAATTCCTTAGTCATTTGATTCACGGATTTTAGCACATGGCTTTCTTATTAAGATAGTTTTCGATTTGTCTCTTCTGGGCCGCCATTCGTATCAAGGCTAGCTACCTCCGACCATCCAAAAGGTCCAAATTGACTTGCATTGCTTCCTGATTCAACTCCTCGGTAGTGCGTGTATATTGGAAGCTAGGCTCACCAACCTCTACGGGGATTAAGGCATCCATCCCATGGACTTGAGAAAACGTAGTATCCCTGTGCTATTATTCTCTATTGTTCGATTTGCCCACAATATTCAATGGAGTTCATCAGGCCACGAGCCTTTGTCACACCCGATTTTAAGACTCAACTCGGAGCGAGTCGGATTTTGGATTTGACTGGGTAACTCGTTTGAGTTCAAGAAGTTGCAGTCGCCACCTAATATAGTTTTCTAAGGTGTATTAGGTCACCTAAGCGTCTAAGGTCAAGTTCATTATCATACTAGTCTTGATTTCAGAGATTCAACGGGTAAGAAGTCCAAATGACTCGGGGGAGAAGGTGTTAGACACTCCCCTGAGTCCCACGAAAGGTGGTTCCCGTCCGAGCCTATATTTTGGGATGTCCTAGCAAAGTTGTGAACGTTTATCATAAGATATACTAGCTTAAAGGGTCACTAAAGTATATCTATGCAAGTTTAAACAAAGTAGGCTTCAAGTTTTACACATACGACCTATATTTATGCCTAATCGCATTTCAAGGCCTCTAACACAAATGCCTAATCAAAAGTATAGTTAAATATGCAAAGGGTATTGAATTTTGGTTTACTTGTGCAATTTCAGCATTTAAATCAATTTTGCACAAATGGGCAGTTACAATTTGTTTAAACGAAGGCTTAAAAGGCGTAGTTATATCACCCAAACCCCATTGACAAAACACAAACGAGGACCTCCCATGGGGCTACCATCAGCAAAGACGTTAGTCATGACCCGAAAAGAAACAGAATTAAGTTCTTCAATTGAGTTGTACTTGAGAAAAGATAACAGTTGCTCCAACGTTCCGCCTTTTGAACCATTAGCAATCAGACGAAGAATTTTTTGAATGGAGAGTGGGGACAATACCATGTTGGTATTGGACTTGTTGCCTTTAATGACATAATTGAAGAATACATGTTTTGCAATATTCAAAGAAACATCTGTCTGCTTTACAATCGATTTCAAGAAAGCCATATTGAACAAATAACTATATTACTGCTCTCTTGGACTCGAGCTCTTGGAATGGAATAAATAAATTGAGCAGAATACTAATATGGCGTGTGTTAAGTAAGGCCAACTCCAACGGCAACTCCATATGCCATTTTGGAGATGAAATTTGGAGTAAAATGTCTCCGAGGCTGCTGCATTTTTGCCCCCAAAATGGGTACTCTATACTAGATAGACGTGAAGAGTGCATTCCTAAATGGCTATTTGAATGAAGAGGTGTATGTGGTTCAACCACTTGGATTTAAAAGCACCGAGTTTTTTTATCGTGTCTTCAAATTAGACAAGTAGCATTATTGGTTGAAGCAGGCTCCTGGAGCATTGTATAAGAAGTTGTCTGTGTTCTTATTGAAAAATGAATTTACTAGAGGTAAGATTGACAACACACTATTTCTAAGACAGAAAGCTAAGGACCTGCTGATTGTTCAAGTCTACGTTGATGACAATATTTCTGGTGCTATTAAGGCAAGTTTGAGATGAAGAGTGCTAAAGTCTTGGAGGCATCTATAGCACATGGACAGCAACTGGATCTGGATGAAACTGGTTCTCCTACTGAAGAGACAAATATTGGAGAAATCATTGGTTTTCTTTAATACCTTACTACTAGCAGGCCAGACATTGTTCTTAGTATGGGTTTATATGCAAGGTTCCAGTCAAGAGCAAAGGTGTCACACATGTCTACAGTGAAAAAAATCTTGAGATACTTGAAAGGACCTAAGGACATGTGTTTGTGGATGTCACACCCCTTTTCACCACTTCATGAAAGGCGTTTTTTATTTTAAAGCGCTTTACAGATGTTTTATTGTCGGATTGAGCTTTTCTCGGAACTGGGTTTCTATTTAAGGAAGTGACGGTGTTTTAAAGGTATATTATTTATTTTAACTCGGAATCGCCACTTGACAAGTTTAAGGTGTGCCAAGTCACCCAATGGGTGTACCCTTAGAACACCTTTGACACATCAAGGTCTGCGTTTAGAGATTCCGAGTAAGGTTATCAATTGACTCTCGGGAAGGTATTAGGCATCCTCGAGTCCTGTGCCAAGCACAGTTGCTTTTATTGTCGTCTATTAACTTTTAGAATTATATTTGTTGTATTTGCCATTTATTTGTTATACTTTTGATTTAGGTGGAAGTCTCCGTTCAGTGACGTAAACTCTATTGGAAATTAACCGCGGATGCCTTGTCCGTTTTAATTTCCAATATAAGTGAGTTTCCGTGTAAAACATCAGACACTAATTTTATGTTAAATGAGTCTAAGCATGGATTGTGCTTTTGACTATACTTAAAGTCATTATTTATGCGGGGTTACCTTTAGATAAGAATTATTTATTCTGAGATTTTACTTAAAGGGTAGTGTAAAAAAGTCTCTTCAATGGACGACCTCATCTTTAAACAGTTGAACTTTTCATTTACATGGATGATTCTTACGCCAGCCTGTATTAGGATTTGCGTTAATGGTCTTAACATGGCTTCTCCTTTTGAATCTAGCCTGATTCACTACACACATAGCTTTGTTCAACGGTCTCATCAAATTTTATGATTCTCTCTTTCTTTTATTTTTTTTGTTTTTTATTTTTTAGTTTTCTACCATTTCTAAGAAGGATCTGCACTTCTGTATGTAATTTACTTTTAGTTTCAGATTTTACCCAATTTATTTTCAAGTGTTGCTCAACCTAGAAGATTGCTATTGTTTACCTTTCTTTAGGTATATTTTTGCCTACAGATGGCTACGCGTGAAAGCAAAACCTTTGTGAGGAAAATAAGTGGCCAAAGGAGGTCTGGCCCAGATTTGCACTTGTTGACAGACTTGAGCCTTGTGGGTTCAAACCCAGAAACCTCTAAGCTAACATTCTGATTTTTCTCTACTCCAAACGTAACAACCCATTATTTATACGCAGTACAGAAGTTTAAGGAAAATTTGCACACGCAAACATTCATATGAACAAAAATAGCTTAAAGATTAACATGGCTCATTCATATTTAACTTAACATGCTTTACCTGCTGAACTTTAAACATAAAAGTAGAAGTGGAGTCAGAAAATAAATACCTAGAGAGAAAAACTCAAGATTTAACCCACTGGAACAAACAAGCTATCAAGCCCGGACAACCTTAAACCCAGAGCAAACCAGCAACATACAAGAAATATTATAGCAACAAACCTTGAAATCTAAACCTTCAACTTCAACCTCAGTCCTTCAACTTAAGACATCTATTTCTTTCTTCTTCCTTCTTTCTCTATATTTTTTTTACTGTTTTTCCAGAACTTAGACTCATATCTCTCTTTTTTTTTTTTGCTTGGTAGTTGTGGAGTAAATGCTCTATTCAATGTATTATTGTGTAGTAAATGAGGGCAATAAACCCTCATATATAGCTGAAGGAAAATCAGTCCCTCTTTCCTCTCCAACTCCCAAAATATTAAATGCCTTGTCCCCTCAAAAGTAGCCCAAGCATTTTGTGTATTTAATGCAAAGTGAGGAGAAGGTGGAGTGTGGCAGGGGTGGAGTGCTGCCACCCCCTGCCACCTTGCTTTAACTTACACTTTTACTTTGACCATTCAAATTTACCAATCTGATTTTTAACTAAGAGACTTGGACTTGCTCCAAGTCAAAACTAATGAACTCTAGCAAACCTATTTCCAGGCCATAACTAAACTAACTAACTCATACAAAAAAATTCACACCTAAATAAATTATCAGCAACAAGAAACCCTCATAGACACACACTTAGACATACTTATATACTTAATAGACTAATAGCAAGAGATAGATGAGTTCACGCTTTAAAATCAATTATTTTCATCTCTTTAGCAAAACCAAGCAAGCAAGGCAGAACTCAAGCAATGAACGGACAGTTGTAGCCTCTGATACTTGAACAAACAACAACCTGGTCTCATTTTCATACTCAGCATAGCAGGAATCCTTACTACATATTCAAACTGAACTAAGATACACACCGCTTATACAATCTTTGCCATTCGAACAGAACACTTTGCACCAAACATACTTTAGCCGACAACAACAAGAACTGATTTCATGCTTAAATGGAACTAAACATCCAAATATCTCTTTACTTAAAGAGAAACAAATACAACATTATTTGGATGCTTGAACAAAGGGAAACAAACTACAACCTTTCGGACCTTAATTATACGATTAACAACAATTCTAGACAACGTAAACACAATACGATGATAAGGAACAAACAGATTAAGACAGTTTCTATGCTTTATAAAAGCTAACCAACCAAGTGTGAACAGACAAGAATCCATTCTTAGATCGTAAATTTGGATAACTCATAATTACACATGAACTTACCCATATACCTTAAGCTTTAACTAATCAGTGGAGTCGAAGACATAAACTGTGGTCGTTTCACTCAAACTACACAAGCGAGTACCAACATTTATTTTTTCCACAACCTACGCTAAACTAACAGTAATTTGTATTCGAACATATTGTAGTTTCATCTAACAAAAGCATACAAGATTGGATTTGCACACCATTACTACAAATAAACATTAACTACATGAGCAAAGGAAAGATGAAGCAAATACCACCACGAGTCACCTCAAGCCGCTGCCAAATGTATCACAAACGCTCTTGACGCCGCTGTCATCACCACCATAGCTGTCGCAGCATCTCCACTGCCCTTGTCAAGCTGCTGCCATTGTCGATGCAACGTCGCTGCATCACCAACACGACCTCGCTGCCCTTACCACTACCTGCACTGACTTGCTGACAGCAACATCATAAATGCTTTGTATATCACAGTCTCAATACGTCGCAACATCACCAATACACTACTTTGCTTCCTTCTCGTCTTACCATCACAAATTCCCGAAAAAACAAACTAAATCTGAACGAGCCAAACAGGTAAGGATTTTGGACACCCTCATCTCAAGCCAACACTTAAAGCATGACCTGAAATGAGGAGGACCAAGGCTATGTCCTAATGGCGATCAAACGAGACGAGAAGATCGAAGAATTTGATATCAAACTGCCCGTCAAAATAGAGATAGAGGGGACGTTTTAATGAGTAGTTGGGGTCCATATGGTGGTAGAGGGGAGTGAGAGGAGTCTAAGGAAGTAAAAGTCATCGGAGAAGATGAGACGTCGCCGGAACTAGTTTTTTTTCCGAATTGTAAACTCCGATCTACACCAATTTCGTGTGTTTTTGGGGAAACTAATGTGAAATCGTGGAGGAGGAGGTCAAGGCCAGTCGGGAGGTGTATTTTTGTGATTTTTCGGTGGCGGCGTCTGGTGGTTTGGCGGCAGCAGGCGATTTCCAGTGGCCATTTCTAATTTGGCAAGAGTTTGCCCTAGCTATGGATTTTCGGAAAATGCTAATAATAGCAAAGAACTTGGTTTTATACAAAAGGTCACTGGTCGGGTTGAAGTAGTTGGGCCAGGAAATTTACAAGACCTCTTTTTTGAAATTGAAATAAAACGACCCGATTTGTCAAGTCTGTTCAATTTTAGCCTAGCTTTCAAATCCACCCAATTAAATCAAATCCTACTACTGAAATACCCCAAAAAAAATCACAATTATACATAATAAATAATTGGATATCACTAAGACATAGAGAAAAAGTCTAGAAAATTTTTCATATTTTTCTTCTCAATTGAAAACTATTATAACTAAGACATAGAGAAAAATTCTAGAAAAATTAGGCAACAACTTAAGCAAATTTCAACACAGATATTTGAATAAATTTATTTTGTGCCAAACTTAGGTGATTATAGTGGAATCCTTGAGGAGGAACCTTTGATGTTGTTGGTATTGCTGAGGAAGAATATTGTCATCTTGTGGATTAGAAAAGCACATCTAGAATGGCACACCTTCTAGGTCCTTACTTAGTTTCATGGGGTACAAAGGAAAACGTTATGTGGTTCCCTCTACATCTGAAGCTAAGTATGTTGTAGTTGCTTCTTCATTGTTCACAACTCTTATGGATAACGCAACAACTGGAGGACCTTGGTATAAAGAGTGGACCAGTGCTTATCGTTTGTACAACACAAGTGAAGTCATCATTGACAAGAATCTGGTCTAACCCAAAAGGATGAATTAGGCATCACTTCTTGAGAGATAATATTAGAAAAGCATAATTACAATGGAAATTTGCAGGACTGAGGACCAGATTGTAGATATCTTCACCAAAGCATGGAACAAGGTACACTTAAAGGAACATGATGGAACTGGGATGATCAAAATACGATGAACGACCTATCATCTAGTTCTCTCGATGATTGGCTAGTGAAGTATCTCTTAAGTTTACTTGTTCGGAATATATCAGAATGTCATTTTTAGTTCTATATTGTAATAAGTATGCACTTCATCTATGCTAGAAACTTCTTACCGATTTCTGATGATGCTACCTTTTTTGTCAGATATGGAAAAAGATGAAACATGAGGTGATGAATCTGTTGCTTATGTATTTAGGTAAGCATCTAAACAATTAACATTATTTGCATAAATTTTATCTTAACCTGTTCATCTATCCTTTTGTAAGCTACCTGCATTGGCCCTCTCCATAAGCTTAATTGGAGATTCAAAACCTTTTAATGATATGGTGTCAGTTGTTGACACCTAATTTTGTCCCTCCTGTTTCGACTACCTTTTTATTCAGACAAATTGCACTAATAGCCGCACGAGTATCATACACTCGCTCATATTCAAAGTCACTACTTCACACACGCACATCAATTAGGCTATTTTAAAGATACCAACACAAACCACAGCTATTTACAAAATTTGCACGTCGAATTACGATTTTTTTTAATTACTCCCATCTTAGAAAATTACACGAATTACTTCAAAATTCAATATAATAATCTCCACTAGCCCTTTGGCCTTTAAAATTAATTTTTAAATTTTTTTATAATTTTATAAGCATTTTTGTGTAATTTTCTACACATTTTATAGGCATTTATACACAATTATACACATTCTATACTATTTTATACAATGTATATATATACACACGTGTACACACACCTCAGCCTCATTTAAACACCTCATCACCTACGTGGTAAAATCCTGGCCGTCCACGTAATCGATCCAGCGGCCAGGATGATTGTTACCATTTTTAATTACCCAAACACCCCCCAAACCCTAAACCCCCCCCCCCCCCACACTTTCCACTCCTCACCCTCAGCCGTCTCCCTTCTCATTTCTCTCTCTACGAAAGCATAGTCGCCACTGTCTATGGCGATTTTCGGTCGATTCAATCGGCGAGATGTAAAACAAATTACATCGTCACGATCCTCTCAACGTCCGCAATAAAACCCCTATAATTATGTCATCGTTTGACGGGAAATCGAAATGGTTGGTTTTTGGCTCGATTTTGTCTATGTCACCGGAGAGGAAACGCCGGTGGCGCCTGAGCAAAACCTGAACACAACCATCATGTTGAGAGGAAAGGACCCTTCTGCATGTTTATTGAGGGTCGATTTAACCCTAACCCGATTTGTGCAAACGGTTAATCCTAAAACCCTTTTATTTTCCTAGTTGTTTTATGGATTTAAGTAGTGTTAAAATTCGAAATCATCTGGTCTCTTAGCATGCTAACATAATTAGTTGATTAATTGGTAAAGTACATTAGATTTACGATTTTGATTTACTCCACTGCCTTGCAACAACACTTGTTCACGTGCCTAGATTTGCTTATCCTTTCTCATGATTAGTGGTTACTCAGTGCTTAAATTGAAGTGTAACCTGTGGAAATTTTGAGCTTTGTTCGTCACTTTAGGTGGGAACACTGGCTAGTGCTTGATGTTCGTGGTTTGTTTCTTGCAAGACCTTCATTAATCTGTAAATTTGGAACCTAGGGCAGTCTAGTTGATTTGGCCTATGCTCGTTTTTGTTCTCTGCAGTGTTTGGCCTCTTAACATGCCAAAGTGTATGATTTCTCATGAGTAGATGTTTGGAAACTGAATGAATGGTTTGTCTTACATGCTTAGGAAGATTCAAATTGGTTGGAATAAAATCTTTGAGTGGTGAATAGGTTGCTTGATTGATCCCGAATTAACTGAGATCTTTTAAAATTATGTTAGTTGATTTTAAACCTAAATATGCCTGTGTGACTGATTTTTTGAACCTGGACTTGTATTAGGATTAAGGGGTAGGGAATTGGTGTGCTTAGGATTTTGTTTATTTGATTTAACTTAAATTAAGACCCTAATTGAGCTATTTGTGGTAAGTGTACAATGAGGACTTTTAATTCTGGAAAGTAGAACCTTCCTTCTCTCCTGATATTCAAACAGTTTTTACTTATGGGAAACATAGGGAAATTGATTCTCTTTGATTGATAGCATAATCCTTCATTTCCTTCTAGTTTTACCCAAATTTGTTACCCTTTCACATTAGGATTTAAACTGCAATACACCCATTTAAACTGGACCTCTATTACACAATAGACACACTGAAATATACAAAAACCCACTCGGCTAAAAGATACTCTCTTTTCTCTTGGTTGTCCTAAAGGCTTTTCACAATTTTTAAACTGAAAGAGGGGCTGTAAAAGGCTTCTAACTGTTGCATCATCCTGGTTACTTTCTGGCTTATTGTTTCACTGATTCACTAAAGGCAAACAACCTTCTCTTTACCCCATAGCATGTAAAAAAATGATGCATGTTTCTGTGATCTATATGCCATTGTTTGGGCCTCTTTTGGCCATCTAACCTTGTCTGCAGGACCTTTGGGATAGTCTTAGGGACTATACATTTTTCTTTTCATTACACGGAAGCTGGTTTTTGTGAGAAGGGGTACCAGTACCCTGTGCTACTGACTAACTATGTGCAGGGATGAATTTGCCATGGGTTTAAGCATTGACTTAGACAGAACTTGAGCCCATTTGTTCATTTATGCCTTCTACTACTTCTGTGATAGTTTAGATATTCCCCTGTGTGTTTATGTATTGTTTAGGACCTCCAGCCTATATCTATAACGGTCTCGTGGCTACTGTTGGCTATCCAGGGGCCTCTCCTAACCCTCACTTTGTTTGGATGCATCATACTCTTTTGGGGGGGACATAGCCCATAACACCTGCCAGGTTTGTTATACACGCGTATATAGCCACAGTATACACCGCATGACTATATATGAGGCTAGTTCAGATGTTCAGCTACCTGATTTGGGGAGATATAGCCCATAACACCGGACAGGTACCTATTCAGATAACAGTTCACTTTTAGCTCAGTACCAGTTATCAGTTCTCAGTTATCAGCCACCAATTCTTAGCGTTAGTACCGGTTGAAAGCTATCAGTTCCAGTTTCTAGTTACCAGTTATCAGTCATATTACAGTTATTTATCAGTATAGTTCAGCTCAGTCTTCAGTTTCAGATTCAGCTAGATTTCAATTTATATTCAGATCACGTTTAGTATGTTCTTCAGATTTACAGCTACATTGCTATGCTCCAGCTCATATTTACATATTTATATTCCAGCCTTATAGTTTCATTCAGCTATGATATATTATATGCTCATACCTCACATACTTTGTACATATCGTACTCACGCCCTTTTCTGGGGCACTGCGTTTCATACCGCGCAGGTACAGAGAGATCAGACCCTGAGCCACGTTAGTAGGCTATCTACTAGCTATTGGAGTCACTCTGCTTACTCCCAGAGTTACTTATCTTTTGGTCTGTGTGCAGTCAGCTAGTTTGGGTATGGCGGGGCCTTGTCTCGTCCTTTGTATATTCATTTTAGCACTCTTAGAACCCTGTAGATATGTCCCTATGTGGTTCATTCAGTATGTTATGTATGTCAGCATGCGATAGCCTTGCCGTCTTCCTAGACTTAATGTTTCAGTAAATATGTATGTATATATAACCAGGTTGCCAGCTCATCTCTATTATTCATCGATTATTAGTAGGTTTAGTGATGATCGACACTCAGTGTCGGTTATTCGCCATGCCCGAGGTTGGGTCGTGACAAAAGTGGTATCAAAGCAGTTCAGTCCTAGGGTGTCTACAGGACGTGTCTAGTAGAGTCTTGTTTAGGAGTATGTTGAGCGCCATACTTATGAACAGGAGGCTACAAGGCACTTCAGGATTGTTGTCTTTCTTTCTAATCTAGATCGTACGATAGGGCCCTGATTATAGAATTCAGCTTTCTTGACGTAATGTTTTCAATGAAGTGATGCCGTCGAAGAAACTAACAGCTTCCCAGAAAGGGCAAGGCTATTGCCGGCCAAGGTACCATCAGAGTGTTACCTGAAGTGGTAGGGAATTGCGAGTCCAGACATGAGGCTCCATCTGAGGCCTCACAGATACCCTCAGTTCAGGGCGATATTAGAGGTACTGCAGCTACCATACCTCCAGTTCCTCAGCCTGATAGTCAGGGGCAGGAAATGAGGGATGCCATCAGATTATTTACCAGTGTTGTAGTTGCTCAGACTAGACAGCATAGTGCAGATGCCCAGGGAGATACTGGATCCAGGATCAGGGATTTTATCAGACTAGAGCCTCCAGTCTTTACTAGGTCCCATACATAAGAGGGGCATATTTTCTGGTTCATTTAGAGAGACATTTGGAGCCAGTAGGCAGCAGAGAGTTAGACAGCCACCAGCTAGTATACCTCCACAGTCCTGTGTCCCGAGATCCGATAGACCTCCTCAGTCCAGAGCTAGTCAGACATCACAAACTTCAGGATTTCAGCCTCGTGGTACTTCTGTACAGGCCGGTCAAACATATCCCAGATGTCCAGATTGTGATAGATGCCACTTGGGACCATGTCAGTTAGGAGTTGACACTTGTTATATTTATCAAAAGGCAGGACATTTCATGAGAAATAGCCCGACTAGGGGTGGTAGTGGTGCAGCCCAGCTAGTTAGATCAGCAGTAGCTTCCTCAGCACCAGCACGCCCTTAGGGGCAAGTTCCTCAGGCACCAGCAGGTCATGGTAGAGGTCGAAGTGGAGCTCCTACAGCAGGCGGTCCTCAAAACTGCACATATTCTCTTATTGGTCGACAGGACCAAGAGGCTTCACCAGATGTAGTCACATGTACTCTATCGGTAAATTCTCTCGATGTATATGTGTTGATAGATCCTGGTTCTACACTATCATATGTTACTCCCTTTGTTGCCATGAAATTCAAAATAGTACCCGAGGCTATTAGACCTTTCGAGATAGCCACTCCCGCCGGTGATTCTGTAGTAGCTAGGCGTGTTTAAAGAGGTTGCACAGTGATGATTGGTGACTGTAGCACTACAGCTGACTTAATTGAGCTAGAAATGGTTGATTTCGATGTTATTCTCGGTATGGATTGGTTGTCTTCTTGTTATGCTAACGTTGATTGTAGAGCGAAGACAGTCCAGTTTCACTTTCCAGAAGAATTAGTTATAGACTGGCAGCGTGTTTCTGCATAGCCAAAGGGTCTGTTTATTTCTTACCTTTCCAGGAGAATTAGCTATAGAGTGGCAGCGTGTTTCTTCATCGCCAAAGGGTCTGTTTATTTCTTACCTTAAGGCAAGGAAGCTAATCGCAAAAGGCTGCTTATATCATGTTGTTCATGTTCGAGACTCAGAGAAGGAGACGTCAATTCTTGAGTCAGTTCCGGTAGTGAATGAGTTCCCTGATGTGCTTCCAGATGAGTTACCTGGTCTTCCTCCAGAGCGAGAGATTGATTTTCCTATTGATGTAGCACCAGGTACGCATCCCATATCTATTCCTCCCTATAGGATGGCACCAGCAGAACTGAAAGAACTTAAGAAGCAACTGAAGGATTTGTTAGATAAAGGCCTCATCAGACCCCGTATTTCCCCATGGGGAGCCCTAGTATTGTTTGTGAAAAAGAAAGATGGCTCTCTACGCATGTGCATAGATTACAGACAGCTTAATAAAGTCACAATCAAGAATAAATACCCTCTGCCCAGGATTGATGACTTGTTCGACCAGCTCCAGGGTGCCAAGTGCTTCTAGAAGATAGATTTGCGATCAGGCTACCATCAGGTTAGAGTTAGAGAATGTGATATACCTAAGACTACATTTAGGACCAGGTATGGCCATTATGAGTTTGTAGTGATGTCGTTTGGACTCACTAATGCCCCTGCAGTATTTATGGATCTGATGAACAGCGTATTCAGGCCTTACCTAGATTTATTTGTGATTGTATTTATTGATGATATTCTAATCTATTCAAAGTCTGAATCAAAGCATGCGAAGCACCTACGCACAATATTGGGTAATGGTGTCCACCGATCCGAACCGGTCCGGTTCCGGCACGCCTTGCAGGTTCCAGACTGGTCCGACTTTTAAAAAAAAAGGTACCGCTCCGGTGCCGGTCCGGTCTAACGGTGCAAGTGCTCCACTGCCATGTCAGAACCGATACTGACAAGGGTGAAATGGTCCGGTATTGGTTCGACCCGGTCCGGCTCGGTTCGGTTCGAACATTTTTTTTTAATTTTTTGATTCTTTGAAATAGATTAAAAAATTATTGTAGACAAAATAAACAATACAAAAATACATTTTATTCAACAATACGAAAATATATTAAGTTGGAAATACATAATTAAAAACTTAAAGTGACATACTAGAATATAAAAACTAGAAAATAGACTAGAAACTAGAAAAATACATAAATCATAGAAATTTCTCAAGTGCTTCATGCCTGTTTCAACGACTCAATTCATGTCACGCAAATATATTCCCCCACCACGAGCAGTCCATTCTGCGTTATGTTGGTTTTGCAAGTGAATCTTAAACTTCCCTGTCCCTCCATGATGTGATCCAGATTGATAATTCCAAATTTTCTTACAAAGATTACACTGAGCAGTGCAATTATCATGATTTTTCGTGATAAATTTCTAAATTTCGGATCTTGCAGCTCTTGGTTGGAAGGAAGCTTCAACACCTTGAACTTGAGTAGGAGCATTTGCAGACATTTTGATTGAAAATTTAGAAAATAGCCTTTGATAGAAAATTTTAGAGAGAAATGAATAGAAAATATTGAATTGTGATTAATTTGATGAAATATGGGAGTATTTATAGGAAAAATAGGTGGTGGGGGGGCTGTTGGGGAATTTATGGGGGTGGGGGAGGGAAACATAGCCGTTTATGGCCGTTGCCAACGGCTATTTTTCAAAAGGGGAGAGCTGAACTTTTTGGTTGGGCCGGTCCAAACCGGCCCGGTTCCGATCCGATCCGGCCCGATTTTTGACGACTTTTTTTTTTGTTATCTTTTTTTTTATTTGATAGTAGATTTTGAATTTTAAATTAAGTATATGACTAAAGAAAAAATAACAAACATTTATAAATTAATAGCAAGGTTTATAACTTGTTATTTTTTATATAGTTATACTATAAGATTTAATATTTTCTATTTAGAGTATTTACTATTTTACAAATATATCTAAATAAAATTACAAAATTATTTATTAATAAGTATTATGACAAATAATTATAATTTAATAGTAAGGCATAACACTTGTTATTTTTTTCAAAGTAAAATACTAAATAGTAAGTTAGTATACGTATTTAGTATTTTAGTATTTAAGTATTTACTATTTGCTACCATAGCTAAATAAAATTGCAAAACTATTTATTAGTAAGAAAATATAACAAACAATTATAACTTAATAGCAAGGCATAACACTTGTTATTTTTTTCAAAATAAATATTAAGTATTAAGTTAGTATTTAGTATTTAGTATTTAAGTATTTAAGTATTTAAGTATTGAATTGCAAAAAGATATAACAAAGGATAATTAAGAATATAACAAAGAATGATCACTTAATAGCAGGGCGTAACACATTTTATTGAATATTTTTTTTTTTTGCAAAGTACATAGATATTAAATTGCAAAACTACATATTAATAAAAAAAAACTTCTCATTTTCTGAATAATTTCTTCTGGCACCTCAGGAGGAACCGGTGGCAAAGCTTCATCTTTTTCATAATAATTTTTATTTTCCACACTTCCACCACCTGATAAGATTTCAATTGAATATGTTGTATCTACTTCATTTTCTTTAGAAAATCCAAAATTTCTTCGCTCCGATCTAATCTAATCTCTGAATAATACGGCCGTCTCCATTGCTTCTTCCTTCAATGAATGTCCATGATCTCCAATTTATAATCTTCCTTGGCTAAACGCGCTTTCAAGCAACTGATGATGCTTGAATTGTTAGAATATCCCGCGCCATTTTTGCTAAAACTGGAAACTGTACTTGTTGATCCTTCCAAAATTGCAGTAGTTGATCACTTCTAAAATACTCAATTTCCTTGCAATCATGAAGTAAATAAACATCAAGCTCATTGAACCCTCCGCTATTCGATTGCCTGCTAGAAAGCCTTTGATTAAGGCTGGAAAAACTTCCCAATCCGGCTGCAGCTCTTTTACTCGCCTGCGTTGAACTTGAACCAACTCCACTTGGAACACTTGAAACAATATTATCAGCTGCACTCCTATAGCTTTCATAAATTCATTGGCAATCTGGAAATACCTGCGTACAAGCTTGTTCTACACTTGGTATTTCATCAGCAGTAATTTCCAAACTCTGATAAATTTCTCTAATAAGCATTTCGGTATTAAACCGTTTAAAATAGGGATGTAATACAGAAGCAATGTAATAAAGTGGTGGAATAGGAAAAAAATATTTTTTAAATTTTTCAATCATAGAAGCAACGACTTGTTCATAACCAGGTACTTCTTTATATTCGTTAAGTAATTCTGCTATTCCAGCTATAAAATACAATATGGTAGTAACTCAACATGGTAGTAACTTAGGATAATATTGACCGGAAAATTCTTTAGTAGCATAAAAAACTTTTCTAAAAATGTAAGAAGACTGAGAACAAGTTTCCAATCAGATTCATCTAGGTGATACTCTACAGCCACTTTGCCATTAAAATAACTAGTTATAGCCGTTCTTAAAGTGTAAGCAACAGACACAGAGTCATATACAGTGCTCCACCTAGTTGAAACTTCTTTAGGAACTCTTCTAGTCTGCGAACCTTCTTTCATACACTCTACCTTAAAGTCCCTCCATCTATCCGGTTTTTTAGAGTTAAAAATATAACTAATTGCTAGTCTAACCTTCACAATAGTAGGATCAAATAACTTAAGGTCATCTTTTACAACTAAATTATATATATGACATGCACATCTAACATGAAGTAATTCTTCAAAAGGGGGATGCAGTTGTGGTCTTAACTTACCAATAGCATAATCATTGTTTGAAGCATTATCAAGAGTTATACTTAAAATTTTGTCACTAATAAAATACGCCTTATAAATATCAGTTATTTCTCTCTTAATAAATGTTCCCGTGTGTGGTTCATCGAGGGCGGTATATGCTAAAATTCTTTTTTGCATTACCTAGTTAGGATCTATCCAATGCCAAGTAAGTGTTAAATAATCAATCCCATTAACACCGCGACTCAAATCAGTAGTAAGACAAACTCTACAATCAAAGTGATAAAATATATATTGTAAATATTGTCTATATTCATTTTTAAATTTCATAATATCACTTCTAACCGTAGTTTTTGGAAAACCTTGAAAAGATGAATTATATACGGTTTGAATATAACGAACAAAACCAGTACAAGAAGCAAATGTAAAAGGTAAGCACTCTACCGCAATCATTTTTGCCATAAGCGCCCTCCCCCCTCCCGTCACTGAGTTAATTTCCTGTTGAACTCCACTACCTTGAGATGGAGCCATTCTGTTCCCTGATAGAGTGCCACCCGACCTCTTTTCCCATTCTTCCTTATGATGGTTTTGTAAGTATGTTCTCAACTTCCCTGTCCCACCATGATGCTTGCCGGTTTTTAAAATCCCAAACTTTTTTACAAAAATTACATTTAACGGTCTGAGCCGGAACATTTTTAGTCATAAATTTCCATACATCCGATCTGTTCGGTCGTGTAGCTGGTTCTCTACTAGGAGGCATAGGTGGTAATTCAGATTCAGTTTATTCAGGTTCACCATGAAATTGACTAGTAGGTATTTCATCATCTAAATTAACCCCTTCAGTATTTTCTTGATATTGTGCCTCTAACATATCATTATCTAGTGGGTGATCAAAATCTACATCATCATAAAATTGCGTGTCATCTTCCTGAGTAAAATCTAGATTAGCAGGAGAGCTAGAACTACCAATTAGTCTTTTACCTAGAGCACGACTACGTCTATCATCCCCCCTCGGTCAGCACGTGATCTACGACCGCTACCCGTATGCCCAGTAAGTGCTCTTCACACTCCATACATTATTATAAGTAAAGCAAACAAATAAATTACTAAAATATGGGTGTATGCTAAAAATAATATTGCAAAAAAATTAAAATAGATAATAAGAAGTAAGAACGAGTTTACTTGATGTCGCGTTAGAACTTAGAACTTAGAACTTAGAAGTGAAAGTTGAAACTTGACCGGAACCGCACCGAACAATTTTCCACTCCACTCCAAATATTTTTTGTAATGCAATTTAGAACTTAAACCCTTTTTGCGAGAGCAATTTTAAATTATTTAGCAAATAGCCTTTGTAGAAATAAGAGAGATTGAGAGAGATTTAGAGAAAATATTAGAGAAATTGTGAATAAATTGATGAAAAATTGTGGTATTTATAGAAAAAATATGTTGGGGGTATGGGGGCGCCTAGGAGGTAGGAGAGCAAAAAAGATCCGTTTTTGGCCATTGGCCAACGGCTGTTGGTGAAAAGAGCTGTTGCCAACGGCTATATTCCAAGCAGCCCACACAGTTATTTTTTTAATTTTTTCGGTCCGGATCGGACCGATTCTGGTCTATTTTTTCCGGTTCCTACACAATTTTTTTTTCGGTCTATTTTTTTCGGGGGACGGGTCATTTCAATTTTTTTTTAATTGTCCCGATTTGCACCGGTCCGGTTGCCGGTTTGCCGGTCCGGCCCCGGTGCAAACCGGACCGCTGGACACCCTTAGTATTGGGTACTCTTCGGGACCAGAAATTATTTGCTAAGTTCTCCAGTGTGAAGTCTGGTTAGATTCAGTGGAATTTCTTGGCCACATAGTTTCAGCAGAAGGAATTAAAATAGATGGCCAGAAGATCGAGGCTATGAAGAATTGGCCCAGACCTATGGCGCCAACAGAGGTACGTAGTTTCTGGGTTTGGCAGGTTATTACAGAAGGTTCGTGGAGGGGTTTTCCTCTCTTGCAGCTCCACTGACCACATTGACACATAAAGCACCCAAATTTCAGTGGTCAGACTCTTGTGAGCACAGCTTCCAAGAACCAAAGAACATGTTGATAACGGCTCCAGTACTTACACTTCCAGAGGGATCTGAGGGCTATGTCATTTTTTGTGATGCTTCTTGAATTGGTCTTGGTTGTGTTTTGATGCAACACAGAAGAGTAATTGCCTATGCTTCCATACAGCTGAAAAAACACGAGCAGAACTACCCTACCCATGATCTGGAGCTTGCAGCAGTCATTCATGCATTAAATATTTGGAGACATTATTTGTACGGGGTTCATGTTGATATTTATACAAACCACAAGAGCCTCCAGTACATATTTAAGGAGACAGAGCTAAATCTACGATAGAGACGGTGGCTAGAGTTGCTGAAGGACTATGGCGTGGACATTCTTTATCATCCAGGTAAAGCGAATGTTATTGCTGATGCCCTTAGTCGTAAGTCTACGGGTAGTCTATTTTATTTACAGCCACAGAAAAGAGAGTTAGCTCATGCACTCCACCAGTAGCATGGGAGTCAGATTAATAGATTCAGAGGACGCAGGAGTTACAGTTCAGAACACAGCCACTACTTGCCTAGTGACAGAAGTAAAATAGCGGCAGTATGAGGATCCAGTTCTAGTTGAATACAGACAGATAGCCAGAAAAAAAATCAAAATCACCATACATGGTTACTAGTGATGGAATTCTCATGTATAAAGATAGACTTTGTGTTCCTGATATTGCAGATTTACGTGGACAGATTATGGCAGAGGCACATTATTCCAAATATATTGTTCATCCAGGTTCGACTAAGATATACCATGATCTTAAGCAGATTTACTGGTGGGACGGAATGAAGCGTGACATAGCAGAATTTGTGGCTCAGTATCCTAACTGCCAGCAGGTTAAAGTCGAGCATCAAAAACCTAGTGGCTTGTTGCAGGAAACAGAGATTCCATCATGGAAATGGGAAGCAATGAATATAGACTTCATTACAGGCTTGCCCCATACGCGGAGCAGGTGTGACTTTATATGGGTTATAGTTGTCAGGCTTACTAAATCAGCTCATTTCTTGCCTGTTAGAACTACATGTACAGCGGAGGATTATGCTGGACTTTATATCAGAGAGATAGTGCGCCTACATGGTATTCCAGTATCTATCATTTCAAACAAGGGCACACAATTTACAGCAAATTTCTAGCGATCATTCCAGACAGGTTTAGGGACACATGTGAATCTGAGTACAACATTTCATCCACAGACAGACGGACAGGCTGAGCGGAAAATTCAGGTTCTAGAAGATATGCTTAGAGCTTGTGTGTTAGATTTTGGAGGCAGCTGGAGTGAACATCTACCGTTGATAGAGTTTGCATACAACAATAGCTATCATTCTAGCATACAGATGGCGCCATATGAAGCTTTGTATGGGCACAAATGCAGGTCTCCTATAGGATGGTTTGAGGTTGGCGAGTCTCAATTGATAGGTCCAGATTTAATCCAACAATCAGTTGATAAAGTCAAGTTGATCAGGGAAAGATTATTAACAGCGCAGAGCAGATGGAAGTCCTATGCAGATAACCGACGTCGAGATTTAGAATTCCAGATTGGCGATTAGGTATTCCTGAAAGTATCACCTATGAAAGGCGTTATGAGATTCGGAAAGAAGGGCAAGCTTAGCCCTAGATTCATTGGTCCATATCAGGTTATCAGGCGAGTTGGGCTTGTAGCCTACGAGTTAGACCTTCTAGTAGAACTTCATGAGGTACATCCAGTATTTCATATTTCTATGCTCAAAAAATGTGTCGGAGATCCTTCTAGAGTTGTACCCATAGATGATGTACAGATCACAGAGCAATTGACTTATGAAGAGGTGCCAGTTGTAATTTTAGGTAGGCAGATTCGTCGACTAAGGGCGAAAGACATTCCTTCAGTTAAGGTGCTATGGCGAAGCAATAATGTAGACGAAATTACTTGGGAAGCTGAAAATGATATGAGAGCAAAATATTCACATCTCTTCACTACTTCAGGTATATAACAGATCCTTGCTTAATGCTTCTACATACTTCATTTAACATTCGAGGACGAATATTTCTGGGGGGGGGGGGGGGGGGAGATTGTTACACCCCGTATGCTAAAAGTGAGGTATATCATTCTAATAACATGTTAAGAATGATTTAAGTGAGTTTAAAGTCATAATAGGACCATATATGAAGTTTATATGTTGAATATAAAGTTTGGGAAAAATCGGATTTAAGTTGCGGAAAGACCGACTAAGGATTTACCTTATAACGAATCTTTTTGAGCAATTAATTTTATGTGTTATATGAGGTATTTTGGGGACATATCATATACCAAATTGAAGGCCTTTTGACAGTTTGTTCATACAGCGTCTGGATAAAAAGATATGAGCGTCAAAAATCAGGCCAGAAGAAAGGACATAAGCGCAAAAGAGGGCTAGAAGTGAAATATTTCGAATATAAAAGGAAAAATCATCTCCTTTTTCGTTATTTCCAGAATATACATGATAGTAACAGAGCTCTTATGAAGTTTTAAGAAATTTTTATAGTTTTGAAGATAGAACAACAATCTTAACTCGAAATTGAAGACGGATTGCGTCAAAACGCTCTACGCGATTAAGGTAACGTTATGCTACCTTCAATTTCGTCTATAGTTTGAGTTTTAGAAATACTTCATGGCTAAGTAAAGTACTTAAATATTGTGTTATAGCTTGTTTAAGCTTTAGAAGGTGTGGAATTCAAGGGAAACAAGGTTTAGAATCAAAAAACATCAAAGGTATGTAATGCTAAACCTTTCTTTTGGCAAGGCATGTATCTTGTAGTTTTGAAGCTTTTCTTAGTTCTAAACTTGATGGTTCTTGTGGGGAGCTTATATGGAATAAAGGTAACCGTGTATGTTCTTAATTTGGTGCTAAGAACCACGGTGAAAGATGTCCAAAACAGCAGCACAAAATATTTCAAAATCTGGAAAATTATTTTTATCTTCAGACAGTTGTTAGTAGTTTGAGCATAACTCCTTATACAAAATTGATATTGAGGTGATTTAAGATTTTCTGGAACCCTAAGACATATATCTAAAACTTTTATGAAGATCATAAAGTCTATAACTTTGATCTACACCCTTAAAGCTATGATGCAATACAGGACAATGGTACTGTCCTGAAATTATGTACAGCCGTGGAATTTTTACGCCATCTGGTAATCTCATCTTGTTATCCATTTAATTTGTTTATGTTATCAGTTTATTCGGGTACCCATTCCCGTGTATTTTATAGTACTGGTTCTGTTTTTACGGATCATCCAGTTTCAGAGGAAACTCTGCCGAAATTTTTATAAAAGTCAAAGAGTTAGACAAATTCTAAGTTCTAGGTTGTGTCTATAATTCCATCCAGAGTTTTCTTATCATTCATTTGAGTCCATATCTACTGTTTCCACATTTGTTATGCCTCATACATGCTAATGCTTATATTGTGATCATATTATGTATGATTTGCAGTCCCCCATAGAGGCTAGACATTGGGCACACAGTCCGGTCGCGTGTGATACTACCCGTCTGGGGGACACAGCCCTTCTGGTTCAGGTGGGAGTTGAAACAACTAGTGTGACCGGGTTTCATTCACACACTCTGACCAGAGAGACTAGATATTACTGGCTGGGGGGGTGGACATAGCCCATAACACCCGCCACGTTTGTTATATACGCGTATATAGCCACAGTATACACCGCATGACTATACATGAGGCTCGTTCAGATGTTCAGCTACCTGATTTGGGGGGATATAGCCCATAACAGCAGACATGTACCAGTTCAGAAAACAGTTCACTTTTAGCTCAGTACCAGTTATCAGTTCTCAGTTATCAGCCACCAGTTCTTAGCATCAGTATCGGTTGACAGCTATCAGTTCCAGTTTCTAGTTACCAGTTATCATTCATATTACAGTTCTTTATCGGTATAGTTCAGCTCAGTCTTCAGTTTCAGATTCAACTAGATTTCAGTTTATATTCAGATCATGTTTAGTACGTTCTTCAGATTTCCAGCTACATTGCTATGCTCCAGCTCATATTTACATATTTATATTCCAGCCTTATAGTTTCATTCAGCTATGATATATTATATGCTCATGCCTTACATACTTTGTACATATCATACTCACATCTTTTTCAGGAGTGCTGTATTTCATGCCGCGCAGGTACAGAGAGATGAGACCCTGAGCCACGTTAGTAGGCTATCTACCAGCTATTGGAGTCACTCTGCTTACTCCCGGAGTTACTTATCTTTTAGTATCTGTACAGTCAGCTAGTTTGGGTATGGCGGGGCCTTATCCCGTCCTTTGTATATTCAGTTCAGCACTCTTAGAGGCCTGTAGATATGTCCCTGTGTGGTTCATTCAGTATGTTATGTATGTCAGCGTGCGATAGCCTTGTCGTTTTCCTAGACTTAATGTTTCAGTAAATATGTATGTATATATAACCAGGTTGCTAGCTCATCTCTATTATTCATAGATTATTAGTAGGTTTAGTGATGATTGACACTCAGTGTCGGTTATCCGTCGCGGCTCTAGGTTGGGTCGTGACAGATTTTTGCAGATTCACTCCAATACTTCTCTCAATATATTTGCATTTTCTTGCTCACGAAGCTTGTGAATGAGTTAATGATTTTTGCTGCCTCAACATGTATATATAAAGATCAAGAGACCAAATAGATTTAGGAGAATAAAGAGCTTTCCCAAGTAAATAAGGCAACCTCTTTAAAAATTTTCTTGTTGAATTCTAACTCCTACATCCTTGAACTCATTCAATAAACAGAATAACATGTTAGTTGCTTTTCCTCCAAGTCTCCAATCCTTCGCTCCCTTGGAAAAATTCTCAACAACAATAACAACATAACCAGTTGAAATTCCACAAGTAGGGTCTGACAGGGTGAGATGTACGCAGACCTTACCCCCACCAGGGTGGGGAGGCTATTTCCGATAGACCCTCGGCTCAAGGAAAAATAATTCAGAAAATACTTCCAGAAGTAAGATAAAACCATCCGTGATAAAGAAAACTCAGTCAAGGAAGCTACTGGTAACTAAGGTAAATAGGAAACAGTAAAAGTAGTAAAGCCATAGAAGTTGATAAACAAAGTATATAAAAATAACACAAATACAGACAGAACTCACAGTATTACTACCTAACAGTCCACCTTAATCATCGACCTCTACGCTAACCTATCAAAGCTCATGTCCTTGATGATCTGGAGGTGGGCCATATCCTGATGAATCTCCTTGCCCCGATTCTTCTTTGGTCTACCTCTACCTCTCTGTAGACCCAGCACTGCCAACCTCTCGCACCTTCTCACTGGAGCATCTGTGCTCCTTCTCCTCACATGGCAAACCATCGCAGCCTCGCTTCTCACATCTTGTCTTCCACTGAGGTCACTCCTACCTTGTCCGGAATGTCCTCATTCCTAATCTTATCCATCCTCGTATGGCCACACATCTATCTTAGCATTCTCATATGTGCTACACTTATCCTCTCAATGTGTGTGGTCTTGACTGGCCAGCACTCTACTCCGTACAACATAGCTCATCTAACGACAGCTTTATAGAACTTACCTTTGAGCCTAGGTGCCACTTTCTTATCGTAAAGAACTCCGGACACCAGTCTCCACTTCATCCAGCCTTCCCCTATACGATGGGCGACATCATCATCAATTTATCCATTACCCCTTGAAAAACTTCTATGGTTGGATTTTCATCGCGATTCCTAATCCCGTTCGGATTGTAAGACTGCTTCTGGGTCTTTCCTTCTCCAGTTCGGACTGGGAATGTATCTGTACATCTTTTCCGCATAAGGTGAACCTGCCAGTGAATCTGGTCCTTCACCAGTTTCTTCCCGTTTGTCAATCATCAAAACTCAAACTTCAACAAATTTCCCCTTTTTGATGATGAAAAACAAATGATTCCCGGAGTAGTATAAATTCCTGTTAAACTAACACACAAGCAATGAAACATGTATGAGAAAAATAACAGAACCAAACTGGGTCACAAACACCTGCAACATTTCTTCTCGCTCCTTTTGGCATCATCGAAAAGATCACAGTATACTTGTCAAAGAACCAATCAAGTAATGTTGATTCTATAGCCTAGAAGGCAGCAAATCAACCATATGCAGAACCTGTCAAACTTCAATCTAAGATGCTTAATTTACCACAGGTAAAGGAATTGATCAGTAACAAATCAAGTAAAATATCCAAACAAGCATCCAAATATCAAGATTAAAACTGTAAAGATTGTCTTAAACAGAACATCAGAAAGAATTGAGGAAATATAGGTATAGGGGTAGGAACTGGTTTAGGTCTGGGAAGTGGATGGAACATATATTTTGAAATGAGCAAGCATTGGTGCGAAGTTCCTTGAGTTTCATTGCCTCTCCAGCACCATTTCACCTTCCGGCCTAACCTACTAAGCAGCAAGCCTAACAATCTCCTCAGCCTACCGCTCAACCTCTCTTTTATAGGCTTTTAACTGCTAATTCCTATAACCTATATGAGGACCTTCAACATCATCAACCTCCACAAGTTCCTCTGCAAGTTCTCCATCCAAATAGTAGTCATACCTCTTTAAGATGTTTCTTTCGAAGACATCATGATGGTCAGGTTCTGCACACTTTTCTAGTTCCACATCAGCTATCCTCTCCATATGTTGTATCATTATCCTTTGCAGATTGATAGGAACCTCCCCATCCAACGGGTCCATGTTAGTTAAATCCAGATAATTCACTTCACTAAGACAGTTGGACCTCTACAACAGGTTCTTAAAAAAAAATCAAACAACAATTGATGGAAGGATGCCGTAACCTTTTTCTTAATTTGGGTGGCCTTGGTCAACCTCGATTTCTCGTGAACTTATGAGTTACAGCAAGAGCATGCATACCACCAGACCTTGTAGGCCATGCATTTCTCATGTACTCACAATACCCTGCTATTGAAACTTATCATGAAACGGGTTCTTCTAGGTTTGAGCATTCAACATTGTAAACAGATGTGTCATCCTTCTAAATCCGTATCAACGACAATTCAACCTTTCAGAAACCTCCCTCCAGATTATCCCTATTTTTTAAGGAAAAATCAATCTTGTAAGCTAAAGTGAAGCTTATAAGGTTTAGGTACTAAATGCTCGTTTGGTTCGGAGACAAGTTATGCAGGTATTAATAATGCAGGTATTAGTTATGCAGGTATTAGCAATGCATATATTAGTTATGCAGGTATTATATCTTGGTTAATGAATAATTTGTTATATTAAAAAATTAGTATACATTTCATAATTTAAATTATATTTTAATATTTTATTATTCAATAGATGTTTGTTTACTATTGAATAATAATGTAAAGAGATGTGAGGGTATATTTGTCTTCTCATAAATTAATACCCGCGTTATTAATACCCGCAAACGTTGTATTATTAGTGCAGATTTTTATACATTGTTACAAAACAAATCAAATACTGTGTTATATTGCGAGGGATTTAGCGCAAGTATTAATTCTTCTGTGCCCCAACCAAAGGAGCACTAGGAGTATTAATTCATTGGTTAATGGTTATGTGGCTGCATGACTTCCATGAATCATTCCCTGTGGGCTTTTATAATAGACTAAGCACTGGCAGTTGCCTTTTCTTTCGATGTGGGTGTAGTCACAAACCTATTTCATTGTCTCATACATATACATCGTAGTTGAGTTTAACTAACAAGTATCATAAATTGATGCATATAACGATGCTATGCGACCAGTTTGTGAACATTTTGTTCTTGCTAGCTCTCCCAAAAATAAAACATATCTTATATTTTTACATTTTGTAACTTCATGCTAAAAGAGGCTATGTCGCATAGCATTGTTAACTAGGTTGCTCATTTCAAACATCGGATGCTTATCCATACAACATAAACAGAAATTGAAAATTTTTCAACTCCTTAATTGAATCAAATATTGTGATTCTTTTTTGAAAGGTAGACAATCGAAACCTCCTAAGAAGACCAAGTCAATAATTTCACTTTGTTTTCCCTTGCTTTCTTTCGTTACCTCAATTTTACATCAAAAAGAACATGTAGCTGGAAAATGAGATATACAACAACAACAACACCACTATACAATCCCACAAGTGGGGTCTGAGGAGGGTGAAATGTACGCAGACCTTACCCCCACCAAGATAGAGAGTCTGTTTGCGATGAAAGCGGCAGACAGAGTAATTTGGCCGGTATTCCCTAATGAGTAGCTTTAGGAGATAAAGGTCCCCCTTATATTCTCCACCCATCTGCGGAGGGTTTCCGTATCCGTCTCCGCGGAGATCTCCAGATCATAATAGACCCTCGGCTGGAAAATGAGATATGGAACTGGATAATCTGTTTTTCTGAAGAAGTTAACAAATTGAAGTTAACTGAAAAAGAAGACTAACTATGATTTGTAATTACAGCGAATATTTGCAAGTGAAAGGCTACAAGATCTCAATTGTCATCACTTCTGCTGATTTTTTGCTCCTTCTGACAAATTTGAAAGCTCTGCATTCTCCCTCTCATTTCCATTACTAGTAGCATTTCCTGTATAATGTCATCTATTCTTTTCGGAGAAAAAAGAAAAAGAAAAAATTCTTCTCCCTAAATCTAGTGTCTAAATGAATCAATCTCGAATTATTGGTTGTGGTGTCCACTTAAGATGAACTGTTAATCTCCCAGACTTGGCACCATCCAGTGTAAATGTATCTTTAAATTCCCCTTCTAGTATAACTCTTGTGAGAGTCATGATGCATCTACCAATTTTCTCCTGAAACATTTCGACAAGAAGAAAGCAGCCTCATAAACTTTATAAGCAGTGAAACAAAAGAACACTCGAGTGGACGGCAATGATGGTCTAAAAGAAATACCTTCCCAAATGTATCATGGTCAAAAACTTCCAAAATGAGCAAATCATGTAATCCATCTTCGACGACAAAGTCAAATGTCTGGTTCCACACTGGATTAAGGGTGTTGTTTAGAACCTGAGATGACCAAAAACATAAATTAAGGCAACAGTTGCTGAACTTCGAAATCATGAAAACTAAGAATACACAGTGATTTAATCAAATATCAGAAAGGTGAGGGGAACATAATGGTGTTAATGTGGCATCACGCAAGGCAGTCAAAAACTTACTCTGGTCTTATTTTTCTGTTCAGATTTCTTCATGATTAGTACAACAAAAGGATCAGACTTCCCCATTAGATCAGTAATAGGTATGTCTTCTGCTGATATTACTGTCACGGAAAGAACTCCCCTAAAGAGGATGTCACCTTTCTTCTCGGAGACTGCTTGTGAAAAGTTAGCTGATTCTGGTCGAAGGGCCTTTTCCAAGGAAGTTAGTGCATAGTCGGGTTTAAAACCCTTCATAAACACACTATCCATACCGAAAGGACAAAAGAGAAGCTCCAAATGTACCTGTGTTAGTTGACAAGTGGAGAGGGTTAGACTCCACTGCATGCATTGTGAAGCAAGGACACAAACAAGAGCTCTTAAGAGCTCAGAGAATTGGTGTCTGATGCAGGGATGACGGCCTTATAAATATGCAAATGCTGAATAAGAAAAAAGAAAATAATTGAGAACATCATCTATCCCGCATGGCACATATGTGCTCTCTTTAACTCCCTTTTCTTCTGGTGAAGCTTGCACAGAACCATGCACATTTGTAGGTAAAGAGTAGTCATGCAAACATCTGCTCAACTCATTGTAAACGTAAAAGCAACAGATTTTTGGTATCAAGAGTCACGAGAAACAAATGAAGAGGTTGTACCAGGACAGAACTTGACAAACACCAGAACAGAAAGAAACGAGACCAAAAAGTTTTCATCAAAAATCACAAATGATCTTAAATCCCATTTATCTAGATCCTGCAGATAATGCCTGCTACTCTACATCATTGTACATAAACATTCAAAAAGAATCAAAGATTGCTGCTCATCTTTGCTAAATACGTTTACGCATAGAGACGGCCCTTGAGAAGTGCGTGATCAGCTACTTATTGTTGGTAGGCAAGGAACAAAATATAGAAATAACACATCATTGGTCAGCTGAAGAACAACTCAAACACTTCTCAAGTTAATGTAGGTTATAATTCAAATTTTACATGTTCCCTTAATTGTATATTTTAAGACTAAATCTACAGAGTAATTGGTGGATTTCTTTACCTAGCAGATTAAAAATGATAATAGGAGACCATAGAACATAAAGCATTAGGGAGGTCTAAAGGCTTTCAGCCACTTAGAATTCGGCTAGGAGGTTATAGAAGACATGGCTCATCTCCTTTTAAATTCTTTTTTAAAGAAATAACAAAAATGTCAATTTTTGATGATTTCATTCGTACTTCCACTTTTGGTTGGAGTCCATTGAGTTCATCCAAATATTATTCAAGAACATTTTCAGGGAGCTCCAAGCTAATTGGCGATTATAACGAGGCAGGCATAACTTCTTCTCCATAACGAAGCTCCGAATCGAGTATTGACTATAATTTGATGCATTTCTGATCCGACAAGACTGTTGGGAAACAAATATCAAGATCTTCTTACCTGTCCTCTGTTTTTGGTGTCCCTCTGGATCTCCAGATCCTTCAAGAGTTTCAACCACACATCCTTCACCTTACCAGGCTCAAGGTCTTTCAAATCTATTCGAGCACAACCAATGAATTCAGCAGCCTGAATCCCTTCATCATCATAAACTTTTATTGTTAAATGTTGAGTGGATATATCTTCAACTATGAACTCAAAGTGCTCATTCCAGATCGGATTTAAGCAGTTATCCTTAAAAGAGAAACAAAATCTAGAGTTAAACATTCCACATCGGGAGATAAATAAATTACGAAGGCAACAAGAGACAGAAGTTCTCTTACAATAACTTTGCTGGTCTTTGTCCTATCACGTAGTGGACGTATAAATAACTCAACAAAAGGATCAGACTTCCCAATGATGTCCTTATTAGTCAACTCTTTTGCTTCGATGAGCTTGACTTGTAATATACCAACCGGCTTTAACTCCAGATCACTACAAAAAAACAAGAAAACATTTTAGATTGGAGATGGAGTCCTCCTTCTCTCCCTTAATATTTCAGGTACGAGAAGAAGTTAAAATTCCCTCTAGAAGATTGGAATATTCCAGATAACAATTTCTTCGAAAATAGTTCTAATAATGCAGCCCTATTCAGTAACTAGATTCCAGGAAAAGACAGTTTCATGTGCAGAAGTAGATCTTGATATAGTTTGTCTTGGTAATTAAATTGTTGCCTTCTGTATCTTGACTTAATCCTTTTGTAGACTCGATTCTTCATTTCTTCATGATTACATCTACTTTAGAACAGTCTCCAACATATGCTGATCAAAATGTTCAGAAGAAACAAATAGGCTATTAAATGAGCCAGAGGTTGCAAAAGTTGTATTTATTTCACGAGAAGACAGTTCAAATTATTCCACTTAGAATGTACCTTAGAGTGCACAAAAGCAATAAATAGGGCCAAACTATTTTCACCCTTCTTTCTCAATAAATAATCTGGTTTTTTTTCTTAGGTCTGTTATTCCGGAAATAAACCATGTTCTAACAAAACAGAACATTTTATGCGATGTCAAGCAAGAATATAGCGTTGCTTAGGAAATTGGCGCACCTATAGTCTCCTGGTAATATGGGCACAATTTTGCGGACAGGCCAAGTGATAGAATCTTCAATTGCATCCCGTATTGTACCCTGTGAAAGCAGAATGCATGCCATCAAGGAGTTGAAATTTTAGAGTCTGTTTTACCACTAAAGTACTGGTTCTCAACTAGAATTGAGGAACCTATTAACTATAAGTACTTATTGTGATGCATACTCATCGTGCATCAACTAACTAATTACAGGAAGGAAGGAAGCTAGGCCAATGATGAAACAAGGAGGCCAAGTAGGTTAATGCAGTTGATGGTAAGATTTGAAAGTCTCCATCTCTTACTCAGTTAACAAAAATCACATGCCAATGCAGCTTGAAATTCATAACCAAAAAAAAAAAAAAAGACATGAACCGCTACTCAACAGAAAGAAGGGTTCACGCAAAATGCAAGTGTATGAGAAAAGAACTATTTTTGTTAAGGCTAACTCTAGTTTTCTATTACACTTGAATAAGCAAGATATAAAACATAAGACATTTCAAACCTCGATGGCATCAGATACTCCAGGAATAGCCGAGATGTCACCACCAACAACTTTGAGAGTGAAATCCAGATTTTTCTATAGGCAGAAACATTCAGGACAAATGTTCTATCAGAACCAGGATTATCTCCAAGAAAGAAACTTAAGAAACAATTCTTTCTTCTTGTAAGCAAGATGACATGAGAACCAAATACAAATTTGAAGATGCATATCAAACATAAAGTCTGTTCTTACAACAAAATTGTCTGTAAGCCAGACGTAGTACATGAAAGCAAATGACTGAACGAGGCCAATTGACATCAATGAAAACTTATTTGTCGAGAACTTCATAGAACATATTCTAGAGGAATCATGCTCACCTTTTGACGCAAGGAGTAACAAACTGCTCCAAAACAAGGAAGCTCAGCAACTAGTGGTTTGAATATCAACCGGAAAACCCCAGTAAATCCAATATTCTTAACCTACATTGAACAGCTGAATTAGGGGAAGAGTGAACAATATGTAAAACGAATCTTGATTAGTTGTGCTGTTTCAATGAATAAAGTCTTGATCTTTCAGCAAAAATTGAATTTTTTATAGCACTGGTATTTCAAAAGGACAGGTTTGATGTAAAAGTGACTTAGAGTCAACAAAGCATGAGTATTTGTCACTTAAACTGATGGATTGTGATAGCAGATACATCAAAACAAGTATGGGTTTCGAGGGAAAGACATATCAAGAGAGACTGTTAGGAATCCCCCATCTGGTATAGATGGGCACAGAAACACCACTTTATTTCATTGCTTCTTTTAAAGCATCTGTAGACTAACAAATTTGGCTTTGCATCTTAGACTAGATTTCACTCAATGCAAATACATTATACCTTCGGGCCCAAAATTTTATGTCAGTAAACAAAAACAGATTTGAATCTGAATAAATTATGAAAGTTATATATATTCCGCCGTGAATCAAAATGTTCCGCTTACAATCAGCTACTCATATATTGCGAAACCAGAGATGTCAAAAGTACCTGTATAGGTAGTGCTACACCAACTAAAGTCTTAATATCAAGCACTATATTGGGATTTCCATCCCACTGCATTTCCAACTCCATAGTAATTTCCCCAGGATCACCATCAATAATAGAAACTCCTGAAAAAGCAAAAGGAGATGTTGGAGACTTGGAGTTACATAATCCAAGCAGATGTTCATAACTGGAAGGTAGTGGCAACAAGCCTAAAAAACTACTACTACTTGTAGCATTGGTTATGCATATTTACATCCATGTTAAATGTAAAACTACCATGCACCGTGAACATTTCTCAAAAGGAATATTCATCGTCAGAAGATAGGAGTAGCATTTAAAGTTTGAAGGTTCCGATAATTCATTTACAGAACCTACTTGCTGGATGTTTGGATATGAGAGAGCAGGAAGAAGTACCAGAACTACATCAATGTAGACCATCAAAATCTGAACTAATATGTAGGTGATGTAGTGTAATGAAAAGAAACTATAGTAAATGGATCATCTAAACAGACTTTTTAACCTGAGAGGAATATGTATATCACCCTACTCGAAGCTAAGCAATTAAAAATGGACCTTGAACTACATTCATTACTTTAACGCCATAAGAGGCAGCAACTATGAAACTAACCTGTGAATGATGGAGCCACAGTACCCAATGTGAGCTTTGAAAATTTCAGAGCAGCTAAAATAGATGGTCTATATTGCTCAAGAACTGGCTCAACCGAGGTTCTTATCAACTCTGATGCTGCCTATGCCAAGAATCAAGTGAAAACTTAAAATGAGACAACAGAAACAGTAAAAACCAAACCAAGAAAAGGGTATTCCATAGTTCTCAAAGCGCCATTACCTCATCAACATAAGGCCAAATTTTTTCTAAGTGATGGTTAAGCCAATTCAACTGTAATTCACAAAAGAAAAATACAACCATTCTTAGCAAATTGAATACTTTCAACTACTCTATTAAAACATACTTCCTCTGTTTCAATTTATGTGACAATTACTATTGGAGAGTCATATGAGTTTATCTTAGACCACTTTACTGGCAAGTGCTTTTTAAATATTTTGAATTGCTAATTATTGTAACTTATAGTACCTTTTTTATGTAGTTTATTCTAAGTCCAAAGTTACACCGAAAACTAGTTAGTTTGACCATTGTACTCCGAACTATGTCACATAATGTGAAACGGGGCGAGTATACAATAAACCAAAATTATGCAACTCAACTTTTGCTTCTGTGAGAAGACAACCCAAGAAGGGTATGCTTCAGGAGGAAGAAGTTTTCTTGAATCTTGAACAGTCATCCTAGCAAATGCTGCTATGGCTGTTGCCTAACAAATATTAAAAACATCTAATAATGAACAAGAAAAAATAATAAATTCCAATTCCAACATGCAAAAAGATCAAATAAACAAGAAAAAAGTACCAAATCAATGCGAGCTTTGGATCTATTATTCTGAAATCTAGCAAAACAAATTATTAGACCAACACCTAATGCAGCACCTAAAAAGAACCCCACAAAAAAACCCATGTTTGCTTTTCAAGAATTGAAACAAAACCAACGCAATTTGATATATATTCAGAAATTTTTCCCTTAGATTTTTTGTACAATTTTTTTTGAAAGAAAGAAGCTTTTTTTTTTTGGAGAGAAAATATTGGAGTTGTGAGTGGAAAAAAAGGAAGGAACCCGCGGGACCAGGGGGAGGGGGGAACAACAGAATTTTGATTGGGAAGTTAGGCTAGTTTTTTTAGTGTTTTTCTCTTTTCTTACATATAACAATCTAATAGTAGGACACTTTTTAGTTGCGATTTTTCCTTGGACCCTAAGAGGTCGTTTGGTACATGGAATTAGCATTATCAATTCAGGGATAAAATATAGGTCATTAAAGAGGAGCGTTACTAACATATATTTCTCTATTCAATGACTTACAAATAAAATTATAGGGTTAAACGATATCATTCATTCTACCTACTGGATTTTAATTGAATAGTTAGGCTAGTGCCACCGCTTTCTGTGCATTACACTGTAAAGATATTGAGTAATTACTAATTAAATTGATAAAGTTAGGTTTCTTCTTCTTTTGGTATTTTAAGTATGTTTTCGCCAAGAAAGCAATATATTCCTTTCTCAGAGTGTTCTGAACTTTGATGCTTGTTTATTGATTTTTTACTTTTATTAGTAGTGTGGTGTGGAAAGGAATTATTCCCAAGTTTATTGCATGTTCTTTGATGGTGTTGAAGGTTGTAGAATCTTTGATAAAGTTGTTTAAATCTTTATTATGTCTGCTCAAAAGATAAACGTGAGATTTTGAGAATTTTTATTAAGAAGAATCCCAACTCTACCTTAATAAGTTTGGGATAAGAATGAGATGAGCCTGTAAAAATTTTGCCCACAGACTACATTTGCCACTGGTATTTAGTTTGAAGCCCTCTTTTTTATTGGTCTTATATGAGATGTCACTTTTTGGAACTTCAATCTTTTTGAGCTGAAGTTCAAACCTTGTGGGTTGAACTTCATGCCTAAATTATGAAGTTTCAACTTCAATCCGTAAAGAGCTGAACTTTTAGGCATAGATGTGTAAACTTCAACTCTTGTGGATTGAAGTTGAACTTCAATCCTTGTGGGCTGAACTTGTGTGAAGTTCAACCCAAAAGGATTAAAGTTCTAAAAAATGGCCTCTCATGTAAAATCAATAAAAAAAGTGACCTCAAACTAAAGACCACTGCCAAAAGTGGCCTTTGGTGCACTTTGTCCGATGAGCCCAAGCACCGCAGAGTATTTACTTTGCACAAATGGCATTTTCTGAAGACACTATTTAATTAACTCCGATTAGTTTTAGGGGGCAAAATTTAATCTGCTAAGTTGCATTAATTATTTTTGTAACACGCAGCCACGTTTATCATAGTAAGTTGAGATAGAGTCAGCATTGTAAAATACTTGAAGAATGTCAATTTTCCGTTAAAATAAGTGTGAAAGAGTTCTTCTACCCTTCACTCTCCATCGACCATCTTCATTATACTCTAGCATAATGTCCTGCAATTTCACGCAGTATAAGATAGTTTTGTGAAGTTTAAACTTACTAAAGTAAAACACCTTGATGGGAATCAAACTCGGGATTTCAAGGAAATGGAAGGTGGTTTTCTTCAATTCCAATACAACACCGAGAACAAGTTTTCCTAAGCATTAATTATCTAGAGACAAATGAAATTACAGCTAATAATCTAAAATTTAGTATAGAAGAAAAGAAGAAATTAATTTATTTTTGGGTGAAACTGACGAATTTATATTAATATCAATTAAAACTTGGATATAGGGAGCTCTGATGAGCATAGTTATTGTCCTACTTGGCCAACATATTACATAGATTAATAGAAATAGTCCTAGTGTGAGGGATACTCTCTCATTACAAAAGCTAGAAATAGTAGAACTTGGGGGCCTGGTCATGACAAAAAGATTCCTTCTGCTCGTTGCCATTAATCCTTCCTTTGCAAGCTTGTTAGCCACACTATTTCATTCTCTGAAACAGTGATTATTGGTCACCTCGCCCATTTGCTTCATCAAGCACCTGCAATCATGGAGGATAGAAGAGTTATGGGAGTCATGGTTTAACAGCTCTAAGACCTCTATTGAGTCAGTTTCGAGATTGATAGGATACAGTTTGTTATCATGAACTAAACTGAGTCCATGCCACAGGACAAGAAGCTCACTTATGAGATGGTTTGAATGAGGAATGTGCATGAGTTTCTGACAACTCCCCTCTGATGCCACATTTATTAATTGAAGATGCACCATCAACGTTGAGTTTGTATGTTTGGGGTTTTGGAAGGTGCCATTTGATGTCGATAGAGGAGGAGGCCTGGCTTCTGGGAGGAGAAATCTTTAGGGTACAAAATTAAGATGTGTTTAGCATGTATGGTAGATAAGTAGGGCTTATTAGTGAGGTTATTATGATGGTTGTTATTCCTATTTAATCAGATGTGCCAAAGAAGGTTAGGGAAATAGTCTTTCCAGGAATAATGTTTTGAAAGTGTCTGGCTTAGGGTATGTGATGCACGCCGAAGTGCTGATCAAGTGCTTGACAATCTACCGAAATCAATGAATGATCCACCGAGGCCAATGACATGAAGCCAAGCCAAATTGCTACATGACATGCACATTCAGTTGGCTTGGTCGGGAGGAAGCATGTGTTCGGAAGAAGAGTGGCAAAGTGTGGAGCCGAAGGCCACATCTTCAAATTTGAGCCCGAGGACAAAGTGACCGAACACCAACTCTTGGCGCTGAGCAGCACAGAGCCGAACACAACAAATTGTGTTCGAAGACAAGTGGGCGCCCGATGACAAATGTGTTCGAGCAAGGAACCGAGCATCGAATTCAAGGCTGCCGAACACTCACTAAGTGTGATCGAGCAAGCAACCAACCAAACACCGAAGTCAAGGCTGCCGAACACACATTAGTTCAGCCCTGCGTGGCTTGCTTTTATTGGTCACCTGTGACCATTTACTATTTTATCCTTAGCGTAGTCTATAAATACTCCTTTACATTTCATTTTGAGGAAGTTGTTGATGAATATTTGATATAGCAGTTGCTATTTGAGTGTCTCCGATGGAGCCCGAACTCCGTTGTGGGATTTTAAAGAACTTGTGTCAATCGGTGTGAGTCGTTTGAACATTTTCTTCTTGGTCATTCAATTTGCAAGAAGCTTGTTCTTCTTGAAGATTGTTGCTTAGCATAGGTGCATTTTGAACTCCGGTTCGATCGAGCTTGAGACAAGTTCCTCAATGTTCTTTTGAATCGAAGCAAGATTTGTCCTTCTTCTATCTTTATTTTCTTGTCATTTTCCGCGTTTCCTTCGTGTTAGCTTACTCTCGGGTTTGCTTACACCATCTTGGTATCAGAGCAAGGTTTGAGCTTGTTTCTACAACCTCAAATCCTGTTCGTTTATCTCGTGCTTTGTGTCTCCAGTTTCGGCTTTCTTCCTTGTTGTTTATTGTTGTTGATGTGGTGTTGTTATTACCAAAAAAAAAGTAAAAAGTAGAAAAGAAAAATTCAAAAATTTTGGTTGATTTGTTAGTTGTTTGAATCAAACAACCATTGATTTGTGTTCACCATTGTTTCCTGATTCCAACGAGCACCTGTCGTACACGATTGTCGACTAGGGTTTCATGGTGAATTTTTGGACTGTTTGGACGTGGTGGTGACTGATATCAAACCCCAGCGTGTTTTGGTTGTTACCGATGAAGACTGGTGGTTCTTGATTGTTTTAGGTTGTGTTTTAAGCTTAAAATTTGAAGTTCTGTGATTTGAGCATTGTCCGTACGCTGGAAACTTGTTACATTGTAACAGTGTACGGACGATGTTAAGCTTGTTCTTAGCTCAAAGGAATTTCGAACTGATTTCCTCTGTTGTTGTTGATGCCGGAGTGAAAGGCAACTCAAAATCTGTTAAAATTCTTGGTCAGTGAACAAAGTAAGTTTGTCCGTACGCCGGAGTAAAACGTCACTGTTCCATTAAGGAAGAAAGGGGTAAAGTGTAAAGATCAAAACCCCAGGTGAAAAATTAGTCGGCTAGAAAAGGAAATTGGATAAGGTAAAACCCTATCCGTACCAAGGAGGGACCACTTTTGTACGAACAAGGGTTGGTGTGTTCGAAAAAGATTCCGAAGAGGAACCGAATGGTAGATTCTCCTAAGTTTTCACTTTTCTTGTGTTCGATAAATCGAGTTGGTGGATCTCTGGAGTAATTCTTCCTACTCGAGGTCGTACTAACTCATTTGAGCTTATAGGAACTTGTGCGTGGGGTGACCGAAGTCCAAACTTCGTAGAAAACTTCTTTGACTTCCCGAAGCGTAGCGTCCGCTCCATCGAGTCATATCAATTCACTCATCCCGAAGGAGACAGTGTTACTTGTAAAATTCGAAGGAACTGAGAGAAGTTGATCAACCGAGGAAGCCATTGGCTACAAGTTCTTGAGTGACCAAAACCGAACCCATAAATTGAGTGGACCCGAGTGCCACCCATCAAAGGTGAGGGAGTGTATGAGGTAATTTCTAAACTTAACATTTTATTTGGTCTTTGATTCGTGCATGTACCATGTCTGGGAATGGAGGCGAAGGCAAAGGCATTGAGAAGCCCTAAGTGTCGTTAGCCGATCTCATGGATGCGATACAAGGCATCAGTGCCGAAGTAAGAGCAAGAGAGTGTGTTCGTCGCCTTACCTGGGTCCGGCGCTGGAACTAGTAATTCCACTCCGATGAAACCTGAGGTGTTTGCTAAGCTCCTTCGACAAAAATAGTTGAAGGGCGAGGCTGAACGAAGTGAAGCTGTGGGCAATCCCCGAGCTAATCAACACCTGGGCAATCCCCAAGTGCAGCAACGAAACTTGGGCAATCCCCAAGCTTATTATCAAAACTTGGGCATTCCCCGAGGAGATAGACTACCACTTCCGATGGCCCGAAGACAAATTGGAGCCGTTGATGAAGAGGTCGATGGCGAGGAAATTCCCGAAGCTGAATATGAACCACCATTCGGTCAACGAAGGTAGGTTTAACGAGGTCGTGGAAATTTCCGAGGTCGAGGCCGAGGCACAAATGTTGATCGAAATATTGAGCGTGAGGCTCATGACTTTTATGATGAGTATCTAGAAGAGATTCGAGGTGCTCGAGATTCAAACTTGAACGGTGTCAAGATCACTATTCCACCCTTCAGAGGAACTAGTGATCCGGACGAGTATCTTGAGTGGAAGCTTAAAATGGAACGAATCTTCGAAACCAATGTGATGACCGAAGAGAGAAAAGCTGCACATGCTATTGCTTCATTTGAAGCGTATGCATCAACGTGGTGGGAGGCTGACAAAAGGTTGAGACGAAGGAATGTTTATCCCGAAGTCACCACATGGGTGCAGTTGAAAAGAGCAATGGACACTAAGTATTTGAGTGCCAAGTATCGGCAAACTCAACTTCAAAAGCTCTATGAGTTGAAGCAAGGGTCCAAGTCAGTTCAAGAGTATCATGATAAGTTCTTGAGAATTCGATTGAATCTTGATTTAGAAGAAGATGACGAGCAAGCCACCATTTGATTCAAAAATGGCTTGGCTTAGGATGTGTCATCTCGATTGAGAATGCATGTGTATCACTCATTGGAAGATGTGTTCGAAGCTGCTACCGAAGCTGAGAATGGGTTAAGGACGATAAGACAAACTGGTATCGAGGAGTCACTACTTCAACTCCTTTGAACCGAAGTAAAGAATGGAAAAGTCCAAATCCACCCTTCGAGGGGGGTGTGACCGTTAACCAACCAAGAGAAGTGGGAGGTAAAGTTCAACTTAATTCTCCTAGTGCTTCAAGTATTCACTGTCATAAATGCAAAGGTTATGGTCACATGGCAAAAGAGTGTCCAACTCGCAAAGTTATGCTTGTGCTCGACAATGGAGATGTTTGTGAGCAAGCGAGTGATACCGAGGAGGAAAATTTCGAGGAGATTGACCGAGCTGAAGAGGATGATGGTCGTGAAGCTGCCAAAGCTGATCATCCGGAAATGTTTCTTGTAGTTCGATGGAATTTGAGCTGTATGACTCTTCAAGAAGAGGACAACCAAAGAGAAAACTTTTTTCATGCCCGATGTCGAGTGAGGGGGAAAGTTTGTTCGATGATCATTGATTCGGGTAGTTGTGCAAATGTGGTGAGCCAAACCTTGGTTTCACAATTGGGACTACCTACTTTGAAACATCCCCTTCCTTACCGATTACAATGGTTGAATGAGTGTGGAGAATTGAGGGTTGTCAAACAAGTGTGGATCAAGTTTAGAGTTGGAGAATATCAAGATGAGATGACGTTCGATGTGGTATCGATGCAAGCTTGTCATTTGCTATTGGGTCGACCATGGCAGTATGATCGGTCGGTTGTTCACAATGGAAGATCCAACACTTACACTACTAAGCTCGAAGGGAAGAGTTTCATACTCAAACCCTTGTCTCCAAAACAAGTCAGCAAGGACTTTTAAAAGAATGAAAGAATTGAAAGAAGCGGCCAAAGCTAAGCTTCCGATGGGAACAAAATTTATGGCCGAAGACAAAAATTCACCGCCCGAAGTAAGAAACATCTGTGCAATCATGCAACCGGGTGAGTATCTACGAGGCAACGACCACGATCAGATGATGATTTGCCTCGTGCACAAGGGTATCTTTCTAAACTCTAATGATAATTTTTCTAACGATAACCCTTTGCCTAGTGCTGTACAAAGTGTTTTGCAGGACTTCGGAGACATATTTCCCGAAGAAATGCCAGGTGGATTGCCTCCATTGAGAGGAATCGAGCACTAAATTGACTTCGTACCGGGGTCTCAAATCTCTAACAAACCTGCACACCGGTGTAATCTCGAAGACACCAAAGAGCTCCAAAGGCAGGTTGATGAGTTTCTGAACAAGGGCCTTGTTCGAGAGAGCTTGAGTCCTTGCGTCGTTCCTGTTATCCTTGTCCCAAAGAAAGATGGAACTTGGCGAATGTGTGTTAATTGCCGAGCAGTCAACAAAATTACGGTAAAGTATCTTCATCCTATTCCTCGATTAGATGACATGCTAGATGAGTTAAGTGGTTCTTCATGCTTTTTGAAGATAGACCTCAGGTCCGGTTACCACCAAATCCGAATGAAACCCGGAGACGAGTGGAAAACCGCATTCAAGACCAAATTCGGTCTCTATGAATGGTTAGTGATGCATTTTGGCCTCTCTAATGCACCGAGCACTTTCATGCGACTGATGAACCATGTGCTCAAACTGTTCATAAATAAGTTTGTTGTCGTTTACTTCGATGATATCCTTATTTATAGTAAATCTGTGGATGAACATGTTGAACACCTAAGGCTAGCGCTTGATAAGCTTAGAGAAGAGAAGTTATATGCTAACTTCAAGAAATGTGCCTTTTGTGTTGAGCGTGTAGTCTTTCTTGGAATTGTTGTGAGTGTTAACGATGTTGAAGTCGACGAGTCGAAAGTCGAAGCCATCAAAGATTGGCCAACTCCAACCTCAGTATCGTAAGTTCGTAGCTTCCATGGTTTAGCTAGCTTTTACCGAAGGTTTGTTCGTGACTTTAGCACTGTGGCAGCTCCTTTAACCGAGCTGGTAAAGAAAAACTATCCATTTGTGTGGGGAGAGACCCAAGAGAGGGCCTTCCAAGAGTTGAAATGGAGGCTTTGCTCTGTCCCGTTGTTGCAACTCCCTGACTTCGGCAAAGCATTCGAAGTCGAGTGTGATGCGTCCGGAGTTGGGATTGGAGGAGTGCTTATGCAAGAATCGAAGCCGATCGCTTACTTTAGCGAAAAGCTTAAGGGTTCAACCTTAAACTACTCTACGTATGACAAGGAATTGTATGCCCTCGTTCGAGCACTCGCCCATTGGCAACATTATCTGTGGCCTCGAGAGTTTGTGATTAAAAGTGATCATGAATCTTTGAAACATCTCCGAGGTCGGAGAGATTAAACCGAAGGCATGCCAAATGGGTTGAATTCATTGAGAGTTTTTCTTATGTAATTCATTACAAAAAGGGAAAAGACAATGTTGTGGCCCGCTATCGAGAAAATTTGCATTAGCGACCACTCTCGCCTTGAGGCTTATGGGATTCGAAAGCATCAAGTTGATGTATGAAGACGATCCCAAACTAAAATACGTTCGTGACGCAATCTTGAGTGGCCGAAGGGTTGAGAAATATCAGTGGCACGATGGCTACCTCTTCAAGAATGGGAGGGTTCGTGTGCCTGTGTCATCGTGGAAAGAGCTCTTAGTCCGAGAAGCTCACTTCGGAGGCTTGATGGGACAATTCGGTGTCGACAAAACTCTTGGTATCTTAACTGAGCAGTTCCATTGGCAAAAAATACGATGAGATATGGAAAAGCTTTGCAACGCTTGTCTCGTTTTCAAGAAAGCTAAATCGAAGTCCAACCCTCATGGTTTGTATACCCCGTTGCCTGTGCCTGATCGACCTTGGGTTGATATATCCATGGACTTTGTGTTGGGGTTATCGAGGTTGGGGGGAGGACATGATAGCATCTTTGTTGTCGTGGATCGATTTTCTAAAATGGCTCACTTTATTACTTGCAAGAAATGCGACTGTGCACAACATGTTGCTTCGTTGTTTATTGCTCATGTGTTAAAATTGCATGGTGTGCCACGTGAAATTGTGAGTGATCGAGACTCAAAGTTCTTGAGTCATTTTTGGAAATGTTTGTGGGGTGCCCTCGGCACCAAACTACTATTCTCGACGTCTCACCATCCTCAGACTGATGGACAGACCGAGGTAGTTAACCGAACATTGGGATCTTTGCTTCGAGTAATGACCAAAGGCAAGGTCGGAAACTGGGTTGATCGTTTGCCAATGATAGAGTTTGCATACAATCGAACGGTGCATCGAATGATAAATATGACCCCGTTCGAGTGTGTGTACGGTTTTAATCCTTTGATTCCACTTGATCTAACCCCATTGCCTCGAGATATTGTTATTGATTTTAAAGGTACTCACCGAGCCAAAGCTTTGCTCGAATTACATGCCAAGACAAAGAAGAATCTCGAGGAAGCTTATGCCAAAGTGGCCTTGAAAAAGAAGAAGGGGCGAAAGAAGTTGGAGTTGAAGAAGGGAGATTGGGTTTGGGTTCACTTCCGAAGAGAGCGATTCCCGAACCAAAGGAAAGGAAAGTTGGCACCTCGAGGGGATGGTCCATTTCAAGTGCTGAGCAAGATTAACAATAATGCTTATGTGATCGACCTCCCAGGTGAGAATAATGTGTCCAACACTTTCAATGTTGCTGATTTAACTCCTTGTGTTGTAGGCCAAGTACCGGGGACAGATGCCGAAGCGATTTCGAGGACGAAATCGTCTCAAGAAGGGGAGGATGATGCAGCCCGAAGTGCTGATCAAGTGCTCGACAATCTACCGAAGTCAATGAATGATCCATCGAGGCCAATGACACGAAGCCAAGCCAAATTGCTACATGACATACACATTCAGTTAGCTTGGTCGGGAGGAAGCATGTGTTCGGAAGAAGAGTGGCAAAGTGCTGGAGCCGAAGGCCACATCTTCAAATTTGAGCCCAAGGACAAAGTGACCAAACACCAACTTTTGGCGCTGAGCAGCACAGAGCCGAACAAACAAACTGTGTTCGAAGACAAGTGGGTGCCCGATGAAAAATGTGTTCGAGCAAGCAACCGAACATCGAATTCAAGGCTGCCGAACACTCATTAAGTGTGATCAAGCAAGTAACAAAGCACCGTAGTCAAGGCTGCCAAACACACATTAGTTCATCCCTGCGTGGCTTGCTTTTATTGGTCACCTATGACCATTTACTATTTTATCCTTAGCGTAGTCTATAAATACTCCTTTACATTTCATTTTGAGGAAGTTGTTGATGAATATTTGATATAGCAGTTGCTATTTGAGTGTCTCCGATGGAGCCCGAACACCGTTGTGGGATTTTAAAGAACTTGTGTCAATCGTTGTGAGTCGTTCGAACATTTTCTTCTTGGTCATTCAATTTGCAAGTAGCTTGTTCTTCTTCAGGATTGTTGCTTAATATAGGTGCATCTTGAAATCCGATTCGATCGAGCTTGAGACAAGTTCCTCAATGTTCTTTTGAATCGAAGCAAGATTTGTCTTGCTTCTATCTTTATTTTCTTGTCATTTTCCGCGTTTCCTTCGTGTTAGCTTACTCTCGGGTTCGCTTGCTCCAGTATGTCTTATATAAGTCAAGATAGTGAGTGTCAGGTGAGAGATTGAGCGACATGTGAGGGTATAAATGATGCCATAGATAAAAAAAAAAGGAGCAATGAATGGAGATGTGATCTATGGTCTCATATACTCCAAGGTAAGTGGGTCACTCAGGAGAAATATTAATTCAATGTGATTGAGGTAAGCTCTTGTTGGAAGGCGTTTGTGATAGTAAAGCCGTAAAAAAATACTTAATCTTGTTATAAGTGTTAGATTTCCGGATCCAGTCAAAGTTAAAGGGGTTGTTCTTGGAAGGTTTAATAAGATTTCTAGTTGATTTTGTTGTGAAAAGACCTGAATTTGTGAGGCTCCAAAAAGGTCTATCTTTGGTCTGGGGAAATCTAGGGAAGTGAGATCTCTTAATCTTATCCAAGATCAGGGTTGGGAGAACAAAGAAATAGAATTTAAGTTAATAGCCTTGTGAGTTAAACAGTTAACAAGAGAACGATTTACTTTATTTTCCTACAAAGGACCTTCAATGCTATCCCTAAGAGAAGAGTGATCAGGGATCCATTTATCATGCCAAAAGTTAATGCTCTTGTCATCATCTATGGACCAGCTCATTGCAGGTTTTCAAAGATTCCATGCTTTCAAGATGTTGGCCCAAATACCAGTTTTCTTTCTAGTAGAGTGACAGTTTCTGGGAAGAAATTTATCATTCTCAACATGCACCTCAGCGAGCCATCAACTCTGTCCAGGCGTTTTGGTGGGCGGCACATACCATACAACTTCCAGTTTTTTGATCGCGGGGGTGTTGGCAAGCGACGCCTTTCATACAGCATTCAGCTTTTTGCACGTGGGCGGTATTGAAGGCGACGCCTTTCACACAGGGCAAAACAGTGGATACGATTTTTGTACAAGCTTTTCTCGAGCGGCGCATGAGTACAGCCTTCACAAGTTGGGGGCGATTTTAGAGGTGACGCCCGTGCTACAGCTTCCCATTATCTGGTGGCATGCTTCTTTCACTTGTTTCAAGTCATCAAAGGTTGATCCATGATCATCAAATAGGACATGTTACAATCCAAAAAACTAAGAAAAGAATGGTAGTTCATGTGATTAATAGGAGTATACTTTATCACTTAGAATTTTCATTATAGCTAGTAGTTTGTTTGTAAAGCTTAGTGTCAAGTTATTATGTTTGCTTCCGTTGGTGGTATTAGCATTTTCATATGCTCATTCCAGTAGGGTGACTATAGTAACTTGGCATGTAGCTATTACTACTCTAGCTAGCCATTATTTAGTTTTAGCAATTTCGTATTTCATTCATTATTGTAAAGACCGTATTTATTATTTTTATTTATTTATTATTAATAAAATTAGCCGCTAAGCTACATGCTTAGTGGTATTTTCTAAAAAAAAATAACATCCCTTTTCGGGGTAATGACAGATTTCCAACTCAGAAGATGAATCCTAGATTTTTCAGCCGTGGAGCCCCAAAGAAAATTTCGTTCGATTCTATCAATATCATTGCAAGATTCTTTTTGGAAACTTATGAAATTTCATGATATAGTTTGGGATGGTAGTTAGGGTTGCGCGACCTTCCATGTTAAGGCACTTAGATTTCCACCCACTTAATGTTTTGTTCAATGAGTCTATAATTGGTTGGAAATCTTTTGATTTAGGGGTTTTGTCAAAGATGGGGAATCCAAGGTACTTTCCAAAATTATTGTAACATCTAATATTAAGATTGCAAGCCAACACTTCCTAGACGGTGGGATCACAATTATTTAAGAAGATGACTCTAGATTTTGAAAGATTGAGCTTTTGGCCTAATTGAGAACAGAAAGAATAGAGAGTAGAGATAATACTTTCACAACTAACACTTAGTAGCTTCAGAGAATAGAGTGAGATCATCCGCAAAGAAAATGTGGGATATTTGGGGACCTGTCCTAGAAAGACTTATAGAAGACCAAATACTAGAGTAAACCTGCCTATTAATCATTCTAGAAAGCATTTCTAAGCAAATGATGAAGAGGTAAGAGAATAGGGGGTCACCCTGTCTTCTGCCTCTAGTAGGAGTGAAGTGGCCGTTAATGAGGATAGATATAGAGGATGTAGAGATACGAGGCATGATGATTGTGATGATTATTTGAGGGAAGTTTAGGTATTGAAGGGATTGATGAACAAAAGACCATTCAATTCTGTCAAAAGCCTTTTCTAGATCAATTTTGATGGCAATCAAACCCTTACCACCCTTTTTCTGTTTGAAATGGTCCATAATTTCATGGATAATGATGGCGCTGTCACTAGTGTTTATGCCTAAATTTGTACGTCTAGGTTAAATAATTAATTATGAATGAGGTCACAAGAAATAAAGTAAATTATGATGGTAAAGTAAGTAAATACGATGAAATAGAGACAAGTAAATAAACAAGAAATAATTGAGAAAGCAAAGTAAATCTTATTCCTTGAGAGTAGCCAAAGTTGATGGTGAATCATGTGTTATGTACAATACAATGTAAGGAGGGGTATTTATATTAGTGATATCCAATCCTAAATAAGGTAAAATACAAGTACTAATAGGGCCATTGGCCTATAACTCAAGGTGGTGGTATACTTAACCCTAACTAGGAGATTGTAAACCCAAGGCAACGGGATGTGTGCCTTGCACCCTATGACCAAAACGCCTAAACGGTCATTGGCTCTAAGAGCGGGCGTATATCCTCAGTGCCCGGTGACTTGTAAGATAAGTCTAGTCTCGCCAGCTGGACTCGTATCCCCGTAGCAATAGGTGGCGTATTTTTGCCCACAGAGTCAGACCCCCCACTTGCTGAGTGCTGACGCAAGAAGTCAGAAAGTGAAAGCGGTGTGATATAAAAAGATATCTCACCGACTTCTTGAGACTCGCAGTTTCTGTGACCAAGAATGATATTGAACTCTTCGAGAACTTTGCGTGCTTCCTTCTGATTGGCTTATCGCCATTCCTTGCACCTTTCTGAAAAATGCTAATGACCGCTCTGAATCGTTTCATATCTCCAGTAATAATGATACTTGACCATTTCGTGCCTCATCCTTATCACTTTCTGTCTATAAATAGTGGCTTCATGACAGTGGAAAAATCACAACTCTTCTTCAGAAAATAATTCGCCTCTTCAGTAATATCCTATAATAGTGAGAAGTTTTTCTATAAGGATGTTTGCCTTTGATCATGGTTTTATATTCCCAAAAAACCTTCTTCACTTTGTGAATACGTGGCATGAGGAGACTATGAGGGGAGCCTCATCCGCAATTTTCTTCTTTTCTTCCTTCGTTTGTGATAGAATGGTAGAAGTCCCCCGAGCCATGATGTGCAACCGAGAATTTACTGGAGGTATTCTTTGGAAGGCCTTCATCGTGACAGACGTATCAATTCTAGCGCGCTCTATCATCATGTGTGGCAATTTGCTGTGATATTCTTCTTGTCATGTGGCGCAGTTCAGCAGAGGAAATTCAACCCCTTTCTGGCTTCTTGTAGTTCGCTCATCTCCTAGTTGCTAGGTAACATATCCCGGAAGCAACTCATTTTGCACAAGGAGTGCTTTCTGGGATATCCTCTCATTCTTCGAGCGGTTGATGCTTGAAAGCATTCTCCATACCAACAGCGTTCAGGGTAGTTGTATAGCTCTAGCCTATTTCTTGACTTTGGAGTTTGCATAAGCTTCCAATCATTTAGGGGAAGAGAGAATATAAGGCATTTTCGAGATTCATAGTGATTCCTCATTGGAGTCTCTCCGAGTGAATCCAAGTGAACTCTTCGGTGCCCGTTCTGCTGCCTCTGCCATTCTGCTGAGGGATGCCTCAGTCGGGCTGACTTTCCTCCCCCCGTGGTGCAGTATAACAAAGATGTTGCAGCTTGGGGTACCGGGTTGGAAATTTTGCCTTCGAATCCCGGGAGAAAATTCGATGCAAGAGCTACAATCCAGATGAAGATTCTCTGGGGATGCAAATACAGAGGAACTTGCAGTTTTAGTCTTTCCTTTCCTTTTTTTTCCTACAATTGTTATAAACAAATATTGTATTCAGGAAGAACTAAATGTATATTTTTGGGCCCGTTTTGTGGCGTATTGACTTAAATTACTTGTCTTTGTTTGTGACATTTTTTAATTTTCGCTGTAAATAATAATTAATGCTAAGTTATGCCTCTGTGAGCATTTGCACCTAAGAATTAGATGGCTTCCGGTCGTCTTGACTGTTCAAGTTATTTAAGAACGTCTGTCAGTATGCCTGCCTTGAGCAATTACATCCTTTGTGCACCGATAGACGGCGGATAGGTTGCATCCGTAGTAGATGGCTGATTGCACCCACAATGGGACGACTTTAGCCCGTGTGGAAATGGTCCTTTTGCGTTTTAAGACAAAACGTCTTCGCTTAGTACGCGAGTATTTAAGACTTTTTGGCACTACGCGGATAGACGTCCCCATCGTCGTGTAGGTGCAATTGTTGATTTAACGAGATCAACGCTTGATTAATGCCTGGTGGTTGAGTTAGACCAGCGAGTAGTGTACTCTACTTTTTCTAGTAAAAAGTGAGTGTATTACTTCAACTTAGGTCTGGTCAGGGCTATGAATAGTTGGATCTTAGATGGATCTAAATAAATGAGTAAAACTGACTAAGTAAGATAATAGGCACGGAGCCATGTGAAAATAAGGAACGGGGCTAAGTGCCCATTGTAAAACAAAGAACGGGGCGGAGGGCCGGTGTAAATAATTTTGAGAAGACTAGGAAAAAGAAAAATACAAATCTCGAGTATTCGGGCTTAATCAGCCTTTCAAGAGTAGTACTTATTTAGCCGTGTGATATTCAGTTATTTGGAATGGCTATCCCTTCCATGTCTTCGAGAACGTACACACATTTTCCAGCGTTACCCCACACTTTGTACCGTCCTTTCTAATTCGGAGCGAGTTTTCCTGCTCCGGCCTGCTTGGTGTTCTGAGTAACTTTGTGAAGGACCAGGTCCTCGATGTTGAAGGATCGTGGATTCGCCCTTGCATTGTAATATTGCTCTACTCGCTGTTTCTGGGCTGCGAGGCGGATGGTTGCTATCTCCCGTTGTTCGTCCAAAAGATCAAAGGATTCCTTCAGGGCTTCGTTGTTGGGCTCCTCTTCGGTGAACGTCCATCGTAAACTGGATTCTCTAATTTCTAAAGAAATCATTGCTACTGTTCTGTACGTCAGTGAAATGGTGTTTCTCCGGTGCTGGCTTTGGATATAGTTCGATAGGCCCATGGACTCCAGGCAGTTCTTGGGGCCATCTTCCCTTAGCCTTCTTGAGCCGCTTTTCATATTCTCCACTATCGTCTTGTTTGAGGATTCAGCTTGGCCGTTGGCTGAAGGGTGGTAAGGAGTGGAGGTTATCCTCTTGATTTCACATTCCTTCAGAAAAGCAGTGATTTTGTCGCCTATGAATTGGAGACCGTTATCGCAGGTGATTTCTGCTACAATCCCAAATCGGCACATAATGTTTTTCTAAATAAACTCTATGAATTCCTGCTCTCGGATCTGGGCGTATGCGGCTGCCTCGACCTATTTGGTGAAATAGTCTATCATAATAAGAACGAACTTGACACCACCGAGCGCTTTAAGCATGGGCGTTACGATGTCCATCTCCCATTTCATGAAAGGCTATGGTGCTGTTACTGAATATAATAACTTCGCCGGCTGATGAAGCACATGGGAGAACCTCTGGCAGCTATCACATGCCCGTGCGAACTTGCTCGCGACATCTTACTTTCATGGCCAGAAATAGCCGCCCTGATTAACTTACGAGCTAGGGACCGCCCACCAGAGTGATTTCCGCATTATCCTTCGTGGATTTCTCTGTGTGCGTAATCCGTCTGGGAAGGACCCAAACATTTAGCCAAAGGTCTGCTAAACATTCGCCTGTACAACTCTCCATTGATTAAGACGTAGCGAGCCGCTTGAGCGCTTAACCTTCTACTCTCCTTCCGGTACTCTGGGAGCGTTCTGTTGTTGAGATATTTAATGATCAGGTGCCACCAGTCCTATGATGATCCTACTGCGTTGACTTTGCAGCGCTTCACATCTGCGTAAATTAACTCAATAGTAGAAATCGGGTTGTCTGCATTTAATTCTACAGTGGCCGCTAGGCTGGCTAGGGCATCAGCCTCCGCATTTTTTTCTCTTGGTATCTGATTGATTGTCCATTTTTGAAAATTTTTCAGACATTTCTCCACTCTAGCCAGGTACTCTTGCATGCGGGCGTCCTTGGCGGTGTATGCTCCGGTCACCTGGTTCACCACGAGCTGAGAATCACAGTTGATGCTGACCTCTCTGGCCTCCAATATGTAAGCTAATTCCAGGGCTTGAATTATAGCTTTATATTCTACTTTGTTGTTCGTCATCTGGGAGCAGCTGACAACTTTTCTGAACACCTTCTTTGTTAGGGATTCGATATCTAAACCAAGCCCGACACCTTTTACATTCGAGGCACTATTGGTGTGGATGACTCATTCCTCAGGGGTAATGCCTTCTATCATCTTACGTTCCTCCTCGGCCTTCAGCATTAAATCAGCGCTGAAGTCGATGACAAAGTCCGCGAGAAATTGCAATTTGATGGTTGTTCTGGATTGATAAATGATGTCATACTCGCCGAGCTCGACAGCCCACTTCGCCAACCTACCTGACAGCTCGGGCTTGTGCAATACGGTCTGTAATGGAAAAGTGGAAACCACGACAATGGTGTGACTCTGAAAATACAGCTGTAGCTTCCTTGCTGCCATGACTAGGGCAAGTGCGAGCTTCTCTAGATGTTGGTACCTTGTTTTTGCGTCTAGGAGAGACTTGCTGACATAGTACACTGATGATTGCGCCCTATTCTCTTCTCGTACCAGGACAACGCTAACAACGACTTTGGACACCGCTAGGTACAGTAATAAAGGATCTCCCTGTCGTGGCTTGGTAAGCAAGGGGGGATTTGCCAGATACTGTTTTAGCTCTTTTAACGCCTTGCTGCATTGTTCCATCCACTTAAAGATTTTATTCTTCTTCAGGACATTGAAGAATTGATGACACTTCTCTGATGACCGCCAGATGAACCGGCTGAGTGCTGCGATCCGGCCATTGAGCCTTTTAACTTCCACTTCATTCTTCAAGACCTTCGGTATTGCCTTGATTGCCTCGATCTTTACCGGGTTCGCTTCTATGCCCCATAAAGGCACATTTCTCGGGGTTGAGCTTCATCCCAAACTTGTCCAGGATATCGAATGCTATCTCCAGATGGCTAATGTGATCTTTGGCGAATTCTTACTTGACTAGCATGTCGTCGATGTAAACTTCTATGGTCTTGCCAATCTGCTCCTTGAACATCAGGTTCACTAATTTTTTATAAGTCGCTCCTGCGTTCTTCAGTACGAAAGGCATCACTCTATAACAATAAGTCCCCCTATCAATGATGAAAGAAGTCTTGATCATCTGGTTCATGAGGATCTGATTGTATCGCTAATATGCATCTAAAAAACTCAAGGCCTCATGCCCTGTCGTTGAATCGATGAGTTGATCAATGTTAGGCAGTTGGAAAGAATCCTTTGGGTATGCTTTGTTTAGATCCGTGAAGTCGATGCACATCCTCCACTTTCCGTTTTGCTTGGGGACCACTACGATATTTGATAGCAAGTTGGGGTATTGAACCTCGCGAATAGAACCATTGTTGAGTAGTTTCTCGAATTCTTCATGGACCGCATGCCCCTACTCGCGGCTTACTGGTCGTTTCTTCTGCTTGATTGGCTTGAAGTTTAGATCGACGTTTAGGTTATGCGTGATAACACTAGTCGATATTCCTGGCATGTTAGTGTGTGTCCAGGCGAAGGTACCTGACCGAGCACGCAGGAAGTTAGCATATTCTTGTTTTGCTTCGGCAGAGAGCTTGGCCTCTACGCAGAATTCTTGTCTGGAACTTTCTCGTCAGAGATTACTGGATCAAGGTCATCAACTGTAGCTTTAGTCGGTTGATCTTCTTCCTCCGGGCCGGAGAGTATGATAGTTGGTTCACGGGATCTAGTCACCTCATGGACCCCGTATTTTAGGGGTACGCTAGTGACCAGGCTGGGCCCAAGCAACTTGTCCAGCTTCTTCTTCTGATTTTTGGTCTCTTTCTTGGTGGAATCGATCACTGCAGTCATGTAAATATTCCGAGATAGCTTCTATCCCCCCTGAATTTCTTTTACCCTGTAAAGAGTCGGTATTTGAGAACCTGGTGAAGTGTGGAGGGCACTGCGTATATTTCGTGAATCCAGGGTCTCCCAAGGATAATGCTATACGAGAGGTTGCATGTCATTACATGGAAAGAAGTCAACCGCGCTGTACCTGGAAGAGGATTTCTCCCACAGACTTCTCGCTGGAACTGTTAAAGCTGGTTAAAGTGTACGGGCTAGGGATTATGTGACCTTGCACCTCCATCTGACAGATAACCTTCCAGTGAATGATATTGACTGTACTGCCGGGGTCCACTAACATACGTTTGACTCGAGCAACATGTACCTGTAGAGTAATTATTAAGGCGTCATCATGAGGGTGGCGGGCCCGCTGTAAATCTCCGTCATCAAACTCGATAGTGTTAAGGCGTGGCTTTTTGGCTATTTGCTGGTGAACCTTGCAGACCATGATGGCCTGGGTTTTATTATTTCTGACTCCGGGCCCCCGAAGATCGTGTTGATGGATCTCTTATTTGCCGACTGTGCTCCTTGATGAGGGTCAATATGCTGGTACAACCCTAAACTTGACGACGGATAACTGGATTTTGATCTTAGATAGTAGTTCACGATTTCGGCTGTACTGACCGAGTCATGGATTATCTGTTGGATCTCGTTATCGGTATGTCGTATGGCGGTACTGCAGTTTGACATGGCTGCGCCTTTTTCTTCGTAGAGTACCTACAATTGTCTAGGCCCCACAGTGAGCGCCAAACTGTTTATGCCTAAATATATACGTCTAGGTTAAAAATTAATTATGAATGAGGTCACAAGCAATATGGTAAATTACGATAGAAAAGTAAGTAAATACAATGAAAATAAAGACAGGTAAATAAACAAGAAATAATTGAGAAAGCAAAGTAAATCTTATTCCTTGAGAGTAGCCGAAGTTGATGACGAATCATGTGTTATGTAAAATACAATATAAGGAGGGGGTATTTATGGTAGTGATACCCAATCCTAAGTAAGGTAAAATACAAGTACTAATAGGGCCATGGGCCTACAACTCAAGGCTGTGGTATAGGAAATCCTAACTAGGAGACTGTAAACCCCAGGCGATGGGATGTGTGCCCTGCGCCCTGTGACCAAAATGCCTAAACGGTCATTGGCTCTAGGAGCAGGCGTATATCCTCAGTGCCCGGTGACTTGTAAGATAAGTCTAGTCTTGCCACCTGGATTCATATCCCCGTAACAATAGGTGGCGTATTTTTACCCACCCAACTAGTATTTATGATCTTAAGGGAATAGTTAGGACTAGTAATATCATTTAGAAGAGGCTTACGATTTACAACTACTTTGGTGATGATCTTGTAAATAGTGTTGAAAAGGCTAATGGATCTAAAGTTTTCGATTTTGTTAGCATTTTCAAATTTTGGGAGAAGGGTTAGGTAAGTTCTATTAAATTCCGGAGGCATGAAACAAAAATAAAAAATATCATGACACTATTTGATGACTGATTTCCCAACAATATTCCAATATTTTTTAGAAAAAAAGATGTAGGCCATCTGGCCCTGGAGAGTTAAAAGGTTTAAAAGCGTTTATAGCCTCTATGATTTCAAAGTCAAGAACTTTTTTATTGAGATGAAGCTTGTCATCTTCAGAAATGGTTGGCTGAGAAATGGACTTATCAATAAGGAAAGAGTATGTTTGCTCCATAGGGTAGATATTTTCAAAATATTCAAGGACATGAAGCTCAATGTGGTTTTGATCAAAGACTAAATCTCCTTCTTCATTCTTAAAAAAAAAGAAATTATTTGTCCTCCGACAGTTAAGGGTGCTAATATGGAATAATTCTTTGTTAGCATCTCCTTTATATAACCAATTAATACGGGATTTCATCCTCCAGAAGTCTACTTCATTTTTAAGAATATTCTGAAATTCTATTGTAATTTTTTCCCAAATTTTGGAGAAATAAACTAGTAGGATAATTAGAAGATTTCTGAATTCCACCTAGCCTAGCCAAAATTGATTTTTTACTTTCTAGAAATAATTCCAAAAACAGCAATCAGTGGTGCTGACCCAAGAGTCGGAGATAATTTTAATAAGATCAGGGTGGTGAGACCATATTTTTTCAAATCAGAAGGGCTTGAAATATTATGGTTGACGTGGTTGTAATTAATCTGAACTAACAAGGGGCAGTGATCAGAATGAACCATTGGAAGATGGCTAACGAAAGAATTTGGGTATATGTCAAACCAACCATTATTAAAAAAAAATATTTATCTAATCGCTCAAGTATTAGACCATGATTATACCGCTTATTAGACCAAGTATTCCTTGAACCCTTAAAACCAAGTTCTTGTAGGTTACAAGTATTGATACAGTTCCAAAAAATAGAAAAATGATTTTATTAAGATTTCTACCATCTAATTTTTCGTCGCTAGATAGAATTTCATTAAAATGACCACCCATGAACCAAGGAAGATTATACATTATAGACATGCTAATCAAGTTATTCCACAAATTAAGACGATTATGTAAACTATTACTATCATAAATAGTAGAGAATAGAAATTTGTGAGAGGTAAGTGTTACCTTGACCAAGCCATGGATTTCCTGTCCACTAAGATGGACTTCCTTAAGATTGGCAAACCAATTGTTCCAGAGAATAACAATACCTCCACAGCGCCATCAGCTTGGGCTTCAACCATATTTGTGAACCCAAAATCATCTCTTAAGCGAGAGGGATCATCCATGTGGGCTTTAAGCGAAGAAACAAGTACAAGACAATCGTAATCAAGCGTATAATTAAAGTTTCTGCGAAAGTCATATTATTTGTACCACGAACATTTCAAATCAGGAAATAAGTACGTTTGTTTATTGATAAGTTGAGGTTATGATTTCCCTGGTTCCCCATAGGAAAAATGGCATTGTCCCTCAGAGTTAGGCTCATTACCATGGCATATTTGCCGGTTACCTTATGTCTATGGAACATTTTTTTATTGATATCGGACAAAAGAGAACAAAATTATTATCTTGATTTTCCTTGAAGATCATTATCATTATTTCTCGTAAACTTACCATATTTGTTTGAAGGTTTTCCTATGGAACAACTGGTTCTTGATTTGCATTGCATGGATCTTGTCTAGGAACAAATGGATGATGTACTGGAATCTCTTATACTGGAACATTATATTCCATTTCCATTAGTTCCTGCTAGATTGGCCATGGGGCAAATATGGGGTTGTTGTTATCCCCCACAGGATGGTAGAAAGTTAGGTCTAAGGCTTGGTTCAGTGAGTTGGGGCAAGGGGTTGTAGTAAGTTCTGATAGAGTTAGATGATCCATGAAATTTTTTATCCCCAGGTGCATCGCTTCTGAAATCACTTGTGCAAGAAAACAAGGGTTCTGAAGGGCCACTACAATTTTCTGGTTGTTTATCATTAGGTTAAATAGGAGAGCATGCACCTAGAGTAAATGTTCCAACCAGGATAGAGGTTAGGGGTCCAATGGGGCTAGTAGGATGAAGGTGGGTAGGGGTGTTTTGGTGGTGGTAGTGGATTTTGGTTATGTAGGTTCATGTTCAAATGAGTTTGGATCCTTAAATTAATGGAGAGAATTGTTCAAGTAGCCTTGTTCTCTGGTGAATTGTGGTTGAGCAAAGTCTTGGCATTCTTAAGTATGGGAGGGGATAAGTTTTTAGAATGGTGGGAAGTGTTACTATTTGCACTAGTAGTTATAGAGTCGATGTGCATACCATTTAGGGTAGCTGGCGTGAGAGTTTGGTTAATTGCATGTGAGGTGATTGGCTTGTTAGATTTGGTAGTTTTAGGGTAATGAGCATTTGGGTATTGTGAATTGTTAGAATAGACGGCTTAGTGGTAGCTGATTGGCTTGGGAGTGGGAAAGTTTATGAGCTGATTTGGTGTGCCCTCTTTTTGCATGAGAGATTGTATGTAATGATTGTAAATCATAGGAGGGGGGCTTGATGGAGGACACGTGGATATCCTTTTCAGAAATTAACGGCTCAAACAGGTTCTTTGTATAAGCAATGTTCTTAGTAGTGGAGTTTATCATGAAACTTGAATTACCAATATTAATATTAGGTGCAGTGTGTTGAGCTGGATGTTTTCAAGAATGAAAAATGAAGAACTTAGTGATTTTTAGAAGAACTTAGTCCTTGGGAGAATTTGTTGAGCTGGATGTTTTGAAGAATGACAAATGAAGGACTTAGTGATTTGAAGAATAACTTAGTCCTTGGTGAGAAGGGCACGACTAATCGAAAAGATTTTGTGGAATGCAAATCCATGCAGAACTAGGAGTAATGGCGCGTAAACTTATATGCATCCTAGCCAGCTAAAAAAAGTTGTGCCGGGGCTGTCTCATTGAAGTGTGAACAATAGTTAGTGCTGAACAAGGAAAGTATCACAGGGAAATCTGGACTTGATATGTTTACGAGGTTTCCTAGTGAAACACTGCTAGGGTTACAAAGCCCATATAAAAGCAAGTAATTGAGGCAGCCGATCTCAATTATTCACCACGAGAGTTGAGAGCAAACACAAGGCTCATTCAATAACTCTTAAAGTGACATAACTGTTGAAGACAACCAGTGAAGAACCAGGAGCAAAAGCAGTGAATTAGTTTAGGTTCTTGATTGTAGTTGTCAAAGTTTATATGTTTTGATTGTATTACCTATCTGCTTATATTAGAAGACATTGTAATAGGTGAACTTTGAGTGATTACTTTGTAAAGCTAGAGTTTAGCTTTGTTGAGTGATTAGGGTCTAGAGTGTAGCCCCTTGGTTACAGAGTTTGTAATCTAAAACTTGCTCTTTGTGTTAGTAAAGTTATTTCAAAATTCCAGAGTGTGGGTCGTGGTTTTTCTTCCTTGAGCAAGGAGTTTTTCACGTAAAAACACTGTATCTTTTAGATTGCTGGTTACTGTTGGTGTTTGTGTTTGTGTTTTTCATGGAGGCAACAATTCAAGAACATGTTTCTTGTGATTAAGAGTCAGGCTCTTCGGTAAAAATCGAAGGACACTATTCAACTCCCCCTCCTCTCTAGTGTCCATAGGAGGTGCTTAGAGTATAACAAGTGGTACCAGAGCAGGTCTTCTGGTTTTATGTTAACACCTTGAGAAGGATCAAATCGTGAGTGCACCACCTATAATTACTAAAGGACAATCGGTTCTGAGACCTCCAGAGTTCAATGGGCAATACTACACTTGGTGGAAGAACAGAATGGAGAATTACATCTGTGCAGAAGATTATCAACTGTGGATAGCAGTTTCTGAAGGAAATCTGACTCCGACCAAAGTTGTTAGTGAAGGAGTTGCTGCTCATACTGAACCAAAGGAAAGATCTGAGTATATTGATGCTGATTACAAGATGATAGAAAAGAATCACAAGGCCAAGAGGCTTGTAATCTGTGGACTAGGTCCTGAAGATTTCAACAGGGTATCATCTTACAAGACTGCTAAAGAAATCTGGGATGCCTTGGAAGTTGCTCATGAAGGAACCACTGAAGTCAAGGACTCAAAAAGAAGAATGCTAAAAAGATAATTTGAGCTGTTCAGAATGGGTGAAAAGGAGTCAATACAGGATATGATGACAAGGCTAACCATCATCACAAATGAGATGAAATCTCTGGATATGGAACTACCAGAAGTAGAAATGGTTGATAAAGTGCTGAATGTTCTTCCTGATGCTTGGGAACCAAATATGACAGCTATAATTGAGTCAAAACCACTTAAATCTATCAGGTTAGAAGAACTAGTGGGTAGTTTGAAGATTCATGAGATGATGAAGGAGTCGAAGAACAAATCAGTGACTAAGAAGGACAAGACCCTCGCACTTGAGGCAACTGAGGAACCTAAAGAGTACGTGGACTTACAATCAGTTAAAGTAGCTATTGTCAGTGCTCTCAGACAGAAGTTCAATTTGGGTAAGTTCAAGGGGTTCAAGAAAAACACCAAAGATAATGCTGGGAGAAAGAACATAGTTGACAGTCCAGACCACTCAGGGTGCTTTAAATGCTTCAAGAAGGATCATGCTGTTGTGGATTGCCCAATGTGGGAACTTGAGTGGTTGAAAAATAGAGCCACAAAAGAGAAGGAGAAGGATTCTTCCAAGGACATCGACAAGGACAAAAAGAAAGTCAGACATCCGCCCAACTTCAAAGCAAAAAGAAGGAAGAGGAAAGAAGCCTTTTATGCAACCTGGGGACCAACTGATAGTGAGTCTGATGGAGAAAAGGAATCTGAGGATGAATCCCCTCTAGCATTGAAAGAACTGATAGGTGAAGACTCAGATGGGGCTGGTTCATTTAAAATAAGAGAAGGAAGAAATCCTTTCAGGCCTCCCCTATTTGATGGAATGAATTATAAAAGATGGAGGAAGCAGATGAAAGTATTTCTTCAGGCCATGGACTACAGCCTTTGGTTGATCGTAAAACGAGGACCTCATGTCCCTATAAAGAGAGTTGCAAATAGATCCCTAGTTCCAAAACTGGTAGAAGAACTGGAACCACAAGACTTGGACTGGCTTCAAGCAAATGTCAAAGTTATGTTGTATCTTAGGAATAGAATGACTTTTGATGTACTAGCTAAGGTGATGAATTGCAAATCTACCAAGGAGATCTGGGTGAAACTGAAGGAGTTCTATAATGGAGATAGTCAGAAGAAGGAAGCTGCTCTCATAGCAACTGATGGAGAGGAAGCGGCTCACTCAGCTGAGGTATGTTTCCCTGAATTGAAAGAAAAATTGCATACATACTCACCTGAAAATATGATACTAATAACTACCATCTTAATTGAGGGCTATGAAAAGGTAGAGTCTGAGAAAGATAAACTATCTGATGTTTTGTTTAACTTGAAAACTAGATGCAAGAACCTTAAAGAAGCAAATGCTGAATATGAAGAAATTAATGCTTTTTTAAAGGGACGGGCTCTTGTATCTAATTCTAAGATCTCAGAACTTGAACTTGAACTGAATAAACTAAAAAATGAAAATAGAAAGCAGGTGATTAGTGAGGTTCAAAATTTTCTCGAGAATGAGGTTAAAAGAACAAATGAGATTCTTTGTCAGGAAACTGAAAAGAACAGAATTCTTAGAGAAAAGGCTGACTATGAACTCACCAGATTAACCAAGAGGAACAAATCTTCAGAGAAAATGAATTGGGTTCTTGAAAACCAAATCCAAGGAAAGAAAGGTCTAGGTTATAGGAAACCACTGCCTCCATATAATCCCAAAAGCAAATATGTAGGTCTGCCTTGCAACATGGTATGTACATTCTATGGTAACACAGGTCACTTAAAAGAAAACTGCATAAAAATAAGCAAGGCTAAATCTAAAAATAAAAAATTTGCTTTATCTGATTGGGCTAAGAAGGACTTGATTCATCCATTCTCTCATAAGAAGGGACCCAAGCTTGTTTGGGTTCCTTAATCTAACCCTTGATTTGTTTTTGCAGGCTGGAGTGTGTGTGAACAACCTAAGCTGGATTCTGGATAGTGTGTGTGTTCAAGGCATATGACAGAAAACAGAAGAAATTTTCTCTCACTCGCAGCATTTCAAGGAGGCAGTGTAGCCTTCGGAAGAGGAAAGAGTGGTCAGATTGTTGGTATAGGAAAAGATGGGAGATCCTTGGATCATGCTATTGAAAATTTATATTGTGTTCATGGTCCCAGACACAATGTACTAAGTATTTCTCAACTATGTGACAGAGGAAATGAAGTCAGTTTTTCATCTGTGGGATGTATTGTGAAGAACCTACAGAGTAGGGAAGTGGTCATGGAAGGAAAGAGAGTGAACAATATTTACAAGGCATCTTTGGGATCATTTCCTGAGAACAATTTAACTTGTTTGAATGTTCAAGAGAGTGATTCACAGCTATGGCACAAAAGGTTGGGGCATGCTAGTCTTTCACAGCTTAACAAGCTAGCATCGAAGGAAGTGGTTCGTGGACTACCTACAAAGAAGCTTGAAGAGATCAAGATGTGTGATGCCTGTGTCAGGGGGAAACATGTGAGATCATCCTTCAAGTCAAAGAAAGTGGTGAGTACTTCAAAACCACTCGAGCTGATTCATAAGGACTTATGTTGACCGATAAGAGTCAGAAACAGAGGGGGAAAGAGGTCTGTGTTTGTGATAGTTCATAATTACTCAAGGTATACATGGACTCTATTCTTAGCATCCAAAAATGAAGCATTTGACAGTTTCGAAGAATGGGCTGGGATCGTGCAGAAAAGATTAAGCTTGGAATTGATAAGCATCAGATCAGATCATGGCACAAAATTTGAAAATGCTAAGTTCTCTGAGTACTGTACCAAACAGTATTGATCACAAGTTCTTAGCACTAAGAACCCCCACAGAAAAATGGAGTTGTAGAGAGAAAAAACAGATATTTGGAATATATGGCAAGAACTATGCTGTTATCAAGTGGTCTTGCAAGAAATTTCTGGGCTGAAGCAGTCAACACAAAATGTTATTTGTTGAACAGGTGTTCCATAAGAGCTATTCTTAACAAGACCCCCTATGAACTTCTAAGAGGAAGAAAGTCAAATATTTCTCACTTGAGGCCATTTGGGTGCAAGTGTTTTGTACACAATAATGGTAAGGAGGCTTTGGGTAAATTTGATGCAAGAAGTGAGGAAGCGATATTCTGGGGATATTCCGCTCAGAGTAAAGCTTATAAAGTGCTCAACAAAAGAACTCAGACAAAGTAGTTACTGAAAAGAAAGGAGATGTCAGGCTATAGGTCTTGCACGAGAAGACCCTGCTGAAAGCTTGGAGAGTCCAGAAGGAAAGGAAGAGCCAGGTGATGAAAATAAAGAATTGACTCAGGGGGAACAAAGAGTCAATATGTCAAGGGGAACGACTGACCAGGATGATGAACCAACTGAGGAAGAAGGACCTACTCAAAGTGCAGCGGCAGGTCCTTCTCACCAAATACAATCAAGACCCTGGAAGTATAAAAGCTCACATCTTTTGGAAAATGTGATATCTGAGTTGGATGCTGGGATTATGACTAGGTTTGCATTGAAGAACTTCTGTGCGTTCTTTGCTTTCCTATCATCTATGGAACCAAAGAATGTGAAGGAAGCTCTTGAGGATCCAGAATGGGTAATAGCAATGCAGGAGGAGCTGCATCAATTTGAGAGGAGCAAGGTGTGGCATCTGGTTCCAAGACCTAAGGACAGATCAATCATTGGAACCAAATGGGTATTTAGGAATAAATTGGATAAGCATGGCATAGTTACCAGGAATAAAGCCAGGTTGGTAGTTCAGAGTTACAGCCAAGAGGAAGAAATTGACTATGATGAGACTTTTGCACCGGTGGCTAGGATGGAAGCTATAAGAATGCTGATTGCCTTTGCTACATATATGGAATTTACACTATACCAGATGGATGTGAAGAGTGCATTCTTAAATGGCTATCTGAATGAGGAAGTATATGTGGTACAACCACCTAGGTTCTTGAACAGTGATTTTCCTGATCATGTATACAAATTTGATAAGGCTCTCTATGGTCTGAAACAAGCACCTAGAGCTTGGTATGAGAGGCTATCAGGTTTCTTGTTCAAAAATGGTTTTTCTAGAGAAAAAATTGACAACACTCTGTTTTTGAAGAAGAAAGGAAAGGACTTATTGGTGGTCCAAGTATACGTTGATGATATCATATTTGGAGCAATTAATGAGGTCCTGTGCAAGAGATTTGCTGAGTTAATGGGTAGTGAGTTCGAAATGAGCATGATGGGAGAACTCAATTTCTTCTTGGGGTTGCAGATCAAACAAACTAGTGAAGGAACCATGATTCATCAGCAGAAGTATGTCATGGATCTGCTGAAGAAATTTGATATGGAAGGAGCTAAAGAAATGACTACCCCTATTGCTCCTGGAACAAAGCTAGATATGGACGAACTGGGTTCTTCAACAAATGAAACTAAGTATAGAGGAATTATAGGTTCTCTCATCTATCTCACGGCTAGTCGACCTAATATTGTGTACAATGTAGGATTTTGTGCAAGATTTCAATCCAAGCCAAAAGAATCACATTTAACTGCTGTGAAAAGAATTCTGAGATACTTGAAAGGAACTCTGAATTTATGTCTTTGGTATCCCAGGGGTGGTACCTTTGAGCTAATCGGCTTTGCAGATGCTGATTATGTAAGCCATCTGGTGGATAGAAAGAGCACTTCAAGAATGGTACATTTTCTAGGTCCTTGTCTGGTTTCTTGGGCTACAAAGAAGCAGAACTCAGTAGCCCTCTCTACTGCTGAGGCTGAATATGTTGCTGCTGCATCTTGGTTGTTCTCAGCTACTATGGATCAAATAACAACTGGAGGATTTTGGAATCAAATGTAGAGCTGTGCCTATTTCCTGTGACAATAAAAATGCTGTGAATATTTCCAAGAACTCAGTCCAGCACAAGACAACCACGCACATCGATATTAGACATCATTTTCTAAGAGATAACGTTGAAAAAGGTCTAATTACTATGAATTCTTGCATGATTGAAGATCAAATTGCTGAAATTTTCACCAAGGCGTTGAACAAAGTTCAATTTGAGAGGAACAGGTTGGAGTTAGGGATGACCAAAATACATGGATGACCCAACACCTGATTCCCAAGGTTTGGCTAGTTAAGTGTCTATTATTCTGTTTATGAATATAGTTTTTATAGTCCAGTCTAAAATTATACTTTGAGATGTATACTTGGTCAACTAAGTGCTATTTGAGTGATTTAATGAGTTCCCAGGGAAGAACAAACTGAGGTTATCGAAGGAACCATGTCCATGTACATCTATATAGCTATATATGTTAAGTACTATGCCTGAAATTGATTTGTTCTTGAACGTGCATCTTGAAAACCTTCCATGTTTGTGTAACCGCCCAAATTTATATGAACAATTCCCTTTTCGGTTACACTTTTAAAATTTAAACCTACCCCACTCATCCTAGGAGACTTAATGAATATCCCTTCATAACCATCACATCCAACCTTTCCTGGTTTCCTAAGAACTCAAAAAGGTGTTCCACTTTTATTGCCATCATTATACTCTATTTCCTAGATCAGCTTAACCACTTTTCTCTATCTCTCTAATTCTCATAATTCATCAGAAGTAAGAGAAACTTTCCCTTCAGATTCTCTCTGTTCTCTTTCTAAAGTTCAAAACAAGAAAACCCTTTTCACTCAAAAACAAACTTCAAGAAAATCATCACAATGTCTCAAGCACAATCTTCCTCTGCTTCACCGATAAAAACATCAGAGACCCAAACCTCCAAGAAAACCTCTCTCAAACCTCCACCCACTACCTTGGCTGAAAGAATCGTCAGGGCACGATCGAAGATTCATAAGAAGGTTGGGAAAAAGATATCCAGGAAGACAACATCAAAAACCTCTGCTCCAGTGACTGCACCTGTGGTTTCTAGCATGCAATTAGTTGAGGAAAGGCCTGACTCAACCCAGACTAGTACTACTGCTTTAGACCTCATATCTAGTCCTGAGAAACTTAATACCGAAATGCTAGTAACTGGTATGGATGAAATTGTAAAAATGGTAGAGTTTGGTAATGCAACTGATAGGGAGGAAAATGTAGAGATGCAAGAGGGGAATATTGTGGGAGAAACCATTGAATCTAGACCTAGAACTCATGTTTCTAGTATAGTTGAAGGAATTGCTGAGGTAGATGCTGTGAAAAACATATTGGAAAAACTAAGAGAGAAGGAATCAGTTGAGTCTAAAAGGGGCCCAATCCATGAACCTAGTTCAGAGGCTGCCCCTTTAGAGAAAGTATAGGTGGAGGTTATCTTGGGTGGTCCAGTTGGTGGAGGACCAAGTTCTGCTGAAATAGTCGAGGAACCTGAGAAAGAATCTGGTCCTTTTGCAGTTCCCGATGCAATTGATGATGCAGAACTATATTGGACTGATTCAGAGGAAAAGAAAGAAAATGAGACTCAGATAGAAGATGCAAGTGCTGGGGAGGTGGAGAAAATTCAAAAGAAGAATAGTAAAAGAAAATTTGATGAAGAAGATGAAAAATTGCTGAAGGAAGAAGAGGAGCAAGAGGTAGTATTTGTCAGTGAAACAAAGGCTGTGAAAGAAAAGAAAAGAAGGCTAGTTAAAGGAGGAAGAGAAATGTCTCAGAAGGGATTAATTGATGAGAGTAGTGATGAGGACTCTCAGACTGGTGGTGAGAGTGTGAAGGAGCCTGGTGTCTCTGCAGCCCCTAGGAAGGTAGCTACAAGGTCGGCACTGAAGCAGTAGCTTGAGAATTTGGAAAAATATTCTCCAAAGCAGAAACAAACAGGAGTTGAGGAAAACTGGTGACTGATGATAAGGAGGATAGTGATGAGGATGGGGACTATGTGGAACCAAGTGATTCAGACTCTAACAGTGAAGAGGACACAAAGAAAAAGAAAAAGGATAACCAGCAGGAAGTAGACAAGGTAGCCTTTTTTGGTAGGCATCAGGTGCTAGCTAGTAGCATTTGGTGTGATCTAGAGGAGCCTGAGATGAAGGCCTTGGTCATGAAGGTAAAGGACCAAGGGCGGATGAAGCTTTTCACAAAGGAGAACAGATGTCTGTATGTTGATGAAGTAAGGGAGTTCTATGTGAACTAAAGCATAGCTGGGAAAGAGAGTATTCTCATTGGTGAAGGGTGTGGAGCTAGAGTTTGGCAGAGAAGAGCTGGGAGTTATCCTTGATGTGCCTGCTGAAGGCTATTGCAGGTATGTGAGGTTAAAATGGCCAAAGAGAACTTATAAGGTTACTCCTCTGGATGTTGTGAGGAAATTCACTGGTAATCCCAGGCTCAGGAAAGAAAGAAAAGTTGACAAGAAACAGATGGAACCAGCTCATCAGCTGATATTTGAGTTTGTTCATAGGTTCTTGCGCCTAGAGGGGAGAGGAACAGTAAAGCTTGTGCTCTTGACATGACTTACATGGACTTGCTAGAAAGAGGAATCAAAATTAACCTAGCTGGGCTGATTATTAGGCACATAAAAAGGATTGCAGACACAAACAACAAGCCACATTCTCTTGTGCATTCCTACATTTTGCAGCAGGTGTTTGAACATTTTAGAGTGCCCCTTGCAAATGGGAAGAAACACATACATCATCAGATGTTTGAGAAGAATATTCTAAGGACATGTGATTTCTTCAAGGAAAAGAGAGCCTCCAAACGTCCAGTGTAAGTCAAGACAGAAGAAGCTGATGAAAGTGAGGAGATTGGGTCAGAGGAAGCAGTTGAATCAGTACAGGAAGTGAAGCAGCAATTATTGGAGCTAAATAAAGAAAATGCAGAGTTGCAGAAACAGATGAAGGTGAAGGATCAAGAAATTGATCGCCTGACTATTGAGTGCAACAAGCATGAGGCCGAGCTGGTGGTAGAAAGGGCCAAAAACTCCAAGAATCTTGAAGCACTTCTCAAGCACTTCAACCTGAGGAGCTGAAACCTGCTCATACCCTTGCCTTGTTCCTGCCTAAAATCCTTTCCTTACTTACTCCCCTATGCCTTTCATTTGATGCACATTTAAGATAATTCACAGTTTGGTATGTATCTAAATTGAGCTACATATGTGTGTGCTCTGGATGATTGGTTTTAAATTGCTTTTGCTGTTTTTGTGGTTTCTTTTATGGTATTACTGGTTCTGGTTGGGCCCTTGGATTATTCATTGTGTTCTTAGTTACCTTGTTTCCTTGTGTTGTAGTCTGGACTATACTAACTTGTTCTTGCAGGATTTAAAATCTTTTCGATGATGTCAAAAGGGGGAAGAAAGGAAATGTTGTTGGGATGTTTGTGACCTAAGTCATCTCTTTTAAATTCTTTCAAATTGTATTTTTATTTTTTGTGTCTTGGTGTTTGTATGTACAGGTTCTTAGGCAACATTTGTCAGTCATCATCAAAAAGGGGGAATTTGTTGAGGTGGATGTTTTGAAGAATGAAAAATGAAAGACTTAGTGATTTGTAGAAGAACTTAGTCCTTGGGGGAATTTGTTGAGCTGGATAATTTGAAGAATTACAAATGAAGGACTTAGTGATTTGAAGAAGAACTTAGTCCTTGGTGAGAAGGGCACGACTGATAGAAAAGATTTTATGGAATGCAAATTCATGCAGAACTAGGAGTAGTGGCGCGTAAACTTATACGCATCCTAGTCAGCTAAAAGAAGTTGTGCCGGGGCTCTCTCATTGAAGTGTGAACAAGAGTTAGTGTTGAACAAGGAAAGTATCACAGGGAAATCTGGACTTGCTATGTTTACGAGGTTTTCTAGTGAAACACTGCTAGGGTTACAAAGCCCATATAAAAGCAAGTAATTGAGGCAGCCAATCTCAGTTATTCACCACGAGAGTTGAGAGCAAATACAAGGCGAATTCAATAACTCTTAAAGTGACATAACTGTTGAAGACAACCAGTGAAGAACCAGGAGCAAAAGCAGTAAATTAGTTTAGGTTCTTGATTGTAGTTGTCAAAGTTTATATTTTTTTGATTGTATTACCTATCTGCTTATATTAGAAGCCATTATAATAGGTGAACTTTGAGTGATTACTTTGTAAAGCTAGAGTTTAGCTTTGTTGAGTGATTAGGTCTAGAGTGTAGCCCCTTGGTTATAGAGTGTGATCTAAAACTTGCTCTTTATGTTAGTGTAGTTATTTCAAAATCTCAGAGTGTGGGTCGTGGTTTTTCTTCCTTGAGCAAGGAGTTTTCCACGTAAAAATACCGTGTCTTTTAGATTGTTAGTTACTGTTGATGTTTGTATTTTTCGTGGAGGCAACAATTCAAGAACAGGGTTCTTTTGATTAAGAGTCAGATTCTTCGGCAACAATCGGAGGACACTATTCAACCCCTCCCCCTTCTAGTGTTCATAGGAGGTGCTTAGAGTATAATAGAGTGGAAATTGCGATATTAGTAATATTATTAGCAATATTATTAAAGGAGTCCTTAGTAAGATCAACCCCTTTAACATTAATTTTTTGAGAATTCATTTGATTAAAAAAAAATCAATAAGGGATTTTGAATTAATGTTAAAAAAAGACTTACTTGGGATACGTTGAGCATTTGCATGGGCTGGGGTGCTCTAACTGCGTTCTTCTTTTTCTTAGGAAAGCCATAGTTTTTCATTTTTGATCATCTGCTTTTACCTGCAAAACATTAACTGAACTGCTAGAGTTATTAATAAAAAAACTTGCTTTGTCTTTTGCCTCTTTAATTTTGTTAACGGGGCATTTACTAGTTTTATGGCCAAGGCTTTAACCATATTAACATGGCATCTACTAGTTTTATGACCACATTTATTACATAGGAGATGCTCTCCTTCATAAACGATATCAAGTCTATGTGTGCCAGTATATAAGTGGTTCAGGACAGGAACTTCTACTGAAATTTGGACACAAATACGGGCATAACACCCACGGAGAATGGATGATGTGCATGTATCGATTTTGAGCAATTTTCCTATACTATTTCCCACTCTTGTCAGGACCTCGTTGTCATAGAACTCTGTTGGAAGCTCGAGAAACCTGCTCCATATAGTTGAGAAAGTTAATTTGGCTTGAGAGGCGACAAGTTTGGTGTTCATTTTTTAATTGAAAGAAAAAAAAATCATTCACAAATCATGGACCATTGTGAAGAGCAATACCAAAATTCTCCTCTTTGAGGAATTTAACAATAAAGTAATCACCCCAAGATCAATTAGAGGGAAATCTTCTGAAGGTTTCCATAGTTGTTGAATTCTACTCTTTAAATATTGATGACTAATTTTTCTTCCAAAATCTTTGATAATAACTGAGAATTTCCAAGGTTGATATAGCATATATAGATCAGAATCTGTAAGGCTGATACATTTGCTGGCATTATCATTTGTATGCATGACTATATCTTTGTTTGAGATTTTCTCAGATATATTAGGTGGTCGAGCGATTTGGCATGTTGATTGGGTCAGAAGGACTGTTTGAGTAAATTTCTCAAGAAAGATTTATTATTTACTCCCTCTGTCCCAATTTATGTGTCACACTTTCCTTTTTGATCTGTCCCAAAAAGAATGTCACATTTTCTTATTTGTCATCTATTTAATGCACTATCTCTATTTTACCCCTATTGGGCCCTACTTACTTTAAAAGCTACCAACAACTTTTTTATTAATTCAATCTTCTCTCTTACTTTTTCAAGGGTAAATTTGAACATTTATAAAGTAAACTTCTATTTCTTAAACTCCGTGCCAAGTCAAACACCGCCATATAAAGTGGAACGGAGGTAGTACTAGCTTAGACGGTAAGATCACTTTTGATGCATTGTGATGATGTGGAGGATCAGGTGGAATGGTGATTTTCATTTGGCATTGATTGAGTTCCATGATTGGGGGTCTTAGCAATAAATAGGAAATAGGCTCTGTTAGTGAGAAGGGACACTCCCTCTCTATCTCTAGTTGAACAAGAGTCTATATTGTATCTTTTGAAGAGATTAATTTAAATATTGGTTGCAATCCTGAAAAACAATAAAGGAAACTAGGGAGGTTCAAGAGGATGAGGCATATGACAATTTCCCAACTCAAAAGAGCTTAACATAAATCACTATTCAGGTATAATATGATGAGCTACTATTTTTTAATTATTACACGGACATCTTAGTTTATGTAGCATTTTTATCTTTTCAATTTGTCTCAAAAGAATTAAAATTGTCTTACTATTTAATTGTGCTATTCCTATTTCATCTTTGCTGGTCACTTAATCTATGAATTGTGCTTCTTTATTATGAAGAAAAGTCACATAAAATTGAAAAAATTACACCCAATATTATTGTAGAGAACTTTTTTTTTAAAAAAACATATCAATATTTTTTCCTTTTTCAAACATAGCAACATTTTAAGAAAATGTTACTGAATATAGTAAAAATAGGAAAAATCTTAACTTTTCTTTTCTATCTTCTCTCTTCACTACCGTCATTTTTCGGACATTCGGTGACTTCTCCGTCGTCTCTCTCCCTCCCTAACCCCCTTCCCATGTCATGGTTGTACCAGTCGTGGCTGCTTCCGATCGGTGCTGTTGTTGCTGCCTCCTGGCGCCGTTGTCGTTGGAGATCTACTCCGTCATGTCCTTGCTGCTGGTGCGCGAAAGATCTGATGCAGCAGAGCAGCAATGACATTATCCGGCGACGCTGCTGCTTGGTTTTTTTTTTTTTTTTGAGTTTTTCTTGTGGTATATGAAGGATCTACGGAAATTGTGGTGCATGTTTGGTGGTTGTTGATTGTTGGGAATGTATGACATATGTATTCCCATTGTATGCGTGGTGTATACACTATATATACAGTGGATATACACCGGACATACAATGGGTATACACTTCGCATACACCATATGTATAAACCCTTCCATTTTGTATATGCATTATATATATAGTGTATGTACGATATTTGAACGTCTATACAATGGAAATACATCGATCAGATATACACAGTAAATACAAATTTCATACAAAAATATACAAAATTTTAATTAAAAACCAATTTCAGCGACCACCGCGCGGAGAATTATGGGGAGGCAGTTGGGACATATGCAGGGGTTGTTGGAGGAACTTCTAGGGTTTTATCCTTATACGTATTTGCTATGATTTTAAAAGGAAGCATTGTTATGTTTTGGAAAATTGGATAATGTTGACATTTTTGTGTAAAGTAAAATTGTTGTATGCATGATTATGTAAATTGCCTATTCAAATTTACCTAAAGCACCATATGCTTTTCGTTTTTATCTGATAGTGTTACTTTTTTGTTTTACCAATAATTTTTTTATTACTCCAATATTCTTTTTGTTTCCCTTTTTCTTTCATCTGTCAAGGATAATTTTAAAACATTACAAAGTCAACCATTATTTTTTAGACTCAGTGACGAGTCAAATATCACCACATTAATGAGACCAAAGGATTATCATTTAAAGTAGTAGATACACTACATAAGCTAGTGAATGAAATGGCCTTAGTTAAACAAGGTTTACTAAGTAAGGCAACGTTTGCAATCTTCTACAAGGAAATGGCTATCTTATGTTATTAGACCTTCAAAATCTCCATTTGTATTAGCATATTGTAGACTTCAAAACTCTTTTCATTGATCTTACATAGCTTTCGCAACATCTTAAGTTTAGTTGAAGGTCTTTATGTTCATATTGACTAACGTAACCCGTATTCTATCACCTCAAGATAATATCGGTTTGGAGTTCGATTTTCTACAACTAAAACTCAAGAACAGAGTTTTGTAGTTTATGGAAGCACTTTTATGAGGAAAATCGATTGGGCGCCACTGATCTGTAGAGGGGTATTATGTTTCAAGTATTATTTATTTAATGAACGTGGCTAAATTTTGGATACTTTTGAAATGTGGCTGAGTTTCAATTAGCAGTCTAAAAGATGGCTAGTTATCAATTTCTTTTTTTGTTGTTTAAAAATGGAAACTTAACTAACCGGACTAACGAAGACATAATTTACAGATTAAACTAAAGAAAGATCATGCAATCCGTGCGCGAAATAGACATTAATCTTAGAATTTTTTATACAAATATACAAATTTTCACCCTTAATTACAAAAAAATAATAATATTTCTCTAATTACAATGCATAGCATTATTTTTCTAACACATTTAACAATAATCTAACATATTTCACTTTCACTTTCCATTTTCCCCAAATTAAAAATTCTCTCACCAAAAAAATGGCGGCATCAGCTTCTTCAACAATCCTCTTTCTCATCAAAATCCACACGCGCTTCACTCTCATGGAAAAACCACCTCTCCACCCCCCCCCCTTACTACCACCAGCTAATTTGTTAATGACATCCGAAAACATAGCTAATTGTTTCAGTTTGCGGAAGCAATTATTGAAATTCAAGCTGGTACTAAGGTACAGTGTCACTTTAATTACTTTTATTTTTGGGAATTGATTACCATTTTGTAAATTTAGTAGAGGATCTTTGTTTCAGCAGGAAAATTAAAGAAAGGCGTGCTTGTCTGAATCATCATACATTTATTTATTAATAATCAAAAAACTGAAAGCGAATAAGTCAACCACCATCCCGTTGCTAACAAGAATAGTTTCCTCTTTCTATTTTGTACTAAACTTGATCTCAAATATGTCGTAGTAACTAATTTAGCCATCCATCTTAAATATAAAATTATTTCGGTTAAGTTGAGAAAATAAGGCATTCTCAATTCTTTTTACATTTTGAACATAGTATATATGCAAATAGATTCGTCTCGATTAGGACTCTCATTCTGTTGTTTGATTTAGTCGTGCTCATGTTGTCGAATTTCACGTCCTTTTTTTTTCATCTCATAGCTTTTTGCGGTTGATTTATACTTGATACAATTGTTTTGGCAGTATCCTAATGAGCCACCTGCGATTAGGATTGTTGATACCAATGGCCTTGATGCACAAAGGCAAAAACAATTGATAAGTTGTATTTCATCCCGTTAGATACGGTGCTGCAGAAACAGTTGAAACGGTGCGGAAACAGTTAGATACGATGCTGCAGAAACAGTTAAAACGGTGCAGAAACAGTTGAAACGGTGCAGAAACAGTGAGATACGGTGCTGCAGAAACAGTTGAAACGGTGCAGAAACAATTGATACGGTGCTGCAGAAACAGTTGAAACGGTGCAGAAACAGTTAGATACGGTGCTGCATAAACTGTTGAAACGGTGTAGAAACAGTTAGATACGGTGCTGCAGAAACAGTTGAAAAGGCGCATAAACAGTTGAGATACGGTAAGATACAACGAGATACATCGAGGATGGGATGAGGAAAAGTGAAATTGGAGAAAATGATAGTAATAAAAGTGAAATTGGGAGAAATGGTGGGAGGAAAAGTGAAATAGGAAGAAATGGCAGGAGCAAAAGTGATAATGGGGGAAATAGGAGGAAGAATGTAATGGCTTGGTATGTTATGGAAAAATATTGCTATGTTTTTGCTATATTTGTAATTAACTTGTGTTTTCCTCTATATAGGGTTATTTTGCTAAAATGATGCTATGTTTGGTAATTAAGTTCTAAAATTTGTACTTTTATGTAAAAATTCCTTAATCTTACTACATTTTTTGTTCCGTTAAGAAAAGTTTCTGACAATTGTCTGAAGTCCCCATGGAGAAAATTCTAGAGATTGCTAGGTTTTGCTAATAGAAATAACTAGATTGTTAGGGACTTTCTTACCGAGGCAAAAATGTAAATTTTTTATGGGTTATAATAAGGCGTCAAGAATTTTATAGGGAGAATTACACAAATATACAACACTAATAGCAAATTTACAAAAAATACCGATATTATTCCATTTTACAAAATATAGCAATAGTTTCTTTACAAAGCATATACAAGTTTCAACAAAACCATGAAAAATGAAGCTTTTACTCCTCCCCCAACCCATTGCTTCAGTTTCAAGTATGCAACCGGTGGCCAGCGGCAGGTCGCCGGAAATCTCTCTCTCTTTTTTTTTTAAACAATCTAAAGAAGCATAAAACATACAAAAAAAACACATTCATACTTTAAAAAGAGTATATTTAACCAATAAAAAATACATAAACATACATAAAAGTTTAAATATACAAAACATACATTTATATACGCCCACAACATACAAAGCTATACAAAATGAATTTGGGATATGCAAAACACTTATTCACATACACTTAAAACACAGATACACTTAAATACGTGTCTATACAAAAATATACAGATACACAACCAAAAATATTCCAAACATACAATTGAAAATACAAAAATACAGAAATATACAATAACAATGCAAAAAATTCAATAGCCATTCGAAAAGATTTTAATGTGTATTTAAGCACAAAAAATACACATACACATTATTACAAAAGGTATATACGTATATACACATTAATACACTTCCAAAACAAACAAAAAAAGAAAAAAAAAGAAGAAGAAGGAGAGAAGCAGATCGGAGCCACCAGATCCGGCGTCGACGAACACCACCAGCAACAGATCTCGGAGAAGCGTCGCCGTCCAGAGCAGCAGCAGTAGCGCCGCCACTCCGGCGATGGCACAACTTCCAAAAAATGATACGAAACAGCAGCAGCAGCCCCAAAAACGAGCTGCTTGCCGGAGAAATACAGTGGCTAGTCGCCGGAGATGGAGGAAGGACGGTGGTGGGGGGTGGTGAGTGGAGGGTGGAGGAGGGGAAAGAGAAGAGAGAGAAATTAGGGTTTGTGGTAGGAGAAAGAGGGAAATGAGAAAATATTATGTAGGGTAAATATAGAAACCTATCGTTATGTTATGTAAATAGTGTAAAAGTATCGTTATTTTTTGTAATTAAGCGATCAGGGTAGTCATATGGTGTAAATTTTCTAATTTTATATTCAAAAAATTTCACCCAGTGCCCTCAATAAGACATGGTCTTACCTAATTGCCCTCACTTACAAATGTTTTAAGTAAATGCCCTCCACATCATACTCCCCCTATGAAAGGACTATTTTGCCCCCCAACCTGCTTAATTCACGCTAAACAGGATTCCTTCTTTCTTTCCCCATTCCTGGCCTCCTTCTTTCTTCTTTGTGTGCTGGAGATTTGGGGTTTTTTATTCTCTCTTTTTTGTATATTTGTTCTATTATTTTTTTGTTATATTGTAATTTTTATTTCGCGTAATCATTTATCTGCATTTATTTTTTCCTGTTCTTTTTTTATACTTATTGTTTATATATTTATCCGTTAGTTTTTTCCATTTCGATCTATGATTGTTGAATTAAGTTTGAGGTTCTCGCGGATTTTTTTGCTTGTGTTTGCTTGATTCCGGTGATTTGAAGGTTTTTTATTGCCTATGGCTATTAGATATTCATGTTTTGCATAGAGCTTAAAATCTTGGCCATGGCCAAGAGTTGCATAGACTTTCTCTGCAAGTTGCTTATTGCAGTAGAGTTTAAAGTCTTGGCTATTGCCAATCTTACAGAGATGTTCCGTGTAAGTTGTCGCTTCCACCAGAACTTAGAGTCTTGGCTATTGCCAAGAGTTGCAGAGACTTTGTCTCCAACTTGTTCACTGTAATAGAGGTAGAAGTCTTGGCAATTGCCAATACTCTTAGATATTTTTAGTATAAGGTCCCCCTTTGCCAAGATTTTACGTCAAGTTAAATTGAATTGGTTATCTGTATGAGTTTAAAGTCTTGGCTATTGCCAATAGTTCAGTTTATTGATAATATTAACTTTCCAATCACGTTTGATTTTTAAAAATATTTATAATCAATAACTGCCCTTCCTTTTGATGCAACACCATACTATGGTCAGCTTCATTCACAAAGAAGCGAGATTTTCTCACATCTCGGTCATTTTAATAACTTCTACTATGAAGCAGGATTTTCTGAAATTCTCATCATTCTTCAGCAGATACATGCAAGTTATAAGTTCTTGTTCATTTGTTACCATCATGCCTCTGCACCTTTCTAGATTCGTGTCGAACCTTATCTTTACTTCACTTTCAGCAGTGTTGATGGTTAGAGCATTACAAATTTCTTTTTCAAATACGTGGTAGCTTATACCGTCTTTGACAAATATCAACTTTATATCATGGTTGATGTATTTGCTGTTTGCATCCCATTTCCCATTATAAGCTATATAAATGTAGCGAGTTGCCATAGTGTTAATCCTGCACATAATCAAGACGAATGATATGCTTAGAATTTCGTACTTAGATCGCTTTGATAGAAACAGGATCATGGGTAAAAGTGATGCCCTTTGTGGGCTTAAGGTCTTGCGAAGAAGTCTCTCCTAGGTGCCTATTGCACCAGAGCAGCAACACTTGGCAATAGCCAAGACTTGCAGAGACTTTGTCTGCAAGCCCCCATTGCAATATGTCTTAAAGTCTTGGCAATAGGCAAGAAGTCTCTCCTAGGTGCTTATTGCACCAGAGCTGCAAGCCAAGACTTGTAGAGACTTTGTCTGCAAGGACCCCATTGCAACAGGGCTTTAAGTCTTGGCAACAGGGAAGAAGTGTCTATAAGGCCCAGAGACTTTGCCTGCAAGCCCCCCATTGCAACAGGGCTTAAAGTCTTGGCAATAGGCAAGAAGTCTCTACAAGCCTCCCATTGCAGTAGAGTTTAAAGTCTTGGCTATTGCCAATATTTTAGAGATTTTTAGTGTAAGTTTTCCTTTGCAGCAGAACTTAAAGTCTTGGCTATTGCCAAGACTTGCAGAGATTTTCTCCTGAAGTTAGCCAGTGCGAGAGGGCTTAAAGTCTCGGCAATAGCCAAGAAGTCTCTCCCAGGTGCCCATTGCACCAGAGCTTAAACTCTTAGCTATAAGTCAAGGGTTGCAGAGGCTTTCTCTGCAAGTTGGCACTTGCAACAGGCCATAGAGTCTTGATAATAGGCAAGAAGTGTATGTAGGGTGCTGATTGCACCAGAGCTTAAACTCTTGGGAATAGTTGCAGAGAACTTTACCTTTGCAATATGGCTTAAAGTCTTGGCAATGACAAACAGTCTGTGGCATGTGTTAATTGCAGCAGAACTGGAAGTCTTGGCAATGGCCAATACTTTTAGAGATTTTCTCTGCAAGTCTGCAATGCAAAGTCTTGGCAATAGGCAAGACTTTTGCAGAATTCATGGACTTTCTGTAATTAATACAGATTAATTTTTTTTTACAATTATTGTAATCAATCTAATATCATGTGTTTCTATACAATATATTTTTTTGATTATTATGAGTAAAAGTCATAGCTCGTTTGGTCTATATAGAATTTTAAGCAAAGTTAAGCATAATACATATGAAATTATAAAGAAATTAATTGAAGTTTTAGTAAAATTCAATAGCAATTTGAAGAAATCTTACGTTGAATCTTCTCTTGAGCAGAGTAATCTGTAAAAGGAATGAGGTTTTAGGGTTTTCTTGATCGCCTGAATGGAGAAAAGGAGGGGGAGGGACTGGGCGGGTCTTTTTATTGGTTGTGAGAGGTATTTTCGTCTGGAATAAGTTTCATTAAACTAATGGAGGGCATTTTTGCTAAACCACTGTTATTGAGGGCATTTTGGCAAACCATTGCTTCCCGTGTCATATTATTGCAAATCAGCCTTTTTCATTTCCATATTTTCTATAGCAGCCCTCAATTAGTTTGGAGTGATTTACAGAAATATGGCACTTCTAGCACTCGTCACAGATTTGACCCCTGTTCGAAAAGTCTTATAAATTTGATCCCCATAAGAAAGTTCCTGCTGATCATCAAATCTTCGTTTAAGAAAAAACCTGGCGATTGTCGGGTCTGGTGTCGTCAATAAGTTTTCCTAACAGTGGTCATTTTTATAAGATTTCTTATAGGTGTCAAAACTGTAACACCAGCGTCAAAGCTATCTATTTCGCGCAATAACTTGATTAGTTTGAGCGAGATGCCGTACTTAATCAAAAAATTTCACCGTATGCCCTCCATAAGGAGTGGTTTTACAAAAATACCCACGCTAAGGAATGTTTTAGCAAAATGCCGTTATTTAGTCCGCAAGCCAAGACTTCAAGGCAAAAAATTTGTAAGTCTTGGCAATTGGCTATACTTCAAGGGCAAGTACTGTTTTGCCAATACTTCAAGTTATATGGCGAGAATGCAGGAAAAACTAGAAGGGGCAAGTCTTGACAATTGCCAAGAGTTACGACGCAGTGCAGCAAGTGTTTCCTATTGCCAATACTTCCCGTGCAAGTGTTGGAAAATCGAGCAGGGGTCAATGGAAAGTCTTGGCAATTGCCAAGACTTACGGCTAAGTGCGGCAAGTATTGCCTATTGCCAATACTTGAAGGAATAAGTGTTGAAAAATGGAAAAATATAACGGGAAGTCTTGGCCCCGGATTTTTTTCATTAAATCTTAACGGGGGCATTTTTGCAAACCATTTCTTAGCGCAGGCAAAAAGGTAAACCATTGCTTCCCGTGTCATATTTTTGCAAAAAGGCCATGTGTAAAATTTTTGTCCACATGCCACTTTTGCCACTAGTATTTAGTTTGAAGCCACATTTTTATTGGTCTTACATGAGAGGCCATTTTTTGAAATTTCAATCTTTTTGAGCTGTAGGTTTGAACTTCATGCCTAAATTATGAAGTTTCAATTTCAATTCGTAAGGACTGAACTTTTAGGTAGAGATGCGTAAACTTCAACCCTTGTGGTTGGCTGAAGTTGAACTTCAATCTTTTTAGGTTGAACTTGAATGAAGTTCAACCCAAAAGGATTGAAGTTTCAAAAGTGGCCTCTCATGTAAAACCAATAAAAAAAGTGGCCTCAAACCAAAGACCACTTCCAAAAGTGGCCTTTGGTGCACTTTGCCCTAATAATATAGGTGTATTATTTATATCTAGATTATTAGTAAAAATTTCGCCCAACAGCCACTTTTAATACTGGTATTTGGTTTGAGGCCACTATTTTCTTTGGTCTTACACTAGAGGCCACTTTTGGGCCTTTACTAAATGAATATTGACTTAAGTTCTGATAATTGACTGAAGTTCAGTCCATACGGCTCCTGGACTGAAGTTACATCTTTAAGGACTGAACTTCAGTCCATATGGCCATGGACTGAACTTCAGTCCATGGTATGGCTATGGACTGAAGTTCAATCCTTCAGTTCATGGCCATACCATGGACTGAAGTTACATCTTTAATGACTGAACTTCAGTCCATATGGCCATGGACTGAACTTCAGTCCATGGTATGGCTATGGACTGAAGTTCAATCCTTCAGTTCATGGCCATACCATGGACTGAAGTTCAGTCCATGGCCATATAGACTGAAGTTCCATCTTAAGGACTGGACTGAACTTCAGTCCATATGGCCCTGGATTGAAGTTCAATCTTTAAGGACTGAACTTCAATCCGGCCTCTGGACTGAAGTTCTATCTCTTTAAGCAAAAGTGGCCACAAACTAAATGTTTTGGTATTAGTGGCCTTTGTCCAAAGACCAGTGGCAAAAGTGGCCTTTCATGCACTTTCCCCAGATTATTATAGTAAAAAATTCGCGTGGGAGCCTGTTTGGCGCGCGCTAATTGATCCGTAGCCACCAAAAATAAATTCTCTGAGAAATAGCCACTTCCGGACCAGTCCCAGTAACAAGTTCAAAGCCCCAATATAAAATACTGAGATCACTTAAACACCAATCCCAGTATAAAATGCTGGGACCTTGAACTAGGTCGCAGTATAAAAAGGTCCCAGCATTTTATACTGAGACTTTATATATATAAAGCACCAGGGGGAAATCCCATTATAAAATAATGAGACTTTGAACATGTGTAGTTCAAAGTTCCAGTATAAAAACCTCGGACTAGTTCGGGCTGTTTGTCAATGCTAATGAAGTGTATGTACGCGCGGTGGCTATTACTCAATTAATTCTGAAACGGGGGATAATTCTCATTTAGCGTGTCCAAAAATGACTATGTATCAAAATCTCTCATTATTATGGCTTCGTTAAGTATAATAAATTTTTAGTTGTCTACACTATTTTCTAGTATTTGCATTACTGACAATAATAACTCAAATTTTCTGACACTTTTCAAACGTCACAAGCTGCGGACTAATTGAGCTAGAAATCCAAAATACCGAGAATTGATAAAGCTGTAAAAAAATGTCATCATTTAATTATTGACATTTGCTTAAATGTGCGAAATTTTACTGTGACGTTTTATAAGTATTGTAAATAAATATCGTAAATTTTTTATCGATATTTAGATAAATGTCGAAAAATCAATGACGCTAATAATGACGACATTTGATATTAGCGTAAAAATAAATATCGGTATTTAATTTTGTGAAATTTATGTGACTTAAAACGACATTTTGAAAGTGTCATCGTATCCTAAATTTCTTGTAGTGGGAATTGCATATTCCAGTTTCCAATTTTACAATTTATAAATTTTGCTTTCCTAATTTATTTAATATAGTCGAATATTGTTCAGAAACAGGTTGTATTTTTAACTTAAATCGTAAGGACTAGATCTATTTTGTGCATGGGCATATTGTATAAAAACTTAAAATATGGGATTAGTGTCCTCTTTGGTAAGGAGCGCTTTACCCCAAAATAAAACCTCTATTTTAAAAGGCTCTTTCGGACGCGCCTTGGGGTTTGTCCCCGGGCGTGGTACTGACAAATGCCCTAAGACTCGTGTTAGGCTTACGCTCTAAGCTTCCAGCTATGTGCTCTGAGCACACTTAACGCTTGACACTTGAGGCTCGCTCAATAATTTCTATGCAAATTATTTGTAAAATTCTTAATTAATATTGCTCATCACAAAAACCTTTTTCTATGGTTAGGGCGGTGGCGGGAAAGGTGGGGTTGCCTATGTATAAGCTTTTGTAAATGACCATCAAAATAGACCACATATTGCCTGGTTAAAAATGTTGATATGGACTATTCCTTGTGATAGAACTCTCAATTTAAAAAGTTGTTGTCATCGATCGAGCTTGGTTTAGTACCTTAAGAAAAGCGCAACATGCTCCATGAAGGCAGCATAGTATTCTTTATATGTGAAAGTACAAGAGGGGGGAGGGGTGAATTGTTATTTTTAATCGTTATTAGTCGACTTAGGCTATTTAGCAGTTGACTATCAAGGTCGATAACAGAAATCAAACCATAAGGTAAATACAGAAAGTAAAACTTGACACAGATGATTTTTATACTGGTTCAGAACCAATGTGGTTCCTAATTCAGTCTCCTTGGGTCACAAGGGAGTGTATCTCTTCTAGCTCTATGTTAAAATAAGTTACACCGTGTGGTATATCGTTCACCACTAATGTTCCCTCGTTGGTTTTGATACTGCGCTCACCAACAAACGACCAGGTTTGTTTTATAGATAATCAGACAAACTTCACCTTGACACCACTATTACCTCTACCTTGATCTTCTCTTTCTTTTCTTTTTGAACACTCGTAATATCTCAAGAATACAATGATGACTATAAGCAAAAGCTAGAGAATATGAAGACAATAAATAGAAAGCATGAGTTTGTGTTGAGTCTGAGCAGTCCGTTTATAGTTGAGTTCAAGTACCGTTGAGGAAGTACTGTGGAGGAGATTTGATTGCTGCCTTGATGTGAGATTTGATTGAGAAAACTTTTCCTTGTGATTGCTTGCACAAAGTCCTTTTTGCAGCCGAGATACTGTGACCCAAGAGATTTTATCCTTAAAGATTCTTGAGAGAATCCTTTGGGAATAAGGTTGAGCTAGACGCGTATGTTCACATTGATCTCGTCCATATTAAATCCCGCTTGTTTAGGTAGAGCTTAATTCCCGCATCTTCAGTTTGATCTCTTTCCTTAGTTGGCTCTCTTGATTAGTCTTCAATCAACGTCTTTCCTTAGTTAGCTTCCTTGATTGATACGCGAATTTCTGCCAGACCTGGAGTCTTAATTTTCCTTTTATCTTCGAGATCTCTTTCTTTGGCTTCGGCTTATCTGCCACATAAGCATTACTTAGTATAGTTTTTGTCATAACCAAAATGAGTTTAACACTCCCCTTTTTTTATGATGACAAAATGAAAAGGAGAGACTAATAGATAAGAGAACTTCCCTGTTGGGTCCTTTGTCATAGTCATGGTGGAATTAGTCGACTCCCCCTGTTTCCATGCATAGTACTTGTATAGACAAGTTTTTATTAGGAGTCGCCCATTTTCCGAGTCGACTCCCCATGTTTCCCTGCACAGTACTTGTATAGACAAGTTTATATAACTAGTGAAATGTTAACAAAGTTGACTCCCCTTGTTACCCTGCACAAAACTATCACAGATATAACTTAAGCATTTGAAAGCAACTTTGTCTGAGTTGCTCCCCCTATTTCTCTGCACAGAAGAATATCTACTGTTTTCTCCCCCTATTGATCATTCCCTGAATATCTTCTGAAGCTGCATCCATTCGTTAATGCACCTGATGAATGGCTGCTGCTGAGTCTCCAACTACAATGTCAATTTTCAATGAGTTTCGTCCAATGTCAAGTTTGACTTCAGCAATAGCAGTAGAAAACTAGTCCTGTTTGTACTAAACACTCAACAAAAGATCTTTAAGATTTTTAACCACTTTAAGCAATTGTGCAAACATAGTGGAGTTACCAGGGTAAGATGGGTTTGAGGGACCAGCCACATCATTTGGAACAGAGGTGTTCCCAGTGGCTCCCTTAGGAGTGCTTTGGGTTCCCTTTTTAACCCACTGACCATCCATACGAATGTAGACTATAGAAGCAAAGGCACGAGAATTGTAACAACCACTATTGGTGACAAATTTGCATCCATATAAATTAACCTTATAGAACTTCAGGATTAGCATAATACGCATACCATAGGGAAGAGAGGCCATATCAGATGAGCTTTCAAGCATGTAGTTCACAATCCAAGTACAAAGATTTAATTTTCTTTTAGTTACTAGAAAATAAACAAGCAAGGTGTCTCTATGAGACATGGTACTGAGAGAGCCAGTGCGAGGAAGTAGGGTAATTCCAATAATATGAGCAATGACACGACACTCCAAGGACAAATCATTAGGACCTAATTGATGACCTTCAGGGATATCAGAATAGTTTTCACTTACACACATTTTAGCTTGTTCGAAATTTACCTCACACTTAGAGGGGCCAGCCAACTTTGAAGATATCAGAGAAACCAGAAAACTTACAGCTAAGAATGCATCCCAAAGTGGTTGGGTTCACCACAATGCGGGTACCATGAACCACAGTTTCCACACCATCATCACTAGATGGACGGAGATTTGTATAGAACAAACGTACTAGATCCTCACAGAATTCTTCTGAGGTCATAGAGAAAACATTCATCCAGCCTTGAAAAGTAAAGAAAGCTTTAATCTTACAGTTTAAGTCTTCCATAGTATCCAAATCAACAGCATGGCCATGAGCCATAGGATTTTTTTGAGAGAATGGAATTTTTCTGCATAAGAGGGATCCCAAAAATCGACAAAATCATCAAACTCAGTAGAGTCGGTTTTGCTGCGCTTAACAGACTCAACTTCCTCCTATTCCACAGAGCGTTTTCCCTTGCCTTTGGTAAGATTTAGTTTTTCCATCGATTTCTCCGGAGGGGAAAAGGTGTTCTCAGAATTATCAGAGTCGGCGTGAACAGGGGATGAAGGACAGGGTATTTTAGATGAAACTCTAGGGCTTTCTTGAGTGGTGGCAGTAGGTTTCTTTGCTTTTCCCATGGTGGTATTCAGGGATGGTGATGGTGGGAGTTATAGTGCAGAAGCAAGAGAGGATGTGGGATTTTAGAAGTGGAAGAGGTTTTCTAGGAAAGTAAAATGCGGCGTTTGGTCATATCAAAGGTTGCGTCTGCATAGAGGGTAATAATGACTTTGGGAAGCAGGAATGGAAAAAGTAACTTTTTGTCTTTCCAATGACAAGTAGGATTGACGGGTGATTTTGAAACAAAAAAGGCAACACACTTTTAGGCTACATATATAAAAGGAAATATTAAAATAAAAAATGCAGTACTAACCATGCATACTAACTTAAAAAGTAGTACTAATGTACTGTTACACCCAATGCATGACACACAAACAATGATACGAGAAAGAAAATATGCAATGTACTTAAGAGTTTTTTAACAATGCAAAAAAAAAAAAAAAAAGATGCATAATTTACTATGTACATGAACAGAGCTTTAGCAATTTGGATCAAGAATGATCCCAAGGAATTCTCTTAAGTTTCAAAAACGTTCCTCAAGTAATGGCTTTGTGAAAATGTCAGCTAGTTAAAAATCAGTGCTCACAAAAGCAATGTCAATATCTTCTAATTGGACATGATCCCTAATAAAATGATATCGAACATCAATATATTTTGTTCTAGGAAGATCAACAGGATTATATGCGAGATTTATAGCACTAGTGTTATCACTAGTGTTATCACATAATAATGGAATAGGCTTAAAATACAAGTTATAGTCAGAAAGTTGAGAGGACATCTACAAAAGTTGTGTGTAGCAATGTCCTAGGGCAATGTACTCAGATTCAGCTGTAGAGAGTGCAGTACAATCTTGTTTCTTGCTAAGCCAAGAGACAAGTGACTTTCCAAGAAAGAAACTTACCCCACTAGTGCTTTTGCGATCAACCCTATCATCTGCATAATCTGCATCAGAAAAACCTATAAGATCAAAATGGTCAGTGCGAGGATACCACAACCCATATGAAATGGTTCCAATAAGGTAGCGAATGATCCTTTTGACTGCCACCAAGTGGGATACTTTGGGAGCTGACTGGAACATGGCATATCTGCAAACAGAAAATATTATATCCGGTCGACTAGCTGATAGGTAAAAGAGACCCAATCATGCCTCCATATAGAGAGGCATCTATATTTTTTCCTTTCTTATCAGTGATGAGACTGATGGCTGGGCTCATGGAAGTCTTCGCAGTGTTTGCTTCACTCATACCGAACTTGGAAACCAGCTCCTTGGTGTATTTAGACTGACAAATGAATATTCCTTTCTCAATTTGCTTGATTTGAAGTCCAAGAAAGAAAGTCATCTCTCCCATCATGCTCATTTCAAATTCTCCCTGCATCAAGACTTCAAATTCTTTGCACATAGATTGATTAGCACTACCAAAGATAATATCATCTACATAGATTTGAAGGATTAGGTTACCTTTAGGTGTTCATTTAATAAATAAAGTTGTGTCAGTTACACCTCGAAAAAAACCATGTTTAATAGGGATAGAGCTTAGTCTTTCATACCAAGCTCTAAGAGCTTACTTGAGACCGTAAAGAGCCTTAGATAATTTGAACACATGATGAGGAAATTTTCTATTTTCGAAACCTGATGACTGCTTGACGTAAACTTCCTCTTTAATAAAACTATTTAGAAAAGTACCTTTTACATCCATTTGATAGAGCTTGAAATTTTTATAGGCTGCATAAGCTAATAACATGCGAATGGATTCTAACCTGGCCACCGGAGCAAAAGTTTCATCATAGTCGACTCCTTCGGTTTGAGAGTAACCTTGAGCGACTAGACGAGCTTTATTTCTTACCACCTTACCTTCCTCATTGAGCTTGTTGCAAAAAAATCACTTTGTACCAATAATGGAGGTCCCTTTGGGCCTTGGAACAAGTTTCCAAACTTCATTCTTTTCAAATTGTTGTAGTTCCTCTTTCATGGCAAGAACTCAAAATTCATCTTGTAGAGCCTCATCAATCCTTTTAGGTTCAATCTGTGAAATAAAGGCAAGATTAGATTTGTAAGACTTTCGGGTCTTCATACCATCACATGGATCTCCAATGATGAATTTCTGAGGATATTCTGGTTCGCTCTTCCATTCATTTGGAACCACGATATCTTGTTCAACAGCTGACTCAGTTGTCTTGTCTTTGACAATGGGTTGTAAAGTTGTGAGGGTTTCTTCAGCAGGTTGATTTTTGCGTTGACCTTCAGGTTGTTGAGATGGTGCTTCTTCTCCGTCACCTGTTACTATACCTTTCTCAACATTTTGCCAAGAATCATCAAATACTACATGCATAGACTCTTCAACACATAAAGTTCTTTTATTAAAGACTCGATATGATCTGCTAGTGTTAGAGTATCCAAGAAAATTCCTTCATCACTTCTAGGATCAAATTTACCTAGATTATCTTTTCTATTGTTATGTATAAAGCATTTACAACCAAATGAGTGAAAGTAGTTGATGTTAGGCATTTTACCTTTCCACAACTCATAGGGGGTTTTCTTTAGAATAGGCCGAATTAGACATCTATTCAAGATATGACATGCAGTGCTTACCGCTTCAGCCCATAAGTGATTTTGGAGAGAGTGTTCAATCAACATGGTTCTACCCATGTCTTGAAGAGTCCTACTCTTTCTCTCGACAACACCATTTTGCTGAGGAGTTCTTGGAGAGGAGAAATTATGTGTATATCCTTGATCATTGCATAACTCCTTAAACAATTTGCTCTCAAATTCTCCACCATGGTCACTTCGGATGGTTGAAATGTAGTAGCCTTTTTCTCTCTGTGCTCTCTTGCAAAACAGTTCAAAGTTCTTTAGTGCTTCATCTTTATGAGATAAAAAAATTACCCAAGTAAAATGTGAGTAGACATCAACAATAACAAAAGCATATCTTTTACCACCAATGCTAATTGTCCTTGTGAGTCCAAATAAATCCACGTGCAGTAGTTCAAGAGGTTTAGAGGTGGTGACAATATCCTTAGATTTAAATGAGGATTTAGTTTGCTTCCCAAGTTGACATGAGTCACAAACACGATCTTTTGAAAAATTAATTTTGAGAGACCTATAACTAGATAATGTTTTGACATTTTTTCAATTAGATACATGCTAGCATGACCAAGTTTTCTATGACAAGTCCATGGATCATTTGAAATGGATGCTAAACATAAATGCTTACCGTTAGAAACATCTCCATTGTTAAGAACATAAATGTTGTTCTCCCTTATACCTGAGAGAACAACCTTACCTTTTGTGTCATGGATTATGCACCTGTAGGATTCAAGTTTGACTTTGTATCCACCATAACAGAGTTGACTGATACTCAGCAGATTATGCTTCAGACAATCTACCATAAAAGCTTCTTTAATTTCACATAATGGACTAAGGGATATTATCCCTATTCCAATAATTATTCCTTTTGCATCTCCTCCGAATTTGACAGAACCTCCATCAATTTTGGTGTCATATTTAAACAGTTGTTTGTCACCCATCATGTGTCTGGAACATCCACTATCTAGAAACTATTTCTCTTTTTTGTGTGCACGTTTGTGGCATTCCTCGCTGAAGTCATGCCTCGTTCACTTGAATCACAGGATGCCATGAAGCATATGTTTGTGTTTTCTTCTTGATTCTTTTCTGTTTCTTCTTCATCACTCCAGGCTGCATAAGATCTTTTTTTGCCCTTGAATGGCTTCTTCTTAGCTTCAGGGCAGTTGGCTGAAATGTGTCCAAGCTTTCCACATTCATAGCATCTTCATTTATTTTTGTTGTTTTGACCATCTTTTCTGAATTGAGATCTTCCTTACCTGAACTGTCTACTTCTATTTATGAGGTTGCTAATATTTTTAGTCATCATAGCAAGTTCCTCTTGGAACTCATCCTCCTTAGGGTTTTCACAATCAGCTTCCTCCGTGGTAGTGCTAAATTCCACAGTTTTCTTTTTGTCTTCTTGAACATTCTTTTTGTGATGGGTTTTCTCAAAGGCAATCAAATCACCACGCAGTTTATCATAGGACAGTTTCTTCAGGTCATCACTCTCGATATTGATCACTTTAGGTTGCTATATGGTTGGAAGACTTCTGAGAATCTTCCTAACTTGTTATCTAGTTGTATAAATTTTTCCAAGAGCTTTTAATTCACCAATAATTTTGCTGAATCTAGCAAACATTTCCTCCACATATTCTCCTTTTTGCATTTGGAACAATTCATACTCATAGACCAGGAAAGATTAATTCTAGCCCCCTTGACTTTGCTTGTTCCTTCATAAGTAACTTCCAGCTTATCCCATATTTCCTTGGCAGTCTCACAGCTAGATATTTTCTCGTACTCTTCACCACTGATAGCATTGTAGAGAATATTGACAGCTTTGTAATTCAGTTGAATAACTTCCCGTTGCTCGTCAGTGTAGTCATCCATGTCCAGAGCAATAGGAGTGACATCAGTGTCACTTTCAACCTTTTTGGAAGGATTAAAGGATGACAGACCATAGGGACCCTTCTTGATAACACACCAGACCTTATAGTCAACCGATTTAATGTAGGTTTACATACGAATCTTCCAATGACCATAATGCTTACCATTAAAGTAAGGTGGTCTGGTGGCAGAAGTACCCTCTTGTAGTAGAGCTCCGTTGACAACGTGCGCAGACATGATCTTTAGTCACTTGCTGTTAGGCAAAACAAAAATCAGATTGTGAGACCTTGCTCTGATACCAGCTGAAAGTACAAGAAGGGGTGAATTGTTATTTTTAATCATTATTAGTCGACTTAGGCTATTTAGCAGTTGACTATGAAGGGCAATAACAGAAATCAAATAACAAAGCAAATGCAGAAAGTAAAACTTGACACAGATGATTTTTATACTGGTTCAGAACCAATGTGGTTCCTATTCCAGTCCCGATGGGTCACAAGGGAGTGTATCTCTTCTATCTCTTTGTTAAAATAAGTTACACGTGTGGTCTATCGTTCACCACTAACGTTCCTTCGTTGGTTTTGATACTGCGCTCATCAACAAATGACCAGGTCTGATTTATTGCTAATCAGACAAACTTCACCTTGACACCACTATTATCTCTACCTTGATTTTCTCTTTCTTTCTTTTGAACACTCATAATCTCTCAAGAATACAGTGATGACTATAAGTAAAAGCTAGAGAATGTGTAGATAGTGAATAGAAAGCGTGAGTTTGTGCTGAGTCTGAGCAGTCCTTTTATAGTTGAGTTCAAGTGCCGTTGAGGAAGTATTGTGGAGGAGATTTGATTGCTGCCTTGATGTGAGATTTGCTTGAGAAAAATTTTCCTTGTGATTGCTTGCACAAAGTCCTTTTTGCAGCCGAGATACTGTGACCCAAGAGTTTTTTGTCCTCAAAGATTCTTGGGAAAATCCTTTGAGAATAAGGCTGAGCTAGACACGTATGTTCACACTCATCTCGTCCATATTAAATCCCGCTTGTTTAGGTAGAGCTTAGTTCCCACATCTTCAGTTTGATTTCTTTCCTTAGTTGGCTCCCTTGATTAGTCTTCAATCATCGTCTTTCCTTAGTTAGTTTCCTTGATTGATACGCGACTCTCTGCCAGACTTGGAGTCTTAAATTTTCTTTTTATCTTCGAGATCTCTTTCTTTGGCTTCGGCTTACCTGCCACATAAGCATTACTTAGTGTAGTATTTGTCATAATCAAAATGAGGTTAACAATATGTTGGAGGGATTGACTAATTTTTATTTATCATGTTCAATATATTTTGTGGCCAATTATATAATTTATCTTCCATTTGGTTGTTTTATCGCAATAAAGTTATCCTACCTTAAGTGGAATAAAAATAAAACCAAAATTGTGGTACAAATAACCTCAAGATTACATTGAATAAAACTAGGATCAGATCGGGGTTAGATCAGGTTTATATTGGGAATAGATCCTAATGATTTAGGATTTATATTTAGTATTTTTAATAAAAAAATATTAAAAAAATACCACATTATATTTAGTGACCGAAAAATACAATAAGTAGTGGAGATGACCATTTGAGCCAATTGCATGAAGTAAGATGACTTTTCCGCGATAAATGAATGAAAGATGACTTTCATGACCAGTTAGTCAAAATTGAATGACCATTTGAACCATTAATTCATAATTTATTTATTTCTGCATTATTATCTGTATCACTGATAACAAAGAAGCCCTAAAAGAATGATATATTGTCATCAGTGTCACCATCACATGCACATCTCAATCAAGAAATTAAATGAATCTTATAGCGATGCACTTTTTCTCAGGAACGTTTTAGTAGTACATTATCAGCAAAACACTATTCAGTGTTAAAGTTGAACACTTACCTATAACATTTGTAAGCTTGTCCAAGCAGTGAAAAATCTAATAGGAGAAAGAATCTAAATGCTGCGAGGTTTTGAGTTGAGAGAGAAGGGTTCAAAATACCCTTCATTCATGTTGTATATTAAAAAATTTAAAATTTCCATACAGCATGTGCTATACGATATTTCATACAATTTGAAAAACATAAGTGGTCTTCCGAGCGAAAAAAATATATTGTGTATTCATTCCAATTATAAATTTGCTAGCTAGGTAATCAATAAATTTTTAGATTGGAATGCTAAAAGATACCAAAGCAATCTGGAGATTGGGAGTGGAACTTTTTCAATATGTCATAAAGAGATTGATTTAGCACGTAACACCGCTTTCAAGTAATCCAAAACATCTAAATAATATCTGGAATACATGACTAGATAAAGAATTATATGAAACATTCGACTGATGAATAAAAACAACCCCTATCTATAAACAAAATCTTGAAAAGCTTGGAAACCTTCCTTAAAACCAAATCCGTACAAGTCACAAATCCTCCCTTTTCTTGGAAGAAATCCACTTGCCATTGTACCATTCTTGATGAAACCTCAACACATCAGGAGGATATGCAACTTTGTCCCAGTTGTATGGAAGTACACATAGTAGTCTTGTCCACTTATCTCACAAATAAAACCAAACCACCAGCTATCATTAGCAAATGCATCAACTATATTGTACACTCGTAAACTGTAAATTTCTGAAAAATTTTCTTGTTCAGGTCGTGGCACTGGACGAACCTGGTTCACAGGAACAATTTTCTCTAGTAGATCAGACTCATCATCAATAGGATCTTGTATCTGACTTTATAAGTTAAGCCAATAGAAGAATTAACAAAAGTTGTTACAATTGTTGCAGTGTAGTAAGAACCTACGAAGCCAAGTTGTTTACTTGCCACTTCAACTTCATCACCTTTTTGAAACACTTTACTTATCTGTTGTGTCTTGAATGATAATGCTTTTATTTCCTCTGAGAGCATTACCATTCTTAGCTGGCATTGCTCTAAATTGTTGTATGCTGTGGTTGATTCCATTGTGATTCTATAGCGTGGAGGATATTGATTTAGTTGAAAGAAAAGTCAGGAACCTCGAGGCTTTGTAAGTGAATTTATAAGAAGGAAATCTGTTTTCCCTTTTGTAACTGGGAATAGGATTTGTTTCCAGTTTTCTTTTTGTTTCCTTGATGACTAGGATACGGAAGTAGGAAATTTTAGTTTTCATTTTCCTTTTTACATTCCTAATTTATTAGGAAGTTGAATTGGCAAGAAACGTATCCATTCTTTTTTAAAAAGAAATGGGAAGATCTGTAAAAAAAAAAATAAAGATCATAGTACGGTGAAAGAGTAATATCTTATGCCAACTAATAGAAAAGTGGAGTAATTTTCTTTTGGTTTCCTTTATGATTGGAATTGGATATTCCAGAAGTATCTTTATTTAAAAGAAAAAAAAAATGCTCTCTCCTCTCTCTTCTCCTTAGAGAATGGCGAACTAGGGTAGCCATGGCTGCTTCGGCCTCTCCCCAACCCCAAGCTATGGGAGAGCCTCCAAAAACTATCTCATATGCTTCTAAAATACAACCTCAATTATCAAACCAACCCATAACCCAAACACCATTAAAACTTTTTGAATGTGTTCATGGAAAATCAACTTTAAAGTTTCTTTCTGGGGAATTAGATGATTTTTCTAAGGAGGAAGGGCTTCATCAAATAGTGATTTTGAAGTTTTCATATGGAAAACCAGATCTTCAAGAGTTGAGGAAAGTTGTTCCACAAAAATTTGGTATCAAGTATCATTGTTTAATTGGGCAACTTGAATTTAGACATGTGTTGATTAGATTTGTGTCTTATGAGGATTTTGTAAATGCTTTATCTAAGTCGTTTGGTTATATACAATGTCGAGGTGAACAATTTTCATATAAAATATTTCCATGGTCGCAAAGCTTCAATCCTAGGGAGGAAACTTCTATGGCTGCTACATGGATTTCACTTCCTTATTTGCCTACCAACTTGTTTACAAAAATCCCATTATCATCTATAAGGTCTACTGTGGGTAGACCTATAGCAATTGACAAAGTTACACAGGATCGTTCACGCCCAAGTACAGCTAGGGTAAAGGTAATCCTTGATTTATTAAATGATCATTCCAATGAAATCAACCTTCAGTTTGTTGATGATAAAACTGGAAAAATAAGTGTGCGATTCCAGGAAATTATTTATGACAACTTGCCAAAGTATTGTACAACTTGTAAGCACCAAGGACATAATGATAATGTTTATCGCTTGAATGTTTCTGTCCTCAATGAGGAACCTGTTGAAACTGAAAAATTTCAAGGGGATTTAAGGGATAAATTAAACAAAAACAGGCAGACAAAAACGTTGGATGCAGCAACTATGGGGTTTGTTGAAACACCTAATGGAATGGTTCCAACGTTGCATTCTGGGCAGTTTAGTCGTGGGTGTTTGCAAAAGGAAGCTGAGACAAATATTGTTGATTTGAATTGTATGAGTCTCCAGGTTATTAAGCACACCAGAGATGATCGTTTACAGCTTGGTTTAGATGTCGATAGGAATGGAAAAAATGACGCATGCGAGGCAACTTTAGTGAAGCAGCAGGCTGGATCAGCTGGGAAAATTGAAGCTGCGACTGCTGCAGCATTGGAGAAGCCTTCTACGTCGCGTATAAAGCTGCCTGGAGTGCAGCATGCTACAGTGTTAACCACTGAGGCTGCTCCTAACCATAAAAAGGGTGATGGAGAGTTGATGGGGCTGTGATTAATTGCAATAATAATGAAAAGGTATTTCTAATTCAACCAAGGGAGAGTGGAATGTTGTTGGGAAAAATAAGAGGAGTGGATTACGAATTTGTTCTCCTAACTAATGCAGCGCCCTCTCAATCACAAAAAACTCCATCTCCTATTTCTAAGGGCCATCAGGTGATTACTACAAACTCTTTCAAGGAATTGGAATCAAATAATGAGTCGAAGAATCTTGAGATGACAAGAGTTGGGGCTGCTACGACTGTTTTGTAGCAGGCGTTAGCAAGGAGAACGCCCATTGTATCGCCTTGCCAGACCAGTGAAATGCATGGAGGAGATAAGGAAGCAACATTGTTAGCTCAACATGATGTTGTGAAGTTACTTCCTACAGCTGAAAACATTGTTACTGGGATATGTACGGAAAATAAAGCTTCAAACTCAATACCTTCGCAGGCTCATAGTTTTAAAAGAAAGGAAGCTGGACATAGTTCTGTTTATGGAGAAACTACGCTTACACCTACTTCACAATTGGAACTTATGTGCAAGCGTTCTAAAAGTGTTTTAGGTGATTTAGCCAACGAGCAAGTTGCAGATTTTGTTATGAAATTTTTTGGTGGAAATTTGGAGCAATATGAGAGAGCCCGTGTATTGGGTGATTATAATGCTCTCATTAATGTTGAACATGATCCTGAACTTTCGAATTTTATAGATAATTCTTCAGATGAAAATACTTCACAGGCAGTGGATAAGGATGATGCTATTTTTACGTCCAAAGAGGAGCAAGAAGGTGCAACAAGTGCTAGAAAATGGGCTGACATAGTGGATGAGGAAGAACAAGCTATATAAAAAACTCCAAGTAGTAGTTTGAAAGCTACTGCTCCGGAGTTTGTTCCTTCTCATTTTGCTAATGTAAGCCCCGATAATCACAAGCCAAAAGAAGCCTGAGGTTCATGGTTAGGTTCATTGACTGCAAAGCAATTTGAGCCAAATCCTTTGATCCTACATCATAAGACTGAAGAAGAAAGAAAGGAGGTTGACATTGGGAGGATTTAGAAGAAGATGAGCAGGCATTGATTGATGATTCTAGAGAGAGGCCAGCTAGGACGGCTGGCATCTCACCAAGGAAACCAAGGAAGAAAGCTCACAGAAGAACAACAAGTGATGATACCACGACTACAGGTAGAACAAAACCTCCAAGGGTTGCAAAAAATGTGGTTAAATCATATAAACATTGGATAAGTGGGAAAGCAAGTTGATTGTTCAAGAGGAGCAAGATGGTTTTCAAAATTTGAGCGGGCTACAAGCATTACTTCAAGTCACTTGCGCGAAAAAGGAGGCATTCCTACATGATTGTATTGTTCTACATTATTTTAGTATTCACTTAAGTAATATCATAGAGTACACTATAAGCTATGATGGTCATCTTATTTTTAATTATTTCGACTTATTTTTTACATAGTTCTTAGATAGTGGAGGATCTGCCTCATTAGGAATTGTAAGACAAGGTCTAGCCCTCCTTACTTGTACTCTTTTGTTTTGAGGTTTTTATTATTAATAAAAAAAATAGTCACTAAGCACACTGCTTAGTGACCTTTGCTAAAAAAAAAAAAAGAATTGGATATTCCAGTTTCCAATTTTACAGTTAATAAAATTTGCTTTCCTAATTTATTTAAGAAGGTCAAATATTGTTCGAAAACAGGCTATAATTTTAATTTAAATTGTTGGACTAGGTCTATTTGGCACTGGCAAAGCGCCCTAAGACTCATGTGTCAGGGTTACCTATGTATATGCCTTTGCAAACGACATCAAAACAGTCTGCATATTGCCTGGTTAAAAAATGTTTATATGGGCAATCCCCTGTGATAGAACTCTCAATTTAAAAAATTGTTGTCATCGATTGTGGTTGGGTTGGTAGCTTAGAAGTGAAACATGCTCCATGAAGGCAGCTTTATGCCTTACATGTTGAAATTGGAATTTGTTTAGGAATTTTTACACAAAAATACAATTTTTAGTACTTAATTACCAAACATAGCAATATTTTAGCAAAATAACCCTATATAGAGGAAAACACAAGTTAATTACAAACATAGCAAAAATATAGCAATATTTTCCCATAACATACCAAACCCTTACATTCTTCCTCCTATTCCCCTCACTATCACTTTTGCTCCTCCCATTTCACCCTATTTCACTTTTCCTCCTACCATTTTCCTCAATTTCACTTTTACTCCACCCATTTCCTCCAATTTCACTTTTCCTTATCCCATGCTCACTGTATCTCATTGTATCTCACCGTATCTCGATGTTTCTCAACTGCCAACCATATCGTATCTTGTTGTATTTTTCCGTATCTCACTATATCTGCACTGTTCTACACCGTATCTAACTGTTTCTGCACCGTATCAAACTGTTTCTGCACCGTATCAAACTGTTTCTGCACCGTTTCAGGTTGTGTTCAGCACTATATCAAACTGTGTCTGCACCGTTTCTGCATCGTTTTAGGTTGTATTCAGCACTGTATCAAACTGTTCTGCACCGTTTCAGATTGTTTCAACATCGTTTCAGACTGTTTCAGCACCATTTCAGACTGTTGCAGCACCGTTTCAGACTATTTTTTACCGTATCTAACTATTTATAGACTGTATCTAATTGTTTCTGCACCGTTTCAGCATCGTTTCAGCACTGTTTCAGCGCCATTTGAGACCGTTTCAGATTGTTTCATACCGTTTCATCGCGGTTCAGGGGATGCTTTTATGTATAAGGTCCCAAAAAGAAGAAAAAGCCTAGAATATACGCTCAGGAAATCAAAGTGCTTATATCAAGCAAAAATTATAACTATGTGTTACAAAAACTCATTACATAATTGCAAGGTCAAGGAAGGTAGAGAGAAATGTATAGTATCCCAACATGATAAAATGTCCAGACCAGTCAAGGAGCACAGGAATTCCGATCTGAAAAATCATCTTGAATTTATCTGTTTCACTAAGATGCCACAGAGCACTACACGTTTCAAAATATAAAAATAATGTCGTATAGTACAAATGCCACAGAATGAACTTACTCGTATTTATCCATTTAGATTATGGATTTGATCTATTTCCACATCCTCTGTAAAGTTGCGACACTCAAAGGTAGCAAGAAGGAAGGACCCCAACTAATTAAGTTTTATTAAGTTCTCGTGAAACTTAAAACTGTTCATCAGTGTCCTCTCAAACTTTGGAACTGACACCCCTTAAGCCACTCCGAAGCCTAAAAAGAGACGAATGAAATGTTTTCTGATCTCTTTTTATCTAAAATGTGTTTGGTCAACATGAACAAGCGTGCTTAAGGCAATACCACAGACTATGATCTTCTTTTACTGCAGGGGCTTAAAAATACGTAGTTCCCAGTTATACATGCATTGTTTTGGCTTCTAATTCTGGGGTTGGGGTGGTGGGATGGGGTGATGGAGAAGAGAGAATATGTGAAATGTTGTAATTTGGGGAAATTTAGGGAAATGAAAGCGAATGGTTGATTGTTGTAAAATGTGCTAAAAAAATATTGGTATGTCTTGTAATTTAAAAATATTACTATTTTTTTGTAATATAGGGTGGAAATTTGTATATTTATATAAAAATCCATTTGTTTATAACCCATCTCTTCTTCTAGAATGAGTCAATTGCCTTACATGTTGAAAGTGGAATTGGTTTATAACCCATCTCTTCTCCTAGAATGAGTCCGCGTAACTTCGGATTTAGGGGCCAATTATATAATTATCTACTATTTGGTGATTTTATCCCCATAATGTTATCCTACCTTGAGTGGCATAAAAATAAATAAACAACCTGGAGATTATCCATGCTGGAATAAGAAATTTCATCCAAATATAGTTTAATAATTTTCATCCAAATTTTAATGTATGTCTCAAATAATATATATATATATATATATATATATATATATATATATATATATATATATATATATATATATATATATATATATAGCAATGGTATACTTCTCTAAGTATTTGAGATATTATTCAATTGAATCTTATATGGTGTGAGATTTTGGAATAGTTAACACTGACAGATAATCAATATGTGATTTGTGAACTCTTCGATATAATAATTTGTTTCAATTAATAAATTAACCCTTTAATTAATTAAGCCTATAAGATCTTCCACCGGGGTAGTATATTGATTTAGAATTGCCCCTTGCAATAGGTCAAATCGACTCTCCCGATGACGGGTGTCATCACCTCCTTGCTTGAAATTAATCACCTCCTCTCTTTGATTGTGTTGAAGGTTCACTACTAGAAATCAATGGTTTAACGAGGGAGAGTGGCGAGCGACTTCCCTCTCTAAACGCGTGATGGAGAGGGAATTCCCTAGCAAGTGGTCCCTCGGAATACGGCTCGTAGCAGAGCATTTTTGGCGAGGGAATTCCTTCTCAAGCTGTTGTGTCAGTCCAATTTTCTTATTGTGTCAGATAATATACAGCTAAGGAATTCCCTCTTCAAATGCAGGAGAGAGAAAAATATTTTCTTCAACTTGGCGAGGGAATTCCTTCTCCAAGTATGAAACATATTTGTTTATTCAGTTTTGGCTAGGGAATTGGAGAGGGAATTCCCTCTCCAAGTGTAAAAATTAAATATTTTTATTTCACTTTGCTAGGGAATTCCCTCTCCAATTTCATTAAAAATATTTTTAATAAGGCAAATGGCTAGGGAATTCCGTCTCCAAATATAGTGTACCTGAAACGCAAAAATCAGTAACAATACAAAGCAGCACAGCAACAACAGCATATGGAGCAAAAACAGCATATATGCATATATACCTGCGCATTCAAATCACCAAAGCACCAAAGCAGATATCTGTGCGAAGAATATTAGAGAATACGATACAAAGCAGCACAGCAACAACAACAGTATAACAAAGCAATTACAGTATCACCAACACCAAAACAATTCACAACATAAATAGCACAGAATTACACAGCACCACCATTACTAATAAAGTTATATCCGGGCAATTAAACAAGTGTACACACTTGTTTCATATAAACGAACACAAACAAATAAAACACTAAAATAATTCTTAAAAGTACTAAATACGTCCCACTTTCAAGTTTAATTCGACACAAAAATAACAAACTACCGAGAATCATTAATAGTGGTATGGAAGAAATATGTCCAACATTTTTTGTATTGATTTCTTTTTTTCTTCAACATCTTCATCCAAGTCCAACTCCGGTAAATCAACATCTTCATCCAAGTCCGATTCCGGTACCAAATCAATTGAATCTTCAATCGTATCTTGAACGATTTCAATTGAGTCTTCGATTGACTCTTGAGCAATATCAATTGAGTCTTTGAGGTTGATATCCATGATAGATCTTGACAGAGGGGCTGCAAATTTTGAAAAAAAGTTAAACCCGTTTATGTTTAAATTTTACCAAAAAAGTGAAAAAAAAAGACGAGAAAACTTACCAAACTTACCTTGCGATGGGTTGACGGAGAAATAAAGATGGAGTCGTCGGAGTAAGTGGCGTCGACGGTGTAGTAGTGAAGGAGACGATGAGGCAGTGAGGGAGATGTGTTTTGTTTGGTGTGGAGTTGTTTGGTGTGGAGTGTGCTATATATTACTTACACTAAATGAGTATAAAATTCTCTTTCCTGATTGGCTAGAGAAGTCCCTCGCCATTTGCCTAACAGGTCTGACTATTTTTATTGGAGAGGGAACTCCCTCTCCAATCCGGAAAGAGAATTTTCTCTTTCCTGATTGGAGAGGGAGTTCCCTCTCCAATAAAAGCAGTGAAAATTGTAATTTTCTCTTTCTTGATTGGAGAGGGAATTCCCTCTCCCAATTAGGAAAGAGAAAATTTTCCCCTTCAGCTTGGTGAGGGAATTTCCAAGCCGGTGTTAATTTTATAATTTTTTTCGTTCGGGCGAGTGAAAGTACATGTTTGGAGAGGGAATTCCTTCTCAAATTTTTGGAGAAGAAATTTCCTCTCCAAACAGTCCCTCGGAATAACACTTATTTCTAGTAGTGGTTGTAGAATCTTTGATAAATTTGTTAAAATCTCTACCATGTGTGCTCCAGGATAATCGAGATATTTAGGAAATTATTAATTTAAAAGAATCCCAACTCTACCTTAAGTTTAGCATAAGAATGAGATAGCCTAAGCACGACATAGTATTTTCACAAAAGGCATTTTCTGAAGGCACTATTTGATTAAGAGCATATTTGGCCTCGCAGTAAAATACTGCTTGTTTAGAAAAGTATTTGTTGTCAAATAAGCAGTTTGTGTTTGACCATTAGAGAAGTATTTTTTTTTTTTGTAAATGATAAACAATTTGTGTTCTTAAAAATATTTTTGTGTGGAAAATTATGAAAAAGGACATCCAAGTTCATTTCATATTTGGATTATTTAAAACAAAAAAAAAAATGATATCAAATAAGTATTATGAAAGACTTTAATTAAATTTTTATTTTATTTAGTTAAAATATAAAACATAAAGTAAAAGATATAAATTAAAGTTTTTAAACAACATAAAATACAGTTAAATCAAAGCAATAATAGCATTAAGAATATGTATTAGCAAAAAAAATTAGTTAAATCAAAGAACATGATATTGTTTGTAGCTGTAGCTTGGACAGAGAAAAAGGTAAAAACAATAAGGGATCCTATACAGGATTGAGAGACTATTCCTAAGAGGAAAAAAATTTGTACGCAGAAATAAAAACTAGTCCTAAAAGGAAGAGCATTTGTAAAGTATGTAGATGTAAAAAATAGGAAAACATAAATAGAATCTTATTTTGAGAGAAATTAATGATGGATAGTTTGAAAAATATGAATTTTGGGTATGGATATTGAAACGATTTTAGCTAGTTGTTTTGGGAGTTAGGACTCTGATAAGTACAGTAACAACATTTTTTTTCTCTGTGCTTTATATCGGTCAGTATAAGGAATTTTTCTCGAGCTCAGGTACGGGCGACTCAGTCACATGTGCTCGACTGAATATGCAGCCAGCGTGGTAGTAGTCTTAAAAGCTCCATAAAATCCATTAAGACATATCTGCAAAGTTTGAACTGAATCAGACCTCGTTGGGTTAGTTTTGGAAAAGGTTTCAGCTTTGGTTGTCGGTAACTCTTAAAAGAGATTTTCGAGCTCGATTTTAGCAAATGAGCTCCAATTCAAAATCTGAAAGTGTTGTTAGGTTTGTATAGTCATTTCTGATATGTGTGAATTTTTGAAAGTGAATTTCGAGGTCGGTCGGATAATTTTTGCTAAAAACCCGAATGTCAAGAATTTGACATCTTCATGTGGGACCTTTATCTTGAGTTTCAGGAATCCGATTCAACACCCGTCTTCGCGAGTACGTCACATATGTGTTTCATAAGTTGCATACAAAATTTAGGGTCATTCGAGCTTTATAAGGTCCCGTTTGGACCTAAAATGTCGCACTAGCTTTTGCTGGTGTAAATTTCAGCACTTCAGCAAGTGTCACGGGGTGATTTTCAACATATAAAACAACCACCTGTGCGGCGGTCATGTCCAGACATGACCCAGTCTTTCCCAACACATAATTTTATTATATGGTCGTTTGAAAAGGTTTAATACTTAGAATTTAACATAGGCGACAACATAAACATAATAAGAACATAAAAAAAAAAAACAATTACGGAAACCAAGCTCAACCTTATATTATTCACCAATAGCAAAGGAAATTCAAGTGGGCATAATGCAACCAATACTATATATGTAGCAATGTGTCACAAAAACACCAACACTTTGGCCAAGTCGTCTATCCCATGGCCCCCTAGCCTAAGACGCCTTAACCCTACTGTTTTAATAAGGCATGACACACATTTTTCCATGCTCAGGTTGGCCTAGACTCCCCTCTCAAGCCTAGACACGAGACAGATTCTTATGTCTCTCACATATTTTCCTCTATACTGAATTTTCTAACTTAGGGGTTGTTTTCCTTTATATAATAGGCTGCACCCTTTTACACTTGTTATAAAATCAGTCTACAACTACCCTAATATGCAGTGGAAATCCCCCACTACTTAGGATAATTAAAACATTCCAAATACTACCCAATCATAAGCCACACATTCAGATATGGACAAGTAACCACATGTAACAGTCGTCATGTGCCTTGCACATGTCTTGTAACCGCTGCCTATGTGCAAATCACGCCCTTGCCAAGGCTGCTCGTGTTTGAACTTAACATGTACGTGTCTAAGACAGCCTCTAGGTGCCAAGGCTTGGCACCAAGCTCATTGTCCCGCAACGCCACCGCCTACGCACATGCCAACACCGCCTGCCGCTTAAGTTGTGCCATTTGCATTGTCTTGCGCATTACACCCATGCCATACACACTTGTCTCGGCTGGTTAACATATTTTCCATGTCTACAACATTCCCACATCTCACTTTGGTCTCATTCCACCAAGCCACGATGCCCCAAAGTCATGCTAAGTCATTTGCTAGCCTGTTTGCCACCTTGCCCCGCTCAAGGTGCGCCAATGCCAACTCTTAACATTGTCTCGCCTGTGTGCCACTCTTGGCACTGCCTCGACCACATTCCATCATTATTTTGACATGTCTACATGCCAACTTCATGCCCCAAATCTTTGTCAAGTTAGCCAACTCATGCCTTGTCTCAATGAAGGCACTTTCAACATGACCTTGCACAAACACATAGAAATCGTGTTGCAATCTGCCCATTTTTTAAAGTAGAACACTCCCAACCCTTGCCATGGCCTAATCCCACGTGTTTAAGGGTCTAACAGAAAGCTCCAGAGTATAAAAAGACCCATGTTCGGCTGTTCTCATTTCCAAAACCATTTCTATCAGTTTTTTGTTGGTTTTAGGTGATTCAAGTGTAGAAAATTAACCTATAATACCAGGTAATGATCCTAATTTATTTATTTATGTTAAATCAAGGATTGAGAGTTGAAATTTCTTGAATTGAATTAAGGAAAAGTTGGGGTTTGAACCCTAAAGTTATGAAATTAGGGAATTTAATGGAAATGAACTCAATCATAAAAACTAATGATATCATTGGACTCGTGGGACTATGAGGGGTCCGAAAATATATAGTTTATGGATTCTCGGCTAAGTCTAGGGGTATTTTAGTAATTTTCCTTTTTTCTGTATAAAGGTTAGATATTCCTTCTTCGGGCACTTATGAGTGTAATAATATTTATTTTGTTCAGAAAGTGATTATTCTGTGAGGCGTAAGAAAGGAAAGGAAGTCGTCCAGTGATTGATTTGACCTAGGACTTGAGGTAAGTGATTATATGCATCTTCTTGACGGCCTTTGCCCTTATGGATATTCTACCACGTGTTCCATACGTGTATAGCTGCCGATAGGCGTACTTTCTATGCCTTAGCTTTGGGTTGTGTTGTATGTCATATATTATGACTTGTTATTGCTATTGTACTGAGGATAGGAGTATTCTACTCCAGTTTTGGGCTTGATATGTACTTCCTGGTGGTCGATGAGAGTCCCACGCTGGTGAAATATTATTATTACATATATCTCCTGGTACTCGATGAGATTCCCACGCCGAAGATAGATTTCGAGCACATATGACCCCATTGCATCATAATACATTCATTTTGGGGGCTGTATGGACTTGTTGCATTATTTATTTGTGATTGACTTAGCAGATTGGTTGTTATGGTTCTGTTTTCCCTGACTAGCGTATCTATTCCTCGATTGTCGCTAGTTATTCCCCACTTATTGTGTCTCTATGACTTATTCACTCTATGTTTCTTGTTGTGTCTTTTCGTTTCGTCAAATTATGCTCCAGAACCTAGTTAGCCGCATCGTGATCGAGGAGCAGGATGTTTCTAGTTGTCTGTGGTAGGCTAGCTTGTTCCTTGAAGCCTCTAGCTGTAGATACTATAGTTTTATCCTATTTTGCTCCATTCGAAAGATGTAAATATTCTTTTGACTTCGCAGATTTCTGATCTAGGAACCTCTCGACCTATGTTTGGGTAGTTAGTTGTATTTGTTCTAATAACTTGTACACTTGTCCATCTTATATATATGTATCTATCTTCTGGAGCTATTTTACGTTTGACATTAGTTTGATTTCATCTTTAAGTAAGTTCTACGTCATATATGTATTAAGTTTGACGATAGGGTTCGCCCGACCGGTCTTAGGGAAGTACTGGAGTGCCCGCATAGCCTAACCGAAAATCTGGATCGTGTCCGATATTTTTGTATTGAAAAAATTAATAAACTATTTCTGCTTCTTGGAAGAAGTAGAAATTTATAGCTTCTTCCAACAACAGAAAAATTGCTTCTGCTGCTACTCAAAAGTACTGTTAAGAGGTATGTTTGGTACGGAGGAACATTTTCCCATGTTTTGTTGGCTTAAAATTTTTGAAAAAAATATTTTTCCTAGTTGAAAGTAGGTAATTTTTTTTTTTCAAATGTGACAGTTCACATTCATCGTCTCCTTCCACCACGCACCTTCACCTCTTACCATACCCCACCCCTACCCACCCAACTACACCTACTCATTATCGTACCCCTACCCCCTACACCTCAACATCCCCAAGCCCCTTCTCCCCGCCTACCTTTACCCCCACACTACCCCTTATTAGATGGTTAGGAATATATTTTATTCCTTGGCAATCAAACACCAAAAAGTAAGTATGAAAGCACACCCAAGATGCATTTTATTTTTTGTATAATTGAATCAGGCAACCACATTTTCCATCATTGTTAATTGAGACATAGGCGGCCTTAAAATATATTTGAAGAATGTCAATGTTCTGTTAAAATAAATACACTTCTCTCTTCATCAACCATCTCTATTAGATTCGAGGATAATGTCATGGCGTTTTACGAACTCTAGGACAATGTTATGGAATTTAAAACTTAATAAAGTAAAATTCCATGATTAAAGAATTGAAGATGTATTCTTCAATCCTACAAGAAGACCAAGAACAAGTTTATGAAAGCAATAAAAGGAGTAAAAACATTAAGATAATAGTTAGAAGAAGCCACATAATTCAGTACTAATTACTTGGACATATGAAATTGAAGAAAATTGCAAGAACATATGGTTCACAAGATCTTCGTACTCGGTTTACTAGTTTATAATGCAATCACATGTAGATTTAACATGAATTACAACCAAATAAATATAGTCTAAGGTCGTACTTTGTACGGACGTTTGTTCCTGCTAATTTAGGTGAAGAATCTCCGAGAATTCTCTTAGAGAAACTTTGGAATTTGACAGAGGAAGAAGAAAGAGCCATTTTTTCTTTTCAGGAAGTAGTGTGTCAGGAAGAAAAGAACTTTTCCTTTTATCACTATAAAAACAACATTTGGGGAAACATTATGTTTTTTCCCTTTTCCTCCTTATTTAATAAAAATAATAATAAATATATAAGTAATTTTATATTTAATAAATTATTATTTTGGAATTTATTCGTATTGACCACATGGTTGAACCGATCCAATTCGTTATATGAACCAACAAGATTAGACAATTAGCCATCAACTATCATTAACTTTGATGTGTAGATTTTACATGAACATGAATTGGAAAAAATAAAAATTAAAATATATTAGCACCTATGCAAACCCAACGACTTCACATGGCACTCATAAGCATCATATGTTATGAGTTTTTTTAATTAAGCTGGTACCATATGATGCATAGATATGTATTTTACATTTACTTCATTATGTACGACTGTATCTTTAAAATAATTATTATACATAATATTTATTTTGTCTTCTCATGGTACTTGGGATCCTTTATATATTGTAGCTTGACTATCCCAATTGATGGTTACCGATTCAATATCGTTCTCATACACACCCAAGTGTACCAAAAAGCTTTCAACTCACACAGCTTCTTGCACAACGGCTGAAAGTGATACAAATTAAGCTTCCATAAGGCTATGCATGATTGTTTCTTGCTGCTTCATGATATGGTGCATTTGTTTAGCAAGAATGCATATTTAGTGGTGGATATTTTCTCATCTAGATCTCCTTCTAAATTAACTCATCTAGATCTTCTTCTAAATCAACATCAGTGTAGCCTTTGAGTTTCAGATCATCGCCTAGGTAACAGAAGTAATAGTTGATTGTGCTTTTAAGATACTACAATATTCTTTTAACTACTTTCCTGTGTTGGTGTCCTGAGTTAGACTCATATCTGCTAACTAACCCAACATCATAATAGATATGATATAATACACATAATAGCATGCATTAGGCTACCGATTGCATTGGAAAAACCATTCTAATTTGTTCCATTTCTTGTGGAGTCTGAGGATATATCTTTCGACTTAAAGCTTCACCTTGAAAAAAATGAGTGTTTATGAGTCTGGCAGTCTTTCATATTAAATTATTTAAGAACTTTCTTGATATAAGATTCTTGTGAAAGAGACAACAATCTCTTGCAATCTTAACTTCAAGAATGTACCACTTTACCATATCTTTCATCTCAAGTATAGATGATAACCACACTTTTATTTCTTTGACATACTCAAAGTCACTTCCAGCTATAAGTATGTCCTCTACATGCAATGATAAGATTACAAACTTATCTTTGGACCTTTGATGTACACACAATGGTCTTCATGAAGCAAAATGAAATCGTATGATATGATCACATCATGAAAACGTAAATATCATCATCTAGAAGATTGCTTAAGGCCATAAATTGACCTACGAAGTCGGCATACTTTATGCTCTTTACCTTTTTCATGAAACCTACATGTTAGTTCTCCAATGAGAAATAATATTTTGACATTCAGTTGATGCAATTCAAGATCCAAATTAGTCATTATTAACAAAATTAGCCATATTGAGGTAAAACGCACAACAGGCAAAAAAGTATTCTCATAATCAATTCCTTCTTATTGTGTATACCCATTAGCTACTAGGCGAACTTTGTATCTTTCAATACTACCATCAGCCTTACGCTTATTTTTGAGAACGCACTTGTTCAAAATCGCTTTACGACCCATAGGTAGGTCAACTGATTCCCATATGTGGTTTGATTTGTTGACTCCATCTCTTCCTCTAATGCTTTTAGCCATTTATCCTTAGCGAGGCATGTAAGAGCCTCATTTATATTTCTTGCCTCTTCTTCATATTGTCAAGTAAAGAAAATTGGATCGAGTCACTCATATAGGTTAATACGGATCCATACTCAAATAATAAATTGTTAAATATAATTAGTTATATATTTGTTATTATTATTATTATTATTATTATTATTATTAATATTATTATTATTACTATTAAATAAGGAGTAAAAAGGAAAAAAACATCACGTTGCCCCAAACATTGTTTTAAAGTTATAAAAGGGAAACGATCTTTTTCCTAAGATGCTGCTTCCCAAAAATAAAAAATTGTCTTTTCTTCTTCCTCCTTCTTCTCTCAAATTCCAAAGTTCCTATGAGAGAATTCTTGAAGATTCTTCGTTAAAATTAGCACGACCAAACGTCTATACAAGGTACGACCTTAGTTATGGTTATTTTGATGTAATTCGTGTTAAACGTATATATGATTGCATTATAGACTAGTGAAACGAATACGGAAGTCATGTGAACTATGTGTTTTTGTTATTTTCTTCATTGGTATGAGAGCCCGGTATTTTTTTTTAGTATTGATCCATGTTTCTTGAGAATTAAGACACTGTCGTAGAGAAAAAATGTTTCCCTTTTATCACCGTGAAAACAACGTTTAGAGAAATGTTGTGTTTTTTTTTCCTTTTCCTCCTTATTTAATACAACAACAATAACAACATTACTACTGTAATCCCACAAGTGGGGTTTGAGGAAGGTGAGATGTACGCAGACCTTACCTCAGCAAAGGTGGAGAGGCTGTTTCTGATAGACGCTGGGCTAGGAAAATATTTTAAAAATATTTTGAAAGCAAACAAAAATATTTTGAAAACATGATAGAAAAGAAATAAGGTAAGAAAGACTAGGATAGCTCAAGTACTCACGTAACAACTACAACTACTAGATTAAACAGAAGACACCAATAGCGAAAAGGACGTAGGACAAGATAAAACTATTACATATAAGAATAATAAAGCTAAAATGCCAACAACCAATCGCCTTCTACCTAACCTTCTACCCTAATCCTCGACCTTCACACTTTCCTATCAAGGGTCATGTCCTTGGTAATCTAGAGATGAGTCATGTCCAGTTGAATCACCTCGCCTCAATTTTTCTTTGGTCTACCTCTACCTCTCCGAAGACCCAGCACAACCAGCCTCTCGCACCTCCTCACTGGAGCATCTGTGCTCCTTCTCTTCACATGGTCAAACCATCGTAACGTCACTTCTCGCATCTTGTCAACAACTAAGGACACTCCCACCTTATCATGAATGACCTCATTCCAGATCTTATCCAACCTCGTATGCCCATAAATCCATCAAAGCATTCTCAACTCTGCTACGCTCATCTTCTGAATGTGTGTGGTCTTCACTGGCCAACACTCTGTGCCGTACAACATAGCTGGTCTAACGACTGCTTTGTAGAACTTACCTTTGAGTCTAGATTCTACTTTCTTATCGCATAGGACACCGGACACGAGTCTCCATTTCATCCAGCCTGCCCCTATACGATGAGTGACATCATCATCATTTTCTCCATTACCTTGAATGATTGAGCCAAGGTACTTGAAGCTTCTTTTTTGCGGAATGACCTGAGAATCAAGTGTCATTTCCACCTCTTACTCTTGAGACGCATCATTAAACTTGCACTCCATGTATTCTATCTTCGTTCTACTCAGCTTGAAACCTTTAGACTCTAGGGTATATCTCCAAACCTCCAGCTTATCATTAACACTACCGCGAGTCTCATCAACCAAAACTATATCGTCAGCAAATAATATAGACCATGGAACCTCCCCTTGAATGTTTCGTGTCAATTTGTCCATCACCAGAGCAAATAAGAACGGACTAAGAGCTGACCCCTAATGCAAACCCATCTCGACTGAGAAGTGATCGGAATCACCTCCAACTGTTCTCACGCGGTTCTTGGCTTCGTTGTACATGTCTTTGATCGCGCTAGTACATGCCACTGGTATACCTTTAGATTCCAAGTATTTCCACAAAACATCCCTTTGGACTTTGTCATGACCTTTTTCTAAGTCAATGAATACTGTTTATGCCTAAAATCGGTCGCCTAAGTTAAAAAATTAATTCAGAATGAGGTCACAAGCAATACAGTAAATACGACGGAAAAGTAAGTAAGTAAAAGAGAGAAATAATAAGCAAGAAAAGTAAAGTAGTTTTATTTCTTGAGAATAGCCGGATTCTGTGGTGAATCAATTGGTTGTATAATACAATGTAAGGAGGGATATTTATAGTAGTGGATACCCAGTCATAATTAAGGTAAAATACAAAGACTAATAAGGCTATTGGCCTATAACTCAAGGCGGTAGTTTAGTCATAATTAAGGTAAAACACAAAGACTAATAAGGCTATTGGCCTATAACTCAAGACGGTGGTATATACTAAACCCTAACTAGGAGATTGTAAACTTAAGGCGGTGGGATGTATGCCCTACGTCCTATGGCCATGCCGCCTGAACGATCGTTAGCCCAAGGAGCGTAAAACGACTATAGGTAGTTGTTTCAGGAATTAGGACCCCTATGGGCGTGTCGATATTTTCAAATCTTCATAAGGTCTATTAGGACCTGTCTGTAAAATTTGAGCTAAATCAGACCTCGTTTGGCACGTACCGGAAGAAGATTTCAGTTTTTATTGTCGATAAATATTAAAAAGAGATTTTCGAGCTCAATTTTGGCGAATGAACTCCGATTCGAAATCCGAAAGCGCCGTTAGGTTCATATGATTATTTGTGACTTTTGTGAACTTTCGAAAGTAAATTTTGAGGTTGTTCGACTAGTTTCCGCTAAAATGCCGAAAGTTAAATAATTTGACATTTTTCCATTTAATTTGCATATTGAGTTTCGAGAGTCCGATTTGAGATCCACCTTAGCAAGTGTGTTACATATATTTTATATAACTTACTTGAGAAATTTAGGATCATTTCGAATTTCGTCGAATTCCATTTTAATTTTCGTCGCGAAAAGAAAAGAAAAAAAAAGGGAAAATGACAAAAAAGAAATGGAGGCGGTGGGCTAGGGATATTAATCCCTTAGCCAGTATTTTGTTTGAATCACAAAAAGAGGAACAGAAAGGAAAGACGACACAGAGAGAAATGGAAAGAATAGAAAATAATACCAGAAAATGAGAAAAGAGCCGGAATAGAAAATAATACCAGAAAATGAGAAAAGAGCCGGAAAAGGATAGAATTTTTACCCTGAAACATTCAAGTAATGATCTTAATGCATTATTCTGGTTTATTACGTGTGTTTGAATATATTTTGACGGTAAAAATTTGGATATTAGATATCGTTTAATAAATTAAATTAATAGTTTAAAGGGTTAATTGGACCCTGATAATGGAATTGAGTATATATTCGTACTCAGTGAGTTATGGGCAACATATAAATGTAATTTATTTAGGGTTTGGTTATGTGACCTTGAACTCTGTATATAGGCCTGGCCTGCGTATTGCGTATGCGAATAGGGTATTAGGTTCCTAACCGGATTGCCCTAAGACGTGAGGAATGAAGCATTTAGCCTAATTTGATATATATTCTGCTTATTGAATAAGCAGGATCGTTTGGTAATGAATCCAAAGGGCAAAGCGGTTGTTGAATAGCTTTGTAACAAGGTAAGTATTTGTATCCATTCCTTTGGAGGCCCTTGACCTTGTGGATATTCTACCACGTGTTCCTTACGTGTGTAGCTGCCGATAGGCGTGCTCATTATGCCTTAGCTTTAAATTAACATTGTATATTATATGTTATGCCCTGTTGTTGGTATTGCATTAAGCATATGAGCATTGCACTCTGGTGTTGAGCATTGCATATACTTCCCGATAATCGATGAGAGTGCCGAGCTGGTGAAGGGTCATTATTGCATATACTTCCCGATAATCGATGAGAGTCCCGAGCCGGTGAATGGGTCACTATTGCATATACTTCCCGGTTGGTGATGAGAGTCCCGCACCGGTGAAGGGTCATCATTGTAAATACTTTCCGGTAATCGATGAGATTCCCGAGCCGGTGAAGGGTCATTATTGCATATACTTCCCGGTTGGCGATGAGAGTCCCGCACCGATGAAGGGTAATCACTGCATATACTTCCCGGTAATCGATGAGAGTCCCGAGCCGGTGAAGGGTCATTATTGCATATACTTCTCGGTTGGCGATGAGAGTTCTGCACCAGTGAAGGGTCATCATTGCATATACTTCTCGGTAATCGATGAGAGTCCCGAGCCTGTGAAGGGTCATTATTGCATATATCTCCCGGTAGATGATGAGAGTCCCACGCGAGAGATATGTATGAGGCATATATGGCGGCATTGCATCGCACCGCATTCATCCTATTTCATTGTCCGCATGCTAACTATTGTGTGTATTGTGCTTTGTTTATGTATGCGGTATGTATACAATGTCGTGGACATATTTCGGTTTGCCTATATATTTCTGGCTCATATTCGGGGTTGCACGCTGCAACAGTATAAATATATGGATCGGGTTGGACGCCGCGACAGTATAAATATATGGATCAGGTTACACGCCACAACAGTATAAATATATAGATCAGGCTGCATGCCGCGATCTAATTGTTGATATGTTCGGGATACTAAAAATCTATATGTTCTGTCTATCTTATGTCCCTAGTTGTTTATGAGTTTATGATTCCATACGTGTTTCCAGTTATTATCTGGCTCCGCCTTTTTATAGTTTAAATAAGATAGATTTGGTTTACCTGTTTTTCTTCTCCCTGCCTTGCTATCCTATTATTTTAGGTGGCAAGTCTGCCCCACTTATTGAGTCCTTTCAGCTCACCCTTGTTTGTTGTTTGTTTCTTGTCTATCTATTTCGTTTCGACAAGTTCGCTCTAAGATTGAGTTCGTTACGTTGTGAATGAGCGAAGAAGACTTCAGCTGTCAGGGTGAGCCAGCTTTTTATTCAGGATGGCCACCAGTTTTATGTTTATTATTTCAGTTGTACTTTGCTCCCTTCAGGAGGTATCTGTCTTCTTTTATACTCTTAGATGTCTAGTCTGGATAGCCTCAAACCTAGTATGTTGGGTAGTCAGCTGTAATTTTTTTTGTGTGCAGCTTAGAGGTATTAATATGTCTATGCTTTTTCTAAGTCTTGTTCTTATTTATGAATTGAATTATATTTATTTTCCTAATTTAATTGGTAAGGTTCGCCCGATGGGTCTAGGGGAGGATGTCGGGTGCCCGCATGGCCTAGCCGGATTTCGAGTCGTGTCAGTTGGTATCAGAGCCCGGTTAAGAGTCTATCCAGACTAAGACATTATCTAGTAGAGTCTCGCTGATGGGTACGTAGACGTCCGTACTTAGCTACGAGGGGCTATGATGGCATTTAGGAAGTTTCACTTCCTTCTTTTCTGATCGTGCGTCGGTCTAGGATGCAAAAGTATTTTCGTTAATGACTTCGTGGTAATTGTGAACCCTCGTACGTCAAATCAGCAGACGGTATGAGTTCAAGAGGAAACAGTCTACCTTGGGGCTAGCACTAACGAAGCCCCGAGAGTTTTGATCGTGCTGACGATCTAGTTACGGAGGTCCCAGCTGTACGAGCTCGCGATGGGCAAGAGAGCAGGGCCTTGTGGTTTCCTTGGCTCTCTACGATACTTCTACGAGAATTTTGGCGACGCAGATACCGCAAGAACCTATTATTCGCTAGGCAGCTTATCAGGTTGCTGCATATGCAGATGTTCGGACATAGAGAGCTCTTGTTCCAGTTCCTGATGTTGCCCAAGTTTTAGTAAATTATGTTCCAAAGGCAGCATGTGTTGCGCCACCAATTGTTCTGGCTTGTTAGCCAGCCGAGGTAACAGTTCGGTCCGAGTGCCCAAAGAGGTTGCATTATTTTACACGGTTGAACCTTCCGATATTCTTAAGCAATGCATCAGATAAACCTTGTGATTTTTTTAAAATAAAATGATGTCAGCATGTCCTTTAGGCTCTTGGTTATCTCTAGCAGTACAGTGTTAATTATTCTGCTTTCCAGTTTCAGGGGTCCAGCCTTGAATTGGTGGGCCGCTCTCTTATTAACTAACTTGGTTCGATTTTTCTTCTAGATTCGTGGAAAAGTTCCTTTCGAGTAGCGAGCGGGATGAAGAGTGTCGCCAGTTTGAGTAGATTAGACAGGGTAGCCTGTTGGTTTCAGAATATGAGATTGAATTCTTTAGGATGGCTGGATATGCACTAGAACAATTTTATGAACCTTCCGATAATGTTCAAAGATTTATTGGTGACCTTTCTTCTTCTTTGAGGTTCTAGATGGCTCGAGAGATTGAGGTCAGGACTTCATTTGATGTTGTTATTGATATTGCGCAGAGGTATTAGGCATACCATAAGTTAGAGCGGGAAGAGTTAGAGTGGGAGAGCAAGAGATCCCACGACCCTAGTAGGCACCATACCTCCTTTGGAGGTAAGAGTTCTGATTATTTTGGGAGGTCACCTGCCAGGTTATCTCAGCTTATAGAGAGTGATTCTCAGAGTGCACGAGTAGTTCATCAAGATTAGACTTAGTTTTCTCTTTATAGCTTTCAATAATCTGTTCAGTTTCCATTTTCAGCGAAAAGGTGTTATCACTATCGTGAGTTTGGTTATCCTTTGAGGAGTTTTCCCTTACTCCGGCAAGTAGGCAGTTGTCTTTTCTTCCACCATCAGACCACCATCAGACACCTGCCAAGTCACAGGGGATTTTATTTAAGGCTCAATCAGCCAGAGAAATACCACCATCCAATAGAGGTCGAGAGCGTGGTGGTTGTGGTTCTTATGGAAGTAATTTTCGAGGTAGTGGTTCAGCTCAGCTGCAGAGGCAGTTCTATGAACTGCCAGTCTCACAGGATGCTGAGGCATCCGATGTAGTAGACCAGTATATTTCTTCATCCATTATATGTGAGTAAGATTTGATTCTTCCGATCGGTCTGGACTTCGTTTATCTTACCATGTTTCTATGGATTCTTTGAATATTGTTTGTATTAAGAATCGGTTATGGTTGAGGGGCGAGCTTCTGGTATGATTTATTCAGGGCATTTGTGAGGCCCTACTAGTTTATCTGGTTTAAATGTGAGAGATTTTGAGTGAGTATCGGTTTGGTCTGCTTGGCATCTTGTTGCGCCACCTTCTCTTATTATGTTGAGTCAGTTTACCTCTCTCTTTGGAATTCAGTGTTGATAGGATGGTGGGATTCTTATTCGTCACCATTAGAAAGTATTATCATTTCTTCCGGTGCAAAGTGATTAGTAAGTAATATTCAATCAACGTATCTCATCTTTGTTTAAAATGCTAGTAAAATCATGTTATCCCATGAGCATATCTGGGTTATAAAAGGATTTTTTTTGGTAAACTGTCAGAGTTCCCTTTTATTGGGAGGTTAAATTGGCATGGGTGTTGTTCCATAGAGCTCATTTAATATCTATTTCTTCAATTGTGATTCTTTGGCTAGTTGGACTCGTAAGTAGTCTAGCTCAGGTGGCAAGCAAATAAGAAGATGAGCTTCCTAAAGATCTAATTATTTCTATCCTTAGTTTATTGCTATCTCTTCTTCTTCCGACACTAGTGAGCTTGGGCGTTTAGTAGCCACTTGTAATGTTCCTTGTATTAAGCTAGAGTGTGTGTTAAGATAGCCTGGTAATCACATTATTGTTTTTCAAAGCTACTAAGGCTAATGAGAAGCGTTATCCATCAAGCTGTGGTGCTTAAGGTAAAGGTATAGAATTATGAACTCAAGAGTTGCAGCCGTTTGGCAACTCGAGAGGATAATTTGGTAGCTCAGGTCTGAGCCGCATTCTGTTTTAGCTAAGTTTTCCTTAGTCCAACAGAGGGTGCGAGGATGGCTATGGCTATTCAAGTTTGTTGTATGAGCTTATGCTCTAAGTGGAGGAGTCTTCCTCCTATACGGAATGCTAATATTAAATCTTTAAGGCGTTGCTGAAGTGTAAGCTAATTCTTAGTTGCATCGACCTGTTCTATATCGAAAGGTATATTGAAGAGGTGATTCATCAGCAAAACCGTGTTAATCAGAATTCCGTGTATCTTTGTTCCGAAAAAGCAGAACTCTCCTCTCGTGATCAAGGATGGGTCAGCTTAATAAGAATAAGTTGGGTAATGGTATTATGATATTATCCAGATATGTTTATTTCCAAAAGTTCGGTGTGCGTGATATAATTCTGATTCTGCAATCATGAGATAATGTCCATGGAGTAGTTGGTGAAGGTCGTTCAAGTTCTTTTGTTATCTGTGTAAATTTTTCTTTAAACTTGGGCTCGTTCGAGGACGAACGAGAGTATAAGTGGAGGAGAATGAAATGACTTTAGGTAGTCGTTTCGAGAATTAGGACCTCGATGGGCGTGCCGATAATTTTAAAATCTTCGCAACTCGAGAAGATAATTTGGTAGTTCAGGTCTGAGTCGCATTCTTTTTTTAGCTATGTCTTCCTAAGTCCGTCAGACTGTGCGAGGATGGCTATTTCTATTCAAGTTAACTGTATGAGTTGATGCTCTAAGTGGAGCAGTCTTTCTCCAATACTGAATGCTAATATTAAATCTCTAAGGCGTCGCTGAAGCATAAGCTATTTCTTTATTTCATCGACCTGTTCTATATCGAAAGGTATATCGAAGAGGTGATTATCGTCTGAATCATGTTAACCCATTCAAAGTTTCGTGTATCTTCATTTCGAAAAAGTAAAACTCTCCTCCCGTGATCGAGGATAGATCAGCTTAGTCAGAATAAGCTGTGCAATGGTGTTATCACATTATCCAGATATATTTATTCCAAAGGTTCGATATGCGTGTTATAATTCTGATCCTGTAACCAGGAAATAATGCCCGTGGAGTATCTTATGAAGGTCGTGCAAGTTCTTTTGTTATCCGTGCGAATTTTTCTTTAGACTTAGGCTCGTTCGAGGACAAACGAGAGCATAAGTGGAGGAGAATGAAACGACCCCGGTCAGTCGTTTTAGAAGTTAGGACTCCGATTGTCGTGCCGATAATTCTAAAATATTCGTAAGGACCATTGAGACTTATCTGTAAAATTTGAGCTAAATCAGACCTCGTTTGGTAGGCATCGGAAGAAGGTTTCAGTTTTTATTGTCGATAAATATTAAAAAGAGATTTTCGAGCTCGGTTTTGGCGAATGAGCTCCGATTCGAAATCCGAAAGCGCCGTTAGGTTTGTATGATTATTTGTGAATATTTTGAACTTTCGAAAGTGAATTTCGAGGTTGTTCAGCTAGTTTCCGCTAAAATGCCGGAAGTTAAATAATTTGACTTCTTTCCAATAAATTTGCATATTGAGTTTCGGGAGTCCGATTTGAGGTCCGTCTTGGCAAGTGTGTTACATATATTTATATAATTTGTATGCAAAATTTGGAATAATTTCAACTATCGCAGGGTACTGTTTTAATTTTCGTCGCGAAAAGAAAATAAAAGAAATGAAAAAGAGAAAAAAACAAAAAAAGAAAGAAAATGAAGGTGACCAGGGACGGTGGTGCTAAGTATCCCTTAGCGTTTTACTAGAACAGAAACGGAAACAAGAGCAGAAACGAAAAAGAGAGAATGCAGCAAAGAAAAAATACCAGAAAATGAGAAAAGAGCCGGAAAAAAATAGAATTTTCACCCCGAAACATTCAGGTAATGATCTTAATATATTATTTGAGTTTATTACGTATGTTTGAATATATTTTGACGGTAAAAATTGAGATATTAGACATCGTTTTAATAAGTTCAACTGATAATTTAAAGGGCCAATTGGACCCCAATAATGGAATTGATTATATATTCGTACTCAGTGAGTTATGGGCAACATATCAATATAATTTATTTAGGGTTTGGTTATGTGACCTTAAACCCTGTACATAGGCCTGGTCTGCGTATTACGTATGCAAATAGGGTATCAGGTTCCTAACCGGATTGCCCTAAGACGTAAGGAATGAAGCCTTTAGCCTAATTTGATATATTTTTCTGCTTATTGAATAGAGTGGGATCGTTTAGCAATGAAACCAACGGATAAAGCGGTTGTTGATTAGCAGAGCTAACTTTTGGAAGAGGTAAGTGTTTGTATCCATTTCTTTGGAGGCAGTGATAACAGTACTGAAACGACCTCGGTTAGTCGTTTCAGAAGTTAGGACTCTGATTGGCGTGCCGATAATTTTAAAATATTTAAAATATCTATTAGGACCTTTCTGTAAAATTTGAGCTAAATCAGACCTCGTTTGGTAGGCATCGGAAGAAGGTTTCAGTTTTTATTGTCGATAAATATTAAAAAGAGATTTTCGAGCTCGGTTTTGGCGAATGAGCTCCGATTCGAAATCCGAAAGCGCCGTTAGGTTCGTATGATTATTTTTTACTTTTGTAAACTTTCGGAAGTGAATTTCGATGTTGTTCGGCTAGTTTCCGCTAAAATGCCGAAAGTTAAATAATTTGACCTTTTTTTCATTTAATTTGCATATTGAGTTTCGGGAGTCCGATTTGAGATCCGCCTTAGCGAGTATGTTACATATATTTTGTATAACTTACTTGAAAAAGTTGGGATCATTTCGAATTTCATAGAGTTCCGTTTTAATTTTCGTCGCGAAAAAAAAATAAAAGTAATGAAATAAAAAAAGAAAAAAAGGAAAAGAATAATAAGAAAGGCGGTGGGGATTAAGTTGATTAGGGATCAAAATCCCTTAGATGCAGTAAGCAATCAAAAGGGAGCAGAACGAAAACGAGAGAATGGAACAACAAAAAAATTGCCAGAAAATGAGAAAAGAGCTGGAGAAAAGTAGAATTTTTACCCTGAAACATTCAAGTAAGGATCTTAATATATTATTTGAGTTTATTACGTGTGTTTGAATATATTTTGACTGTAAAAATTGGAATATTAGACATCATTTTAATAAGTTAAATTAATAGTTTAAAGGGTCAATTGGACCCTGATAATGGAATTGATTATATATTCGTACTCAGTGAGTTATGGGCAACATATAAATGTAATTTATTTATGGTTTGGTTATGTGACCTTAAACCATGTACATAGGCCTGGCCTGCGTATTGCGTATGCGAATAAGGTATCAGGTTCCTAACCGGATTGCCCTAAGATGTGAGGAATGAAGCCTTTAGCCTAAATTGATATATTTACTGCTTATTGAATAAGCAGGATCGTTTGGCAGTGAATCCAAAGGATAAAGCGGCTGCTGAGTAGGGAGTTGAAATAAGGTAAGTGTTTATATCCATTTCTTTGGAGGCACCTGGCCTCGTGGATTTTCTACCATGTGTTCCTTACGATTGTATCTGCCGATAGGCGTACTCATTACGCCTTAGCTTTGGATTTACATTGTATATTATATGTTATGTCCTGTTGTTGGTATTGCATTGAGGATTTGAGCATTGTACTCTGGCTGTGAGTTGGCATCTACTTCGCGGCTGTCGATGAGAGTCCCACGCCGGTGAAGGGTTATTATTGCATTATATCGCATTCATATGCATTATATGTCATTCATATGCATTACACTGCATATCATATTGGGTGCAGGATGATTCCGCCCCAGGAGCAGAAGTATTCCGCTCTTATGTCAGATATTGATTGCAGGAGTATTCCGCCTCAGCTTTACATTATATCGGGTGCAGGAGTACTCCACCCCAGGAGAGTGCAGGAGTATTCCGCCTCTGATTTATATTATATCGGGTGCAGGAGTGTTCTGCTCCAGGAGCAGGAGTATTCCGCTCCAGTTCGTTATCAGATTGGATTCCTCTCGAATGCAGGAGTATTCCGCTTTGAGATGGGATTACGGGCACATGTGACCCTTTGCATCATATTTCATTTCATTTCATTTCATCTCACTTCATTTCATTTCATCTCAATTCATACCATTGTGTAGACTTGTGGTACATAACTACTGTTCTGCTTATATGTGCATTGCTTATTTGTTGATATATTTCTGGCATGCATCCTTGGTTGAGTTTATATGTTTCTTACGTGTTTCCGGTTGTTATCTGGCTCTGCCTTTTTATAATTTAAATAAAAGGAATTTGGTCTATCTGTTTCTTTTCTCCCTGGCTAGGTATCCTATTCTTTGAGGTGGCTAGTCTGCCCCACTTATTGAGTCCTTTTGACTCACCCTTGCTTGTTGTTTGTTTCTTGTCTATCTATTTCGTTAAGGCAGGTTCGCTCCAGGATTAAGTCCGCCATGTTGTGAAGGAGCGAAGACGACTTTAGCTGTCAGGGTGAGCCAGCTTTTATTCCGGATGGCCACCAGTTTATTGTTTGTTATTTCAGTTGCATTTTGCTCCCTTCAGGAGGTATCTGTCTTCTTTTGTACTCTTAGATGTCTAGTCTGGATAGCCCTAAACCTAGTATGTTGGGTAGTCAGCTATAATTTCTTTTGTATAGCTTAGCGGTATCAGTATTTTAGTGTTTTTTTTCTAAGTCTTGTTCTTATTTATGAATTGTTATATTTATTTCCTATTTTAATTGGTAAGGGTTCGCCCGACGGGTCTATGGGAGGATGTCGGGTGCCCGCACGGCCTAACCGTATTTCGGGTCGTGTCAAGTACTTCCATAAAAAGATCATTGAAGCAATATGGTTAAACTCACAATATTCTTAGTATATTGAATATTATGCTCTCTTTTCCAAATTAAATGCAAGTCATTCTTTCGATATTCCAAGTATCTCACATTAGACCTACAGAATGTATCATAATTATTGCATAGATAATGCATCACAACACCCCAACGTTACTTCAACTAGTGAGCTCATATTCAATAGCTTTAAACCTTTGGATACCATAAAAAATAGTTTTAACGAGATATATATTATGCTTATACAGAAAACCAAGCGAGTAGAAGTTCAAGTCTCACTTACCTTGCATCCGGCGAAACATCAACGACCAATCAAAATCCAAAGTCCATGAAATGGCCTCCAGTCGCTCCAAACTATTCAAATATGAATATAGGCGTCAAAATACGTTAGGGAACTAAAGCCCATAATTTTCGGACAAAGTCAATGAAAGTCAATAAAATTCAACCAATGAGTCAACTCCTTAGATTCCGAATCCGAGTCAGTATTCCGATGACCAATTACTCAGCGAGTTCATATAAACAAAAATTGAGTCAATTTGACTCTCATAACATCCCCAAATTCCTATATTAAGGTCTCTTAGGTTCACATACAACACCACCAATCAACACTATTCATTATCTTCTTTTTCTCAAGAACACTATTAAATCCATAAACCAGGGTTTCATAATTGATACTTTCCAACCAAAACAACTTGAATGAAATACTATAAATCTCATCAAATAATCATGAGAAATAATTTTGAGTTGATGGAATTACCTTCTTGAAATATTTCCTTAAAAATACAAAACTTGAGCTTGGTACTATTTGGAAACTTCAGCCAATAATCTTATAGATGGAAAGATGAATTATGTTATAATCCATATTTAATGAGTAAAATAAAGTCAAAACACCATATAGAACTCACCTTAGTTAGTAGGAAAATTCTCAAGCTTAATCTTGAACTCTAGAAGGAAACCCCAACTCAAAATTTTCCAAATAAAGAGGCTGTCCGTTTTTCTATTTATAGCAGCTCGGCTGCATCAGCAAATTGTACCATAGGTTGTTCAGATTATGTCCATTCAGTAAAAAAACTCATAACTTTTTGTACATAACTCCGATTGATAAATGGTTTGATTTCCTCGAAACTAGATTCAAATGGATAAAATTTTTGTCTTTTGACCTTTTCTAGAATATGTATAAATTGAATGCTATTTTCATTTGAAATAAAATTATGTGTGCTTTCATTAGAAACTTTATTCGCTCGTGATATAAAGCAAATTTATTCTAAACTTAGAGGACAACTTTCTAAAGTTGAGTGGAGAAAACTAGCAATATATAATAACCTGGGTGCTCGTAGATGGATCTTTATTACTATGAATTTCGCTGTCCACGGGAGGTTACTAACAAGGGATAGATTGTGGCAATGGGGTCCAATAGATTATCTAAGTTGGCCATAATGTTCAGCTGTTAATGATTCAATTGATCACCTTCTGTTTACCTGCCCTGTCTCAGCTGAAATATGGACATGTCATGGATGAGTATTGCCAGGCAACCGATGGAGTGGCAAAGAATTAAAATGGGCTATCACACATGCTAAGGCCAGGTCTTCTAGTGCAGCTACTTATCGAACAACCTTAGCAAGTTGTGTTTACTATATTAGGCAAGAAAGAAACATGATAGTATTTCTCCAAAAGTGTAGAAGTGTCGGGGTAATTGTGAGGCAAGTCGTTCAAGAGGTACACTACAGGGGTGGTTTGAAGGTAAGTCTTAACAGGCATTTAGCAACTCTTAACTTCTATCCTAAATAATATGGCACCATAGTTGATGTATTTTGCGAAGAAATAGCAGAGTGTTGTAGTAGTTGGATGAGAAGATACCCTGACACCTCCAAAAACTGCAGCACCAAAGACTCTCTACAAGCACCAACAACTCCTATAAGTCATCTGGACTCTAAATAACTGCAACACAAACAGCCTCTCCTATTCCCTCAACTACCAATAGATCGACACAGCAAACAGAACAACGCAGAAACCAATAGAAATTAAAGCTCGATGCACCATCTCGCCTTCACACACCATCCAGAACAAAACAAAACCAGCAAACAGAAAACAAACCAACAGATCGACGCAGAAATTAAAGCTCGACGAACTGCTTATGCTTTGTAAAAATAAGAAAAGTTAGGATTTGAGCTTCACCTATTCAAAGTCGGTAAGGTCAGGGAAAAACCGATGCTGGTCACGCCGCCACCGGCCAACAAGAGCTGGTCACACCGACGCCAGTCAACAAGAGCATCACATGTTCTTTTCAATTTTTGCTTTTGTATTTTTTGTACTGAAGATATGGTCGCACCAAAACCTTTGTTTGTATTTTTAGAATACAATAAAAAATTTAATTCATAAAACTTGTGGCCCACATTTAATCTTTAAAAAAATTAGAGGGAAATTTTGGAGGGAAACTTAGGAGGGAATCGAAACCGTCCCCATAGTTAAAAAATTTAACATAACCGTTGCCAAAAATATAACATATTTCAACGCTAATAAACCGTATCAATAAAGGAACATCAGTTGGGACGGTTAGGTGGTAGAACTGTATCATTATAGCAAATGTGATATTACAACGATTTTAAAACTGTTGCTATATACTGTGTATAGCAACGGTTATAAAACCGTTGCTATATAATCCGTTGCAATAGAGCTGATTTCTAGTAGTGAGAAGAGGATCGTTTCAAAGACGTGCCTCCCTCTGTGATGATGGCTCGATCTACCGCCAGCGCAGTTCAAGTGAATTTTGATAGTTGCATCTTTCTTTCCATTTGAGGCTCTTTATTCTAACTTTCCATTAAACCCTTTGCAGTGCCTCTTGCTATCGCTCAAAACGATGCAAATCGAGCACAACCATGGTGTAGAAGTTCGGCGAATAGTAGATGCTTGGGACCACTAAAAAAATTGGGCTCACGAACCAAATCTATGAGTTACAAGCTCAATTAGCTAAGTCCAAGTCCGATCTTCGTAAGGCAGCCATCTCCTCCGAGGCGCAAACACAAACTCTGCGGGAGAGCCATCGAGCTGTGAGCTCGAAGTTGACTGCCGAAGTCGAGAGGCTTCATGGCGATCTGGATCAGGCCAATGCCTAAATTGCTACAGATGCTCGGGAATACTTTGACAAGTTAGCCGAGCACATGCTTGTGATAAAGAGATTGGAGGGCCAAGCGGAAAAGATTCCCACTCTTGAAGCTGAAATCACTCGCCTCTGAGGCGAGACTTCTGCTCTGGAAGAGAAAGCTAAGGCCAAGGCCACGAAGGCTGAACTGAACAAGAACCGGGCCATGATCCAGACTCGACTTAAACCTCTCGAGCAGTGCAAGAATGGAACGATGAACTTAGATGAGGAGATTGCCAAAGCTTGGAGTAACGTGGCCCATGCACAAGCTATTATAGATGATCTTCCTCCGAGTGAAGGATCGGGCAATGATGAAGCCGATGATGATAATGAAGAAGAAGGAAACAAGGATGGGACCTCTAAGGAGGAAGATGGTTCATCTCAAGGTGGTGATCCTGATGTTTAGCCGTCATTTTTCCTTGATTCTTGTTTTTGTTTTGTTGTGGCCTTCGGGCCTGATTTATAAATGACTTGACTTTTGGAGCCTTTGGGCCTTTTTACTGAAATTTACTTTTGCTTCAAAGTGTTAGCCTTTACCTTGTTTAAAACGCGACAGGACACTTAGAATAACTTTTCCTTGCAAGACTTGTTCAAAATTTGTAACAAAGCGATGCTAGCTTAGAAAGACGTCTCATTCCCGAGCTGTGGCATAAAGAAATAATCTCGATTGAATAATATAACTTCGGAAGTTAGATATTGAAACAAAGAGATGTCGAACCAAGTTCTTTTCATTGATGAGCCGTAATTGGCATTTACATGAAACCCAGTCGTGGTTAGACTTAGGCAAAATTTTGAAATAAAGCCACTATCAGATGACAAATACAATGATACTAAGCCAATCTTCGAAAGACAATCTCCGGTGCAAGATTGCTAGCTAGTCTTTGGGTCCGCTTGCAGTCCCCGGTATGAGAGGCTTTGAGTCGACCTTCACTGCACACCATCTTTTCAAGTCCCCCAGTGTCACACCCTTTTTTTCTTATTTTTTTCGAATCTTGAAAGATTATCACTTTAATGATTTCTTTTGAAAACCTTTAAAATTCGAAAAGTAACGAAAAGGGTTTTAATCGTTTTAAAAGACGTGAATTTCAAAAAGGATCTTATTCAGAGTCGCCACTTGACATTGAGTTTTAGCTAGGTATGCCAAGTCACCTAGTTTTTGTTGAAAATTTGCTTTTTGAATTCCCTTTATGAAATAACGACTCCGAATTGATCCGCGTTTAGAGATTCCAAGTTAGGAGGTTCATTTAATTTTCGGGGAAGGTATTAGGCACGCACCCCTTAAAATCTGTTGGAACAGTAACTCACTTATGTCTTATCGGCTTTTTAAATACTTGATCGAGACTCATATACATGCAAGCACACGCAACAAAGGGTTGGGGAACTTATTACAGACCAAGTGCCAGAATAATTAGAAGATCCTAGTCTATCCTAACTAAAGCAAATCCCGACGTCCTAGGTCTTCTCACGAACGGCCACCTTTTACATTTATATAAACCGGGACATCCCACCCGGATGAATAAATACATAAACAGATCCATACAAGCACGCAATCCAATTAAGAAACCAAATTACATTTTTTTTGTTTAGTTATCAAAGATGGTGTCATGACCGATCAGTTGTTTAAATCGGCTTAATGAAAATATTTTCCAAGTTTACCAAGAAATTCAATTAAAACACGAAGCAATGTTAAGCAGTAACACCGATCATTCAATAATCACTAAGTAGAGCAATATTCAAATAATAGGGTAAGAGAGGGAATAAACCTTAAAAGAATGATTTCTTTAAAGTTGGCCAGAATAGTACAGTGACAAGATGAAACCAATGCGTAGAGTAGTACTTGAACAACGAACCAACGACCGGAACGATCGAATGGCGACCTCAACCTCTTAATCACACCCCATTAACGACATATTTCTTTTTGTCCCTTTTCGTTTTTTTTTTCTTTTCTGAAACTAAATCTACAAAGAAACTAAAACATTAATTTTTTTCGTAAATGTCAAAAACTAATTGAGAGGAACACTCTTAAAGAACAGGCCGTGATGATGTATAAGAAAGCTCAGATGAGATCGTAACAGTGGATGGAAATTTGGCCAAGACCTTAAGGAAATAAGCCTCGGCGGCTGCTCCCAAAAAAATGGAATCTCTCTCTAGGTTTTTGTGCCCCCCCCTTCCGTAATTGTTTTAAGAATATATATAGGTGGTGTTGTGTACTGGGCCTCATGTGAATCTGAGTGTGCATGTATGTGATGGGCCGAAAGGCATGGATTAAAATTTTGACTCTGCGCATGTGTGCTTTGTGACGTGAGTGCAAATAGCTATTCCGTAAACTTTGTAAAACAAAATGTGATCGTAAATGAAAAGTGTAAACACGCCAATGTGAAGTCACGTGCTGGTGTAAAAAGAAACTATGCAAGGATGTCCCGCTTCTCCCAATGCATTTAACATGTATCCTACGTTTGCAAAATTGAATATTTTTGTGCATTTCCTAATTTTTTTTTTTGTAAAAACTACTAAAAATACTGAAAAATATAAATTTAGAGGAAGACCTATTTGACCCTAAAAATGATGAATTTATTGGAATTGGAGGGTCAAAAATTAGGTGATTACAACTGCCCCTCTTTGCTCGGAAACTCGAAGAATTCTAGTTTTCGGGCAAAGAAGTAATCAACATAACCTATTTTTTGACCCGACTCATTGGAATGGAAGTGGAAGAAGGTGCTTGCAAGATGGAGAGAGAGTCGAGTGAGGTACAGTCAAGGTTCCGGTCCACGGGTCCTACCATTACATAAAAATGGAAAGTAAATACAAAGAAAAACTGCAAATCCTATCTATCTTGTTTTGAATCTTCAATTGTTATCTCGCGTTCTTTAGGTGGACGCCTGGTGTTCAAAATTGCTTGCATTGCTGGACTTGTCAAAAATCTACGGTGCTGCTTGTTTTCACTTGACTTATCACTTGATCACCTTTTAGCAAATGAGACTTGATCTTTACTTGACTGCGACTCTAAAATTGCCCCTGTGTGACTTCATTATATTCTTTCAAAGTCTTAGCTGATGGTAGTCCTTCAGGCTTGATTCGCAATGCAAGCTTGATTTTCCTTTGAGCTGTCTTTCTCGATAGCATGCCTGAACTTAGAGGTCAAACCACATTTGTGGGTGGGCGCCTGAACTTGAAAGACAATACCCGCATTTGAAAGTGGGTGCCTGAACTTGGAAGATAATACCCGCATTTGAAGGTGGGCGCCTGAACTTGAGAGGAAATACCCGCATTGGAAGGTGGGCACCTGAACTTGAAAGGAGATACCCGCATTTGTAGGTGGCGCCTGAACTTGCAAAGAAATACCCGCATTTGTAGGTGAGTGCCTGAACTTGAGAGAAAATACCCGCATGGAAGGTGGGCGCCTGAACTTGAAAAGAAATACCCGCATTTGTAGGTGGGCGCCTGAACTTGAAAGAAATACCGCCTTTGCAGGTGGGCGCCTGAACTTGAAGAAAATACCCGCATTTGTAGGTGGGCGCCTGAACTTGAAAAGAAATACCCGCATTGGAAGGTGGGCGCCTGAACTTGAAAGGAAATACCCGCATTTGTAGGTGGGCGCCTGAACTTGAAAGGAAATACCCGCATTTGTAGGTGGACGCCTGAACTTGAAAGGAAATACCCGCATTTGCGGGTGGGCACCTGAACTTGAAAGGAAATACCCGCATTTGTAGGTGGGCGCCTCAACTTGAAAAGAAATACCCGCATTGGAAGGTGGGCGCCTGAACTTGAAAGGAAATACCCGCATTTGTAGGTGGGCACCTGAACTTGAAAAGAAATACCCGCATTGGAAGGTGGGTGCCTGAACTTGAAAGGAAATACCCGCATTGGAAGGTGGTGCCTGAACTTGAAGGAAATACCCGCATTGTAGGTAGGCGCCGAACTTGAAAGGAAATACCCGCATTTGTAGGTGGGTGCCTGAACTTGAAAGAAATATCGGCATTTGTAGGTGGGTGCCTGCACTTGAAAAGAAATACCCGCATTGGAAGGTGGGCGTCTGAACTTGAAAGGAATACCCGCATTTGTAGGTGAGCGACTGAACTTGAAAGGAAATACCCGCATTTGAAGGTGGGCGCCTGAACTTGAAAAGAAATACCTGCAATTTCAAAGAAACAAACAAAAGAAAAGAAAATTTTCTGCACCTGTTTTAGTCAAAGAAAATCTGTGAGTTTGAAGAAAAACTTGGTGGTTGGTTTGTGACGCTGCTGCTGAAAGTCTCTACTTCTACTTCTGCAAATGGCCAACTTCTTTGAATTCAAACTTGAGACCGTATTTTGTCCAAAGGTCCAACTTATGAGAATGTCGCCCCAATGAAGACAGATGATTTTGCAGAATATTGTCATATCAACTTGCACTTGCATTTCGCAATTGAAAAATCTTTGTAGCAAATTCAAAAATTCTTTCTTGCTTGTCATTAAAAGAAATGCAACAACTGAAAAAGAGACGAATAAAATAAGGAAAAAGAATATTAGACTAAACTTGAGTGGAGGGAATACTGGAGGAGTAATGTCTGGTAAGAGAAATTCCCCAAAGCAAAAAGAACATATGTGTTGTTGATTGCTGGCTTCAGTGAATCATGACATGCGCTTCAGAATTGAGAAGCTTGATTTATCCGCTCAGTCTAGCTTTTTGGCTCATCAACCATCATAGCTTGAAACCGAGGTCATGCTTGGTCTTTTTAAACCTAAATCCACAACTCACATTCAGCTAGTAGTGCCCCGAAGGGTTTTCACCAACAAGCCTCTCTCATTTTTATTTTTTCTCTCCCTCACCATCGCCTTACGGTGCCCCTAAGGGTTTTCACCAGTAAGACTCTCATTTTTTTTATGCAACCTTTCTGACGCTGTTTCACTGTATAATCATCGCTTAAATCCATGCATGCTTGTCTTGGCATTTCCAAAGTTTGATCAGACAAGGACTTTATTTGGACTGTAAAGAAGGCTTTCGGATAATGGTTAAAAGAAAGGATATAAGGCTCAAGAATTGAACATGAAAGCAGGTAATTTATTTACAACTTTTGGAATCATTTTCAAAAAAGATCTTGCCCCAGGCCATGAAACTGGAAGTATGGAACCTTCAAAAAATTGCCCCTGTTATTGAATTGAGAAAATTCTGGATTTTTTATTGGTGCGACCGAACCCCAGGGTAAGGCTGCCTACGTATCATGCCGTAGCAAGAATCAGGTCAGACGTAGTTCAGGCTATATTTGACTGATTCATTTTCATTCTTTTTCTTTTTTTTTCTTTTTTTTTCACTCGTTTCTCTTTTTTTTTTTCCAAATCTCTTTTCTGTTTTCATCATTCATTTTTATTGACTTTTGACTACGATTCCAAAATAGGGTAATCATGAAAGAAAATACTGACTTTAGGGCTCAAATGGGCTAGGAAGGGTATAAAGTGTTTAGGGTAGAAGAAAAGATGGTCTTTCTTCACTTCAACCTTTAAAAATACCAATACAAGACATGAAAATTTTAAAGATGAGTAAGAAAATCATATATGATATCTCTTGACGGCGTCAGAATTGACAGGTATATGCACAACTTTGCCTTCAATATCAGTCAAGTAGAGCGCTCCATTGGGCATCACTTTTCTCAAAACAAACGGTCCTTGCCAATTTGGAGAAAATTTTCCTTTGGCCTCTTCCTGGTGGGGAAATATGCGCTTCAACACTAACTGGCCCACTTCAAACGTTCTATGACGTACCTTCTTATTGTACGCTTGGGCCATCCTTCCTTGTACAGTTGCCCATGACACACTGCGGCTAATCTTTTTTCATCAATCAACATCAACTGTTCTAAACGAGTTTTGACCCACTCGACATTGTCGAGCTCGGCTTCCATAATGACTCTGAGAGAAGGGATTTCTACTTCTGCTGGTATAACTGCTTTTGTTCCATACACAAAAGCATAAGGTGTTGCCCCAGTAGATGTTCGAAGAGTGGTGCGATAGCCTAATAAAGCAAAAGGCAACTTTTCATGCCACTGTCTAGACTTTTCAACCATGTTCCTAAGGATCTTCTTAATGTTCTTGTTTGCAGCTTCAACCGCTCCATTTTCTTTAGGATGATATGGAGTTGAGTTTCTATGCACAATCTTGAATTGTTGGCACACCTCCTTCATCAACTTGCCGTTGAGGTTAGCGGCATTATCTGTGATGATTGTCTTCGGAATCCCGAACCGACAAATGATATTCGAATGAACAAAGTCCACTACTGCCTTCTGGGTTACTGATCTAAAAGTCACTGCTTCAACCCACTTAGTGAAATAGTCAATTGCTACCAGAATAAACCTATGCCCTATTAGACGCTGCTGGTTCAATTGGTCCAATAACATCCATTCCCCATGCTACAAAAGGCCAGCGCGAAGACATTGTACGCAATTCAAAAAGAGGAGCATGTATCAAATCACTGTGAACCTGACATTGATGACACTTGCAAACAAAACTAATACAATCACGTTCCATGGTTAGCCAATAATAGCCGGCCCGCAGAATCTTCTTAGTAAGGACGTACCCATTCATATGTGGACCACAAACTCCAGAATGTACCTCAGTCATGATGGCTGAAGCTTCATTAGCATCTATGCATCTCAAAAGGCTTAAGTCAGGAGTCCTCTTGTACAAGATTTCTCCACTTAGAAAGAAACCATTGGCCAAGCGGCGAATGGTCCTTTTCTGATCACTTGTGGCGTGTGCCGGGTACTCTTTTGACTTGAGGTATTCCTTGATGTCCCGATACTATGGTTCATCATCTGGTTCTTCCTCAATCTCAAAACAATAAGCATGCTGGTCACAAACTTGTATGGAAATGGGATCAACATAATTCTTATCCGGATGCTGAAGCATAAAAGACAAAGTAGCCAGAGCATCAGCTATTTCATTGTGAATCCTTGGAATATGCCTGAACTCAATTGAACTGAAACGCTGGCTAAGATCTTGCAAACAGTGTTTGTACGGAATAAGCTTCAAATCTCTGGTTTCCCACTGTTCTTGGACTTGGTGCACAAGCAAATCAGAATCTCCCAATACCAGTAACTCTTGCACTCCCATATCCAATGCTAATCTCAAACCCAAAATACAAGCCTCGTATTCAGCCATGTTAATGGTACACGTGAATCTAAGCTTAGCAGTTACAGGATAATGCTGGCCCTCTTCAGAGATAAGAACTGCCCCAATCCCGACACCTTTCATATTAGAAGCCCCATCAAAGAATAGTTTCCAACCTGAAGAACCTTGTGACACCTCTTCATCTGCAAGTGAAACTTCTTCATCAGGGAAATAAGTCTTCAGAGGCTCATATTCATTATCCACTGGGTTCTCAGCTAAATGATCCGCCAATGCCTCAGCTTTTACTGATGTTCGGGTCACATAAACAATGTCAAACTCCGTAAGAAGAATTTGCCACTTTGCCAGTCTCCCTGTAGGCATCGGCTTCTGAAAGATATACTTTAAAGGATCCATGCGGGAAATGAGGTAAGTAGTGTAGGACAAAAGGTAATGCTTCATCTTCTGTGCCACCCATGTTAAAGCACAACATGTCCTTTCAAGAAGAGTATACTTGACCTCATATGGGGTGAATTTCTTGCTCAAGTAGTAGATTGCTCGCTCCTTCTTACCAGTAGCATAATGCTGCCCCAACACACATCCAAAAGTATTATCCATGACTGACAGGTACAACAACAAAGGTCTGCCTGGCTCAGGTGGGACTAGAATAGGTGGGTTTGACAAATATCTCTTGATCTTATCAAAGGTTTTTTGGCATTCATCAGTCCACTCTATTGCAGCATTCTTCTTCAATAACCTGAATATAGGCTCACATGTGGGAGCTAATTGTGCGATGAACCGACTGATATAGTTCAACCTCCCGAGCAAACTCATTACCTCGATTTTGTTCTTCGGCGGGGGTAACTCTTGAATTGCTTTGATCTTGGACGGATCCAGTTCGATGCCTCGCCGACTGACCACAAACCCCAACATTTTTCCCAAAGGACCCCCAAATGCACACTTTGCCGGATTAAGCTTGAGATTATACCTGCGAAGCCTTGAAAGAACTTTCTCAGATCTTGTGCATGATTAGATTCCTGCTTTGACTTAATGATCACATAATCCACATAAACCTCAATTTCCTTGTGCATCATATTATGAAACATGGTAGTCATTGCTCTCATATATGTTGCCCCAGCATTTTTTAAACCAAACGGGATGACCCGGTAACAAAATGGCCCCCAAGGTGTGATAAAGGCTGTCTTTTCTGCATCCTCTTCATCCATACGGATCTGATGATACCCGGCGAATCCACAAAAGAAGCAATATCATGCTTAGCACAATTTTCAATTAATATGTGTATGTTAGGCAATGGAAAATCATCTTTTGGACTGGCCCTGTTAATGTCACGATAATCAACACACACTCTGGCTTTCCCATACTTTTTTGGTACGGGAACAACATTTGCTAACCAAGTGGTGTACCTTGCAACCTGAATCACCTTTGCTTGAAACTGCTTTTCAATCTCTTCTTTGATCTTCAAAGTGGTATCACGATTGAATTTCCTGGGCTTTTGTTTCACTGGTGGGCATGCTAGGTTAATTGGCAATTTATGCACCACCATATCAGTGCTCAAACCAGGCATGTCATCATAAGACCAAGCAAACATATCTTTGTATTCCAGTAATGCATCAACCATTTCCTTTTTAAGTTCATTTGACAAGTGCACACTGATTCTTGTTTCCCTGACATTTTCATCATCCACTATATTAATTGCCTCGGTTTCATTCAAGTTAGGCTGTTGCTTATTTTCAAAATTCTCAAGCTGTTAAATTATCTCTTCTGGCACCTGATCTTCTTCATTTCCAATTTCTTGATTCATTGCTTCAAAATTAGACTGAGTTTTAAAATCTTGCCAATCATTCTTTTTGCATGTCATATCACTAGAGCCAGCACAAAAGGCACTGTATAGAAAAATGAAAACAAAGAAAAAAAACATATTAGAAACAAAGAAAGGGGAATTTCATTTCATAAAATAAAACTGGATAGAGGGTCGAACATAAAGACAAGCAAAGAACTCTGGCCTAAGACCCTAAAATAGACCAGGTCCGAGGAAAGAACATCAAATAAACTACCAAGACTCCTTCCAGACAGGGAGAGGAGTAGCTTCCCAATTGTTCAGAATCCCATTTGGCTCAACAGTCCAAACAGCATCATCATCTGTCTCTTCACTAATCTCTACCATATCAGCTTCAAAGAACAAATTTTGAACCTTATTTACTATTTCATCCTTAGCATCGAGCATAGGACCTTGGACAGTCAGAATTGGAACCCTTGCAGTATCAGACTTGGTGAAAATTTGGGCTAAAGGTGGAATAGGCTTTGGAAGTGGTTTGTCCACCCTTTTAGATCCGGAGGTTTTCTTTCTATCTTGGGGAACAGGCTTGTAACCCAATCCGAACTTAGAGACATTACCAAATGGAAGGATAGGGTATATGATCCCTTAAAAATTATATCCCTTACCACAACCTGGCATATATCCCTGCTTAAGCATTTCAAACGCTGCCATCACAGAAGCTTCAGACAACTTGGGTTCAATAGGACTCTTCCCTTCAACTGTCTCAGTAACAAATGCTGCCTCGAAGGTTTGATACATCAAAGCCCCATCTCCTTCTTCGGCTTCAATGAATGGGATAGAGCGATCCCAATAAATAGATAAATCCCCATCTCCGAAAACAACAATTTCTTTCCTATCCCATTCAAACTTGACAGACTGGTGCAGGGTAGAAGGAACTGCGCCAGCCATATGGATCCAAGGTCTTCCTAATAACAAGCTATATGAAGCACACATGTCTAAGACTTAAAAGTCCACATCAAATTCCACTGGACCTATCATCAACGGTAATTCGATCTCTCCAATGGTTTCCCTTTGAGCCCCATCGAATGCTCTAACTCTGATATCACTATTGCGTAGCTTCTTAATACCAATCCCTAATCTGCGGAGAGTAGTCAATGGGCAAATGTTCAACCCATAACCTCCATCAATCAACACCTTTGAGACAAATGAGTCACGACATTGTACCGTGATATGGAGAGCTCGATTGTGACCCATGCCTTCCGTAGGCAATTCATCATCTGCAGAACTTATGCGATTTACCTCAAATATCCTCCCCGCTATCTTTGCCAATTGGTTTACCGAGGTCTCAGTTGAGACATGTGCCTCATTCAAAATCTTCAATAATGTCTTACGATGTTCATCAGAATGCATTAAGAGAGACAACAAAGATATCTGAGCCGGAGTCTTTCCCAACTGTTCAACTATGGAGTAATCATGAACTTTCATCTTTTTTAAGAATTCCTCAGCTTCTTCCTCAGTAACAGGCTTCTTGATTGGTAAATGACTTTTCCGACCTTGTTTGACTTTTCGTAGCTCTTCAGGGCTAAAGAGTCTACCTGAATGAGTCATGCCTCCCGTTTCAGCGGTCTCCCCAACAATCTCTTTCCCTTTTAAACTGACCACAGTAGGATTATAATTCCACAGAACAGACTTGGCATTGACAACAGGCGGTTGAGACACAGACTTAATGATGATGGGAATGGTTGATGCTCATTTGACAGTCAAAATGGGTTGCTTCGGTTCAACTTGACTTGGATTTGTGCTGATTGGCGCTCCCTTAACTATTAACAATGGCTTAGTCCCGCTTAATTCTGCCCCAGTCGTTGCTTTCACAAATAACAATGGTTTAGCACTTGTTGAGCCTTTTCCTTCAAGAATCCCACTTGTCACCGAGTTAACAGATCTGATACACACTGATGGATCGGCCCACTCTTCATTCAAACCAATCATACCTACCGTTTGAGTTTCGTCATGATTTGGCAAAGGGTTTTGGTTGATGTTCGGGGAATCTGTCTGAACCACAATCTGATTGGAATCAATGAGCTTTTGGATCTCTTCTTTCAAAGTATAACACCTTTCAGTATCATGCCCCGGAGCATTGGAGTGGTAAATGCACCTTTGAGTTGGGTCAAAAATCTTAGAATTCGGGTTATATGACTTTGGTTCTATAGGATGCAACACACCTAAACCCCTTAATTTATGAAACAGACTTGCATAAGACTCCCCGATCGGGGTAAAATTCCTTGGAGGCTTTCTCTCAAATACGGGCCTGGGTCTTGGTTGGTAAGGTGGTTGGTGAGGGTCTTGGTATAGTGGTTGATGTGGTATATATGAATGGTAATTTGGATTGGATGGTGGCCGCCATTGTGGTTAAGGTAGGGGTTGAGAATATTGTTGGGCATTATAGACATGATACTGGGTTGGTGGTGGTGAATATGGTTGTTGTGTAGGCTGGTAATAAGGTTGGGAAGGAGGACGGTACTGAGACTGCCCCCATGGACCACGATATGGTGTTGGTGCTACCATGTCAACTTCATCTTTCTTCTCTTTCTTCTTGAAATTACCCGAACCAGTCTGGATAGCTTGTGTAGTTGCCTTCATTGCAGCAAAACTTACAATTCGCCCTGTTTTAACCCCTTCTTCAACCATCTCTCCCATCTTAAGAACTTCAGCATAAGGTTTACCCATCATAGGGAGCAAGTGCATGTAATAAGCATCATCTTGAGCCTGGATAAAATATTTCACCATCTCATCTTCTGCCATTGGTGGTTTTACCCTTGCAGCCTGTTCTCTCCACCTAATTGCATATTCTCTGAAACTTTCTGTTAACTTTTTCTTCAAATTAGACAAAGATATACGATCAGGGATAATGTTAACATGATATTCAAATTTCTTCACAAAGTCATTCACCATGTCATCAAAAACGTGCCATTTGTGTACATCTTGTCCTGCAAACCACTCAGATGCAATGCCAGTCAAACCTTGACTGAAATAAGCCATCAGAAGTTCTTCTTTACCCCTGGCGCCTCTCATCTTGTTAAGATACGTTGTCAAATGGGATACAGGATCGCCATGCCCGTCATACATGTCAAACTTTGGTACCTTGAAACCTGGGGAAGGCTGGACATTGGGAAACAAATAAAGGTTCTTGTATGAAACACTCATGTGTCCTCCCAAACCTTGCAAATTCTTCATGGATTGTTCAAGACTTTTCACTTTTCGAGCCATGTCTTCCTGCTCCGCTGTCCTAACAGGCTTTTCACCTGCCGAAGGCATCTCCATTTGAGGCGTGTACCCTAGAAGCTCAGAGACCTTGAAGGTTGGCTCCTATTCATAATATTGATTCTCCATATTCTTGAGCATTGGTTCACTTGTGGATCTTTGGATAGCAGCCGGTGAAGGAACCACCAGGATAGGAGCCTCGGGTGGTGCAGGGTGAGAAGTATTCTTGGCTGGTGGGTATTGGAAGTGCGAGATGTTATTGTTAGGGTATTGTTGGTAAGAGTAATAGGTAGACGGGTACAATGCGGGTTTTTCAGATGAAGTGGGGTCTTGAGGTCTCAGAGGTGGCTGGGTGAGTCAAGGGTTATCAAAGTATTCTGAAGGTGGGGGAGGGGGTTGCCCACTCGACCAAGCCTGATACATCTCTTCCATTTTTCTCAAAATCTTATACATTTCCTCAACTGATACATACTCATGTCCCACGGTCTCCTTTTGGGCATCCTTACCACTTAGATCCAACTCTTCGCCGGCCATGGTTGAATTCGTCTTTGATTCGGTAAAGTAATGATGATCCACCACAATTGTCACAAACCAACCACCTTCAAAGGTAACTAAACAACAAAACAACGGAGCTCAAGGGTTAGCGTTAGCACAATTATCATAATCAAACAGACAATGTCGCGCCCTACAGATGCAAAAGGGACCCATTTGTGCCAAGGGTGGGCCTAGCATGAGTTTGGGGGTAAAGGAGTCAATTCATGCGTCATCCCAATCTTTCGTCCTCTTTTATTGTCAAAAATCCACCATTTTCTCACATCTCTCCTTTTTCTTTTTCTTTTTTTTCATGTTTTCCCTCAATTTTCACTAACTTATTTGCTTTCCGTCTTCTTTCTCTTTTTTCTTTTCCCTCATTTTCTCCCAGGTTTGATCGAACCCGTTGGGGGTTGCCTACGTATCTCACCGCGAGAATCAGACCAAGCGTAGTTCGGAGGAAATAGAAAGATAAGGTTTTTTTTTCCACATAATAAAAATACAGGACTGACTCAGACGCGATTAGATTAAAGACAACCAACTAGAAACTACATTGATAACTCAGACAACAAACTAGACGCTGCATCAACTTGACAATGACAACTGGCTAAAGAAAATACATAAATAAACTAAAAGACACGACACAATTAACAAAGACACTTTAAATGACTCTAATACTGGGAAAGTCTTGATCCATCTGCTTCGTCCAATGCCAAGGACATGTTCTGCAATGCCGAGGAGATCTGTGGGAGGTAAGCCACGGCATGAGTGCTCGCTTCCGAAGGATGAGTGGTGTAGTACTGGTGCCATTGTCCAATATTCCCTATTAGCCCCCAAAGTTGTTGTCTATGAGTTGTGATTTTTTGCCTCTGTTCTTGAAGTTGGTCTTCACGTATCCCTAACAAATCTTGTTGTGCCTTCATCATCATTTCCAGGTAAGAGTTTGTTTTCATCCACTGGGCTTCTCGATCTCTCATTTGTGCCTCCTGACTTGCTAAGCATGTTTCTAAACTATCTAACTCTGTGATCAACTCCATTTCTCTAGCCTCACATTCTGCTTCAGATCGAGCCATTTGGTCTTCAAGCTCCCTACATATAACCTGGGTTTCTACCTCTTTGTCAACCACTTTCCTACGTATATTCATAGCAGGTCTTACCCAACCTTCAGTATCTGCTCGAAGCCAACCTGGGTATGTGGGGTCACATCCAGCATGATAGCGATCTTCTGCGATAGTCTCAGGCTCCATGAATGACTTGTTGTTCCAAATTTTCATGATCTCATCTCTCCTTGGCAACCTTTCTCCTGAATAATTTAACCTAAAATCTTGCATGCCCGCTACAAGAGGAACTCTTTGTGTTCTACCAAATTGTCTCATGACTCGAAGTGGCGCATATGGATAAGTACCGTGAACCCCAACGAACACCAAATAAGGATAATCGTCAGTCCTAGCCAACATTCTCTTGTACGGAATCCAAGTATACATCCATTGTATCTTCTCATCGGTCAATGATCTAAAGAAATGCATCCACGCCTCCACACCTGTAGGACCCTCAAACCTTTTCACTCCCCAAACAGCTTCAGGCCTATAAATTTTTATGTGATTAGTTACACCAAGAGGAATAGCCTGAGAACCTCTAGAAACCTGTAGATGCTCCATCATCCATAACTGCAACAAAAGATTACACCCTTCAAAATAAGGCCCTCCTTGCTGACACTTGTGCAAAGCTCTATATAGTTCTGTAACTATCATAGGCGCAATTGTGACTTTCTGATCTTGAATGAGATTGATCATAGCATTTGCAACAAAATCGAGTCTGATATGAATCTTGTTCCGCCCCCTAGGAAACACCATTATACCCAAGAAACTGACGACAAATGCAAGAATGCGCTTATTTTCCCACTGTTCTGGACGTATGCTAAACTCCCTGTCATGCACCTCAAACCCCAAACAAGTAATCTAAAGAAATCCAAGACTTTTGCAGGCATTTCAACTTGGGTTTTTTCTTCAAACCAAGCAACTGTAGAAACTTCTTTCCTTTGATATCTTCAGGGATGATTGGCACATTTTTAAGGTAATCTAAACCAGTGAAACCACTAATTTCTTCCAAGGTCGGGGTAAGTTCAAAGTCACCAAACCTAAAGACTGCCCTATCTGCATCCCAGAAGGAGATCATAGCCTTGATCATATCTCTCTTCGGCTCTATGTCCATCAGAGAAGGTAGAAAACCAAGATATTTCTTAACCGTACGTCTGTTTGTCTCTCCCAAAAGATTCCACCAATTCCTTAATTTCAAAGGAACATTTAGCAACATCCCAACCCTAATAGACTGCGCTGGCTCTTCCATGTTTATACCTGTGGGATTTAAACAAAAGACTCAAGTAAGAACAAAAATCTAAGCAAGCGAGACTCAACCAAACTTACAAAAATGACCTTAAGCCTCAAAAGTGACACCTACCCCCCCTCTTTTTTCTTCTTTTTTTCGTTTTTCCCTTTCCTCTCTTTTTTTTTTTTTTTTTTTTTTTTTTGTGAATCCGATGGAGGTTGCTTACGTATTTCCCGTGAGAACACGTAGTCCGTCAGAAGGTTTTTGGGGAAATACAAAGAGACCAAAACACTTTCTTCCCCCTTTTTATCTCTCTCTTCTTCTCCTCTTTTCACACATTTCACCTTTTTTTTATGTACACTTGGCGTTGCCTAGTAACGATTGGATTAGTCAACAAAAATGACTCCTTTAGGTAGGCTCGAGGACCCACTTTGACGAATTAGGTAGGCTCTCTAAATTGAATTCGGCACCCGGGTACCGAACCAGCTATGGCTTCAAACGATTCATGTCCTAGCCATTGGGATCCGAATGCTCTACGCTATAGTCAACTAGAGTGGGTCAAGGCTCGTGGCCCCAAGCGGACAACTCGGAGTGAGAGAGCATCGGGTCGCACGGCTAGCACCGTAGTCCGGCTAACCCAGATATCTGACTCTATCTCATTTCAAAGGATGATTTCAAAGTGCGGTAGCGCATCACGTTCCCGCATGAGTGTGTGCAAAAAGTGAAGCCAAAGAATTTTTAGAATATGCAATGCAATGCAATGACAGTTATATTGGAGCAGTAATAGGAAAATGTGCAACCAAGCAACGAATAAGTAGCAATATCATCCAAGGCAAACAAACAGTCCCAACCAAGTATTTTAAAAGCCGACAAGACAAAGCATTGAGCTTGAACCCTCAAGTTCTCCCCAGCGGAGTCGCCAAGGCTGTCACACCCCTTTTTTCTTATTTTTTCCGAATCTTGAAAGATTATCACTTTAATGATTTCTTTTGAAAACCTTTAAAATTCGAAAAGTAACGAAAAGGGTTTTAATCATTTTAAGTGACAAAAGACGTGAATTTCAAAAGGGATCTTATTCGGAGTCGCCACTTGACATTGAGTTTAGGCTAGGTGTGCCAAGTCACCTAGTTTTTGTTGAAAATTTGCTTTTTAAATTCCCTTTATGAAATAACGACTCCGAATTGATCCGCGTTTAGAGATTCCAAGTTAGGAAGTTCATTTAATTTTCGGGGAAGGTATTAGGCACGCACCCCTTAAATCCTGTTGGAACAGTAACTCACTTATGTCTTATCGGCTTTTTAAATTCTTGATCGAGACTCATACACATGCAAGCACACGCAACAAAGGGTTGGGGAACTTATTACAGACCAAGTGCCAAAATAATTAAAAAATCCTATTCTATCCTAACTAAAGCAAATCCCGACGTCCCATGTCTTCTCACGAACGACCACCTTTTACATTTTTATAAACCGGGACATCCCACCCAGATGAATAAATACATAAACAGATCCATACAAGCACGCAATCCAATTAAGAAACCAAATTACATTTTTCTTTTTTTTTTTTGTTTAGTTATCAAAGATGGTCTCATGACCGATCAGTTGTTTAAATCGGCTTAATGAAAATATTTTCCAAGTTTACCAAGAAATTCAATTAAAACACGAAGCAATGTTAAGCAGTAACACCGATCATTCAATAATCACTAAGTAGAGCAATATTCAAATAATAGGGTAAGAGAGGGAATAAACCTTAAAAGAATGATTTCTTTAAAGTTGGCCAGAATAGTACAGTGACAAGACGAAACCAATGCGTAGACTAGTACTTGAACAACGAACCAACGACCGGAACGATCGAACGGCGACCTCAACCTCTTAATCACACCCCATTAACGACATATTTCTTTTTGTCCCTTTTCGTTTTTTTTCTTTTCTGAAACTAAATCTACAAAGAAACTAAAACATTAATTTTTTTTCGTAAATGTCAAAAACTAATTGAGAGGAACACTCTTAAAGAACAGGCCGTGATGATGTATAAGAAAGCTCAGATGAGATCGTAACAGTGGATGGAAATTTGGCCAAGACCTTAAGGAAATAAGCCTCGGCGGCTGCTCCCAAAAAAATGGAATCCCTCTCTAGGTTTTTGTGCCCCCCGTTCCGTAATTGTGTTAGGAATATATATATAGGTGGTGTTGTGTACTGGGCCTCATGTGAATCTGAGTGTGCATGTATGTGATGGGCCGAAAGGCATGGATTAAAATTTTGACTTTGTGAATGTGTGCTTTGTGACGTGAGTGCAAATAGCTATTCCATAAACTTTGTAAAACAAAATGTGATCGTAAATGAAAAGTGTAAACACGCCAATGTGAAGTCACGTGCTGGTGTAAAAAGAAACTTTGCAAGGATGTCCCGCTTCTCACAATGCATTTAACATGTATTCTACGTTTGCAAAATTGAATATTTTTGTGCATTTCCTAATTTTTTTTTTTTTGTAAAAACTACTAAAAATACTGAAAAACATAAATTTAGAGGAAGACCTATTTGACCCTAAAAATGATGAATTTATTGGAATTGGAGGGTCAAAAATTAGTGAGGATCCGAGCAATGTATTTCGTTTCCTCCGCTTCCTGAAAAGGTCAAGCAAAGAAAATGGGGGTTTAGTTGAATTATTTGACCTGAGCATTAGATCAGTTGTGGCTCAGGCCGTAGGTAAAAATTCATAGACTTGGGGTAGCGTACCTCGATATCAAAAGTAATAGCGCTTCAAATTGGAAATGTTCCAATTCAAGGTTTCTATCTTGCCTTTCATGTCCTCCAACTGATAAGACCCTTTGCAACTGATTGCTTTAATATGATAAGGTCCTTCCCAATTTGCAGCGAGCTTGCCAGCATTTTTCTCTTTGGTGGTTTGGTTCGAAGCTTTCAACACATAATCTCTAACTTTGAAGGCTCTGAGTTTAGCCTTCCTGTTAAGGTGAGCCTCGATTTGCCTCTTTTGGGCTATCAACCGAACCAAAGCCATCTCTCTTCAGCATTCAAGCAAAACTAGCTCCACACACATCGCTTGCTGATTTGACTCTTCGACTGCATGTGCATATCGAAGACATGATTTCTTTCACAATTCCTTCAGCATATGTAGTGAGTGTGATCTAACCCAGTGTTTTCTCCGTCGAGTTGTTGAAGCCAGTCAAGACGGTTGACTTCGGGACGATAAGATCCTTCAACCATATCTTTTTCACTACCCGGTAGCTTATAATATTCACCGAGCTACTGGGGCCAATCAAGACTCGTTTGATGTCTGAGTCGTTGATTCTTAACATAATGATCAAGGCATCATGATGGGGAAACATCATCCCATCACAATTGTCATCATCAAAAATAATTTCTGTACCCGAACCTCCAATTTGAGTTCTCTTCTCCATCGTAATGGAGAGCTTTGCAAACTTCTTCGCAGCGGAAAAGTTCACCCCATTTACTTCTGAACCCCCTTTTATAACATTCACAACCCTCTTGGGATATGGGGCCCTCGGTGGTTGTCCATCCCCTCTATTATTTGCAAAGTTCTGCTTTCCTTTGTTAGTCAGATATTCTTTTAACATGCCCTTCTTCAACAAATGGGCCACCTCGAGGCGTAACGCCTTGCAGTCCTTGGTAAGATGCCCATAATCAATATGAAAATCGCAATAGAGGTTGTGGTCCCTTTTCCCAGGGGCCGTTCTCATATCTTTTGGGAGTCTTACCCCCTGATCAGTCACCCTTTCAACGTGTTCAACAACTCCGCGTTTGAGATGTTGAAATTGTACTCTGAAATTTGAGACAAATCTTTTTTCTTAGACACCAAGGAAGACACAGTACCATTCTTTTGATTAACATTTGCGTTAACTATTCCTCTGAGCCATTGGCTCACCTATTGTCCCCGAGCCATTGAATCACGTGTTGCTTTTGTGAGTTATAAGGGTCATACCGACCCATCGAGTTTCCATTTGGCGCCTTGGCGCATCGGGAAGACTCGGGGCGATTTTTCTAACTAGAGCTTGGCCAGTTGCCCTCGATTCTGCTTCCTTCAGTCTTATTTTGGCAGCAGCTCTATCATGCAATTCATCCCATGTTTGAGCTTGCCATTGCTGAAGTTCCTTTGTCAACTCGGCAGCAGCTTCAAAATTGCTGACATTGATGTTCTTTTCGAACACCATGATTGCTAAATTGTCATCCATCATTGGCAATTCCATCATCTCTGATTCAAAGTGCTCGAGGAAGTCCTTGATAGGCTCCCAGAACCATTGTTTAACCTCGATCCTCATTCCGCTTGAGGATCTTTTGTGCTCCAATATAAGCTTTAATGAGCAAATCAGCCAGCTCATTAAAGTTCGAGATAGACTCGGAAGGTAGGTGCATATACCAGCAGTGTTCCTTTTTCTAAAGTATCTAAAAATTTCTTCAAGAACATGGATTCCTTCTCCACCAGGGTCAGATCGTTACATTCACCATAGCCATGAACTCGGTCGCATGCTCAACAGAGTCGTTCGTACCGTCATACTTTTTCAAGATCTGCATCTCGAAATGTTTTGGGATGGGCGCCGGGGCGGTTTCGGGCTTATAAGCCAGCTGTCTACATTTATCGATATCTAAGGTTCTTTAAGTCTTCCTCACTCCGGGGACGTTTTCGAGCCGTTTTTCAAACTGGGCTTCGAAATCCCTTTTCCACTTCTCAAGGTCTACCGAGACGCTTCTTTCCGCCATTATGGGAACCATTCTGAAAGGCGAATTGACATGTGGAGCAGTCCCCGAGCCACCAAATGTTGCCCCGTTTGGAGGTCCCCCTATTGTCACACCCATAGGAATTAAGTTCGGGATGCCTCTAGCTGGAGCCACGCTTGAAGTATTGGTAGGGGTAGCATTGGTTCTCGTCGAGAAAGTTTCCAGCGAACTACGAAATTCTTCGTTGATGTTTGCTTGCTCAGCAAGCTGCCCTTGAAGTTGTTGCAATAAATTCCTAACGTACGCTTGAAATGGATCATTCGACCCTGATTAAAAAGGGTCAACTGGAGGCAGAGGAGTAGAGGTATACCACCTGGTGGAGGTGGAGGCACAAATGCTCCACCATTAGCTTGCCCATCGGGGCGCGGTTGATTTTCATGAAAAATTTCTTCGTTATCAGCCATCGCCAAGAATCAAAGATGTTAATGTGAATAAGCGTGTTGTACAACTTTGGATCAATACGTAATTGCTTGATCCCACAGTCGGCGCCAATTTGTATTCCCCTAAATCAGATTAGGATAATCAATCGAATTTGTATGGGGTTTACAAATAATATACTATATCAAAGTTGCTATAAGGACAATAAATTAGTGAAAATAATTGGACAACAATAACGAAAATAAGATTCAAATAATAACTTTTATGAGATTACAATTAGATAGAGTTTCTATAAGTAGTTCTGAATGAGTTTACAATGTTAGTGAAGTTCTATTTATATATCACTAGGCTGACGATGATTAAGGCCTCAATTCCACGTTCAGATCGTGGCTTGCCCATAATTCTCCTCATTAAATGCTGGAATAATGGAAAAGAGTAGTGGGGCTGATCTTTCGCGGAAATGTAACCCGTTCCCCGAGGCGAACTCTTGTCCAGCCGAGGTAGCTCTGTCTCGAGGTCTGAGTTGAGCCCTGACCTCGGAGATTCGCTTTGAGATTAAGCTCCTTGTTTCGTGATCATCTTACGAATTTTCATAAAAACATGTCTCGAACCATACACCCAAGGTGCTATATATGCAAGTGCTATTTTACTCAATACATAAACTAGCAAAGAATGTGAATGTAAAACTAGGAACACTTAAACTAGCTAAAAGAAAAACAAAACTTTGCATTTGAAAAACAAACAAACAAACAAAGAATATGAGCTATATCTTAATTTACACAAAATTCATTGAAAAATATCTAATTGCCTACATAATATGCATGCACAAATTGATAAGTATACGAAATGTAACGATCTGATTGTTATCATAATACTCCCTCTGTCTCAATTATGTGGCGGTGTTTGACTTAGCACGGAGTTTAAGAAATAGAAGTTGACTTTGTAAATGTTCAAATTTACCCTTGAAAAAGTAAGAGAGAGAAGATTGTAGTAATCAAAAAGTTGTTTGTGGCTTTTAAAGTAAGTAGGGCCTAATAGGAGTAAAATAGAGATAGTGCATTAAATAGTTGACAAATAAGGAAATGTGACATTCTTTTTGGGACAGACCAAAAAGAAAAGTGTAACACATAAATTGTGACAGAGGGAGTATCCTTCTTAATCATGAAAGTAGAATAGTTATTTTTTGTACATTGTATCCTAGTAATAGTTTTCTTTTAAGTTGATATCTAAGTTATTTAACCATGTAAAAATAAATTTGTTTGCCGAAAGCAATCTAGTCACTAAGAAACACAATCCAACCAAACCGTGACAAGTTTGAATTCTAATAATCTCTTCAACATTATTATCCTTCTCCTATGTAAAACTCGCCTTAATTTTTCATGTAAAATTTGGGTCTATTTTTCATTTATACTTTAATTTTATGAAAAAAAGTAAAAATCATATTAAAACTAATTTTACTAGTTTACCCTCTCACTCGGTCACCACCTCCTCCGTAACTACCGTGAACAATACTCTAACCGCCCCTCCCTCTCTCATACTATTCAATACAATGCAAATGCACACAAGCAAATGCTTCTTCTCATTTCCCCACACACATTTTCTCTCCTACAAACACACACATAATACACTAACATTACAGCAAATGCACACACCATAAATTGTATCACATAAATATTCACATATAACTTTGAAATTTAACGAAGAATTTTTGAAATGGCGGGAAATGAATGGATAAACAGTTATCTAGAAGCGATCCTGGACGTTGGTCCACCGATCAACGATCCAAAATCATCGCTGTTGTTAAGGGAAAGAGGTAGGTTCAGTCCAGCACGCTACTTTGTGGAAGAAGTTATCACTGGCTTCGATGAAACCGATCTTCATCGCTCTTGGGTTCGCGTAAGTCCTAATAGATTACTTGCATTTTGAGTTTTGTTGATGTTTATAGCGTGTGCGTTAGCTGGTTAGGTGCATGTCACGGGTTTGAACATGTTCTAGTATTTAAGTGGATAGAGGTTGAAGGACGGGCACATTAATATTATACCCCGGAGTTTTGAACTGTGCGTTAATGACCGGATTTCTCGGTTATTAATGTGTGTTAGCATATCTCTGGAGATTAGAGATTTGCATTTTTGAGTGTTATTGATGTTAATAGCGTGTGTTAGCTGGTCAGGCGCATGTCCAAACATGTCAAAGACGAAAGTTTGGTAATTAAGTCGGTAGGAGTTGAAGGACGGGCACATTATACACCGAGTTTGAACCTCATATACCAATTTAGCTAGTAATCGATGGGTGCAACGGAACCCAATACTTTTGACACAGAGTATAGGTTTATCTGTGAAAGCTACTAAATTTTCAATAAATATTAAATTTGAACACATAATTTCAAAAATCTAACGTGTTCAGTGTGACGAACGTAAAGGTTGAACCTGTCAAGTTAAAATCGTAAACCTGCCCGCTGTTCGAACTGTGCGCTAATGGTCGGTTTCGTTTTATCTAATTTACTTGTAAGACTTTATAGTATGTAAATCTATTCATTTCCTCTGCATTGACAAGATCAATACAACTATCAGAGTGAAACAAGGGTTCTCGGTTATAGAATAAAAAACAAACAAAACTGTGTTAGCAGATTAGAGATTTGCCTTTTCTGCTTTTAGAGCAGGTTGTGTGCTCACCAGAATACCAGATAGTTCATTTTAGATTTTGACATTTAAACAGATCAATGAAGTTACTATATCTTCTACTGGTCATTTTAGAGGCACTATTTAGTAAACTAATAAAAGTGTATATATATTTGCAAAAGTCAAATAAGATGAGTGTAGGAAAAAATAGAGAATTGGACTTCTTTTTCTTGTGTGGTCTAACTGTAATGCATATGCATTGGCATGAAATTTAAGCAGGTCTCTTTTGAAATATGTTACAGGCTTCGTCAATTCGGGATTCACAGGAGAGGAATACAAGATTGGAAAACATGTGCTGGAGGATTTGGAATTTAACTCGCAAGAAGAAACAGGTGTACTTTGGCTTCAGTTGTTTTCTTTTAGTGTTTCATAAAAAATTTGTTTTCATTAGTAATTGTTCTTCATGATGAACAATTGGTAACCTTTCTATTAAGGCCAGAGCAGTGCCAATGATATTATCCATGCAAATTTCTTGCCGTTGTATGACATCTTTTTCGGTCTATATACAAAGTTCTGTATATTTCAAGTCCAATTCAGAAGGAAAAAAATCGTAAACCTGTCTTTGTCCAATTGATTCTCTTTATAAGGATTTCTGAATTTGTACATTAAAGCTGGTCAGCTGCTATAACAGTTTTATCAATTCAAGAATTACACTGGATAGGGTTAACTCTCACTTGCTCTGGTTATTCTGAATGTATTTTCTTACTGAGACAAGCTTTGTCTACCAATTTTTTAATAGCTTTAATCGAGAGTAATGTGTGCTGTGCTATGATACTTGCAGCTTGAAGGGGAGGAGGCTCAGCGTGTAGCAAAAAGGCACCGTGAACGTGAAAGGGCACGTAGAGAGTCAATTGTTGATATGTCAGACTTATCGGATGGAGAAAAGGTAGATACGGTTGGTGACCTCTCAGCTCATGGTGATAGTGTCCGAGGAAGAATGTCCAGGGTCAGCTCTGTGGATGCGATGGCAAATTGGGCAAATCAAAACATGGAAAAGAAACTTTACATTGTGTTAATCAGGCATTGTTCTCTCAGTTTCTCTGATCTTGTTTTTGAATATAATTAATACACTTTGGTCCTAAGAGTGAGTGAGTTGTCTTGATATGATCATTTCTGTCTAATAGAAACCTTTCTGCAGTCTTCATGGCTTGATAAGGGGAGAAAACATGGAGCTTGGTCGGGATTCTGACACGGGTGGCCAAGTAACGTCGATTTTTTCTTTGTACATAACACGTTGTTGGCATAGTTACTCATATAAATACATCTGTTACCTCTTCTGAATTTTTTTGATGCTCAGTAGGTGTTTGTTTCTTGCGGTTGGTTTTAAGTTTTTCTTTCTTAACTCAGGTAAAGTATGTTGTGGAATTAGCTAGAGCGTTAGGCGTGATGCCTGGAGTTTATCGTGTAGATTTGCTGACTAGACAAGTATCAGCACCTGATGTAGATTGGACTTACGGTGAACCAACAGAAATGCTAAACATAACAGACTCTTCAGATACCATGCATGAAGTAGGAGAGAGTGGTGGTGCCTACATTGTCCGCATACCATTTGGACCAAAAGATAAATATATTCCAAAAGAGTCACTTTGGCCTCATATTCCTGAATTTGTTGATGGTGCGCTTAGTCACATCGTCCAGATGTCGAAGGTTCTAGGCGAGCAAACTGGAAGGGGGCAGCCACTCTGGCCTGTTGTAATTCACGGACACTATGCAGATGCCGGTGAGTCTGCTGCTCTTCTATCAGGGGCTTTAAATGTACCTATGGTTTTGACCGGCCACTCACTTGGACGAGACAAGCTTGAACAACTACTAAAGCAAGGACGGCAACCAAAAGAGGAGATAAATGCAACTTACAAAATAATGCGGCGTATAGAGGCTGAAGAGTTGTCTCTTGATGTGTCTGAGATGATAATTACTAGTACACGGCAGGAGATAGAAGAACAATGGAATCTCTATGACGGATTTGATCCAAATTTGGAACGCAAACTCAGGGCAAGAATGAAACGCAATGTGAGTTGCTATGGCAGATTTATGCCTCGCGCAATGGTGAGCCACTTTATCTTTTCGTTGTATTAGTTCTTTCTTCACTTTAATCGAGATATCTTCTCTCTTTCTGTCCTGAAACTTTAACTCCTTGTTCTTGCGCCATCCATGTATCTTTTCCAAGTTCTTTTCTTTTTCCTATTTGTCTATATGTTTACTTTATTTGGCAGGTGATTCCTCCAGGAATGGAATTTCATCATATTATTCCACACGAAGGTGACATAGATGGAGAAGCCGAAGGAAATGAGCATAATGCTGGGAATGCAGATCCTCCCATTTGGTTGGAGGTTTCCATACTATTTTCCTTGAATCTATCATCTCCTATGTTGAAGATTTTGTGGCTCTTGATTCTTCTTTTTGCTTCAACCGTTCATGTGTTTAAATTGTTCAGACTTGACGTAGGTCCTAATACAATTATATTTTTTTGACAGATCATGCGCTTCTTTACCAACCCACACAAGCCTATGATACTTGCTCTTGCCAGGCCTGACCCAAAGAAAAACTTAATCACTTTAGTCAAGGCATTTGGAGAGTGTCGACAATTGAGAGAGCTTGCAAACCTGGTAATTTACAAATTTCTCCTCCACTTGTCAATATCTTCAGTCTATTTTCTGGTTTAGTATTAGATCTTTCGTAATATTTTGCTATTCTGTTTCATTGCAGACATTAGTGATGGGAAATCGTGATGTAATTGATGAAATGTCCAATACAAATTCATCTGTCCTTGTTTCAATACTTAAATTGATCGACAAGTATGATTTATATGGTCAAGTTGCATATCCTAAGCATCATAATCAATCTGACGTTCCTGAGATATATCGGCTGGCTGCAAAATCAAAGGTAGAGCAGAGAATTACATAAATATCTGTGGCATTTCATGGAGTAAATTGTTTTTGTATAGTTGTTCCCACATAATCTCTTTTGCCTACAGAACTTCCATTCTTTTATCTCTATTCGTACAGTATTACCCCGAGTAACTGCCATATTGAAGATGGAAGAATGGATGTATCTGAAGATAGACCACTCTTTATTATTGAATCACATGATGATTCGACATATTCTTTGTTCATGTTAGACCTTTATCATGATCCAAAGACGAGAGGCTGTACACAGAGGAAAAAAAAATACAGATTGATCAACGACAAAGAGAGATGACAGACTGAAAATTTTTCAGTTTCATAGGTGAAAATAATGGGTTTTCACATAGTCCTATTAGCTGAGAAATCCCAAACGAGTAGGGTTGTCTGTATGTTGATATTGAACGAATAACCATATCTTTTTGTTGATCTCCACTTGTTAATATCTCATTTTGCAGGGGGTTTTCATCAATCCCGCTTTCATCGAACCATTTGGACTTACTTTGATTGAGGTACTTTTCTGATTCTCCTTTTTGTAATTTCACCATATGTATGGTGTATATGCTAAGCCCATCTACAAACTGTATGTTTTCTATGGAAACAGGCAGCAGCTCATGGTCTTCCCATCGTTGCCACAAAAAATGGTGGTCCGGTTGACATTCACCGGGTTTGTCCCCTGATGGAACTTCTTGAGGGTCTTTTTGTTTGTCCATTGGAGATGAACTTAGACATGTCATGTTAGTGCACGCGGCTGACTATTGACTTTGTTTCAGGTGCTTGACAATGGTTTGCTAGTTGACCCACATGATCAGCACTCTGTTGCTGATGCACTTTTGAAGCTAGTAGCTGATAAGCAGCTCTGGGCAAGGTGTAGAGGTAACGGATTGCGAAACATACATCTATTTTCTTGGCCTGAGCATTGCAAGTCGTACTTAGCACGCGTTATGAGTTGCAAACAAAGGCAGCCGGGATGGAAACGAAATGAGGATGAGTATTCTGATTCAGAACCAGATTCACCTGGAGATTCCTTGAGAGATGTCAAAGATCTGTCTTTAAGCTTGAAGCTCTCATTGGATGGGGATAAAAATGAAAGGAGTGGTACTTCAGTGACTGCCCTGGATTTAATGGAAAATGCCAGCAAAAAGAAGAGTCAATTGGATAATGTGGTCTCACCACTGCCAGTAAGTAGGTCCATGGAGAAAGCTGAGCAAAGTAAGTTCCCATTGTCAAGGAGAAGGAAGCTGATTGTAATTGCTGTAGATTGTGATAAAGCAGCAGATTTGGCAGATATTACCAAAACGATTATGGAGACTGTCAAGAAGGATAAGAGTGCAACATCCTTTGGCTTTATCTTGTCAACAGCGTTGACCATTACTGAGGTGCAGTCATTATTGGAGCTGGCGAAGTTCAAACCACATGACTTTGATGCTTATATCTGCAATAGTGGTGGGGAGGTTTATTATCCATGTTTAAATTCTGATGAGAAATCTACAGGGCCTCCTTTTACATTAGATTCAGATTATCGATCTCACACTGATTATCGTTGGGGTGGAGAAGATCTGAGAAAAACTATAATTCGATGGGCAGATTCTCTAAATGACAAAGTTAAAAACAAATCTGGGATAGCTATAAAGGAGATTGACTCAGCATCTGCACATTGCTATTCTTTCAGAATAAATGATCAATCATTAGTAAGTTCACCTCCTAATAAAAGAATCTCAACACTACCTCTAGTTGTTCAACTCGTCTAAGTAACTCTAATCTTCTGAGTTTAATCTCCTCTCTAGGTCCCTCCTGTGAAGGAAGTGAGGAGATTATTGAGAATTCAAGCGCTAAGATGTCATGCTATATATTGCCAAAGTGGTAGCAGGTTGAATGTGATCCCTGTTCTCGCTTCAAGATCACAAGCCGTCAGGTAATTTCCTGCCTATCTTCGTCGTAATTTTCTTTTTAATAATATGTTACAGTGCTAGTATCAAATTGTCAATCCGGTTAGGTTTGGATCTCGAGTCTTAATTATGACTTTACAGATTACTTAAGATAGGTAAAGTTAGTCTAAGGATCTTGACTCAGAAATTTACTGTTTATATTGGCTAAATTAAGGAGGTGACCATTGAAGAGATCTTGAAGAGAAAAGAGAATTATTTCTGAAGACCCAATAAAGAATTTTTCCACCAACTCCTCTTTTGCCATGTTGACCATTGCTTTGAAATTCTGAGGATTACAAAGAAGGGGAACAGCAGCTAGCTTCTCCATTGAATGGACTTGATTTTATAAACTATATTTTAAGTGGAAATATAAGGTTAAAAAGTTCATAGGATTAAACCATGCACTTTTAGATAGATCACGTGCATCTTTTTCTCCAGTACTCAGCTGCCATTCATGTGCAAATTCAGGTTCCTGTATCTTTTAAGGTAAATTCCTGTTGGTAATTTAGGTTCGGAGTTTGATAGGCTTTGTTTGGAGATTTATATGAAATAAACCTGTAAAATCTCTATTGTTAGAGAATCTTTAGTTTGTCCTAAAATTGAATACTGGAGTAAAATGAGTCCAATAACAAAATGGATATAGATGATTCAATATATATATATATATATATATAGAGCTGGACCTCACACCAATCAGTTAAAGATTAAGGTGTAGTAGTTATTGTTGTTGTGGTTACTCCTTTTGGTGGGGAATGCAAAAGCTATACTAACTATTAGACGTTGTGCTCAGGTACATGTTCATTCGGTGGGGCATAAACTTATCAAACCTTGTGGTTTTTGCCGGAGAAAGTGGGGATACTGATTATGAATTATTGCTTGGAGGAACACACAAAACTGTGATATTGAAGGGAGTTTGCAGTGATGCCTCTAAAGTTCACTCAAACAGGAACTACCCTCTTGAACATGTTTTGCCAGCCAAGAACCCTAGCATCGTTGAATGTGGATGTTGCAGCAATGAAGACATTAGTGTAGCAATAAATGACCTTGGTTTTTTCTAAAGGCTAGATGACTAGCTCTGCCCCAATGTTTTATTGCAATGTGCTATCAGTAGTCTCTTATTGTGTCTTGGTTACATTCATGCAGAAACATATTGTCTAGGAGATTTAAAAAAAAAACAAGTTTAGTGGTACTCTAGTTTTGTTTTTCTGAGTTAGTGCTTCAAACGTCCCCACCCAAACACAGGGGTGGTATGATCAGTGTGTATTGTTTGATACGTAACTTCAATCTTGTAAAGTTGACTGAGCTACAGCAGATGTAAAGATGAAATTCAAGTTCTATTTTTGTTTGTTACATAAGCCCCTCACAGTCACAGCTGCGTTCGCATCAGATACTTTTTATCTTTCTATAAGACCCTTCACCACAGTGGAAAGGTGATAGCTTGTGCAAATCGATGGTGCTAAGTTGACTCAAGACTCAATATTGCACCACCATCAAATTCACAACCGAGCCAAAAAGAAAGATTATAAATTTGGAAACATACAAATGTTATGGCTATGAGCTCTTCCCTCCAATTCTTATTAAGTTCCATTTCTTCGCCGGCCTCTTATCATCCGGCCATTGATAGAAAGAAGTACAGAGTTGCTTCCAGCTTTGGCGTCTGCGTTAGATTTTCTTCGTTCCAACATTGATCGCTTCCAGGTTTTTCTTTCCTTCTATGATTGCTTTTATGTATTCCTTCAGTGGCTTCTCGTTGTATCCCCCTTTATTCTATTGACTGCTTATCATTATCTTAACATATAGTTCAATTAAGTTGCTTTGATTCTGTCAAAGTTGAAGCCATAATTTGAAATTTATGGGTTCTAAACTTGCCACCGTACCATAGTGTTACGTGTTTAGTAGGATTAATATTATTATTAATAGTATTATTATTATTTTAGAATAGGATTTATGTTTTCTAGTTGATTAAGGATTAGGGTTTTTATTATTCTAGAATATTCTTTAGGGTTTCTAGTTTCTTAAGGATGTAACTCCCTATTTAAAGGGCACATTAGATGAATGAAAACCCAAGTCATAATTCAACAAAAGAAACAAGAGATCGGAGTTCTCTCTTAATGAATTCCAAGGTCAAAGCTCCCTTTAACGAGCCCAAGGTGAGAGCTCCCTTTAATGAGCCTAAGGTTGGAGGTCCCTTTGATGAGCTCTACTATCTTCATCGCCCCGTGACCCGATCCCGGGAACATAACAATTTGGTATCAGAGCCTAACACAATGGGCGATGAAATCAAATTAATTTGGCAACACGAAAGAGTGGCTATGGAGGCAGTCGTGCAAGCTAGGGTTTCTTACATGGAGAAACTCTTGGAAGACATTGAGACCAATACAAGTGTGAAGCAAAGGAGAGGATGTGGATAGCTTTCGTCAGTCTTATCCAGATTCGAGCTTGAGGACAAGCTCGTTTTTCCGGAGCGGAGTAATGTTACGTGTTTAGTAGGATTAATATTATTATTAATAGTATTATTATTATTTTAGAATAGGATTTATGTTTTCTAGTTGATTAAGGATTAGGGTTTTTATTATTCTAGAATATTCTTTAGGGTTTCTAGTTTCTTAAGGGTTAAGTCTTCTTATTGGATGTAACTCCCTATTTAAAGGGCACATTAGATGAATGAAAACCCAAGTCATAATTCAACAAAAGAAACAAGAGATCGGAGTTCTCTCTTAATGAATTCCAAGGTCAAAGCTCCCTTTAACGAGCCCAAGGTGAGAGCTCCCTTTAATGAGCCTAAGGTTGGAGGTCCCTTTGATGAGCGTCTTGGTTACTGGTTCGCTATTACTAATATTTATACACATTTAACCAAAGATATTGGCTTCGTCCGAACCGTACCTAATGCTCTAGCTCCGCCCCTGGTTCTATGTTATTACTTCATTGACTAAGCTACAGTGATCTTCTGTTGTTTAATAACTGTGCTATTGCTACAATACTGTGTTGAATTTTGCTTGACTCTGTTGTTTAATAACTCTGCTGTTGATACTGCCTTTTACTATGCAAAATAATCTGCTACACTGCTTCCTATAAGAGTTTCACCAGTTTATTTTTTTTAAGAGCGATTCTTTTTGTGCTTGTTTAGGTCTCAAGAATTTGATAATACCATCTCTTCAAACTGTTAGGTCTCAAGAACTTGTAAGACAACTTCTGTCTTTGACCATTCATCAGCTTACTTAATTTTTAAGTTGCTCACACTCTTCATTTTTGGTTCTGCACCCGTGTCAACATGACACTGACACTAGTATGGGTGTGGATACGTACTGGATATGGCTAATCAATATTGGGTATATGACCACAAACTACAGAGAAATTAGAATGACCCAAAGACTTATCATGTAATTGTATATTTGATTTGGAACAAAATTAACTTTATCTTGCTAGAATATTTGTTTCTTCCTATATGTACAAGTTTTGAACTAGCAAAATACTCAAAAAGTAGTTATATATTTAGCTGAATCAATCAAATAGTGGTTATGATTATATATTCTTTAGCCGAATTTCGACTCCTGTACCTAGTCCCGTAACCTGGAATCTTAAAATTTAGATCATGAAGGATCCGACCTTTAGAACTGCACCCGAGTCCGTGCAACTTAGTTTAAATTTCAAATTAGGAAGATTGATGAATTAAAGGAAGACGATGAAAGCGCGGTGAAGGTGCAGAAGGAGATGCAAAGGAGTCCAGAAAGAGATTAGAGTTGTGGAATTGTTGATTGTTCTACAGTTGGGAGGTAGATAATATAAAAGTAGTCCCAATTTCCTGTCAATTCACTAAGCTTCTACCTATTGAGAATTGTAGCAGAACTTATATACCCCTGATTGAACTGAAATAATCTGTGCAGGTTTTTCAATATTAAAACATCTCAGCTGTAAATAGCACTGTGGATGGCTAATCACTTAAGTAAGTTTACAAAAAATCACTTTTTCCTCTATGTTAAAGCCACCAGTTTCATAGTAATTGCTAACAGAAGTGCAATTGAACTTGTAAGAGTACAACTATATTTTGAGTTTTGAAGAAGAACCTTCATGAATGAAACTAATAACCATGAAGGTACATAAAAGCTACTCTCCAGGTGTGAACACACACACACACACACACACACACACACACACACACCCCTTCGTGCTACAAGATTACAGAAAGATATATTTAAAACCTAGAATTTCAGTGGTTTCCATTGTCAAGTTTCTGAAGGGAGAAAAACGGAGATGTGAAGAGTCAAGGTAGACCAGGAAGCTGAAGGTTTGTGCTTTTAAGACGAATCAATCGAAAAAGAAGAAAAAATTCAGACAAGTGATCTGAGTTGTAGGAGATAAACAGAGAATATAAGTGAATAGAACAAAACATTGGTATCAGTAAGGACTAAGGGCTAATGAATAGGGTCTTACATATAGTTTTGATTGAAGAATGATATTGTGCTCAAGAAAAAGTCTCAGCAAATCAGGGCCAGAAATCTAAGCAGAAAAAGTAGGTATATGGTAGGTTTAAATAAGAAGGTAGGGTAAAAGATAAAATAGGAGTATATTACCAAGGAAATGACGCGAAAGATAAATAAGGTAATCACGCGATCACAACAAATGATCTTAAATTGGCCTTTTCATCGTTGAGTAACAACGGATTAAACAATACAATACAATACAATACAATTAAAATTAAGTAGCAACCAAAACGAACATTTAAATTAAAAATATAGAAATACAATCTATAGGTAGTAACAACCATCAAACACTGTAAAAACCTATAGTTACTATCCATCTTTTTAGGGACCTATAAACCTCCTCTTGATTGTTGTCTTTTCTAGGAGGTCATTCTTGATCAAGCTTAGCTTCTTACAGGCATCCTTTATGTCCATTCTTTCTTTTGGCAACTCTTTGGAACAATGAATCCCTACCTGAAAAACTGATATGAGACACTCCACAGCTTTGTCATGGCTAAGTTGATTGTGTTTATGAGAACTCCTCGTTGGTGTGGTGTCTTGATCACGGAAAAGTTTAGCATCTGAAATTTCCATAACATGTCCGGGTATAGCTCTTGTAACAAAAGAGTGGATATCAATACTATTCTTGAAAACATCGTCTGTGGGACTTTTTCCTGTAAACATCTCTGGTAACAAAATCCCAAAGCTGTACACATCTCCCTTGGTTGATAATGCATTGCCCAAGCCGTATTCTGGAATATAAACAAACTTCAATATGGTTGTTATGAAAATATTCAGCATCATAAGAAAGTTGAAAGAAATACTCCATATGATCCTGTTCATCGGTCGCTTGGAAAAAGAAAAAAGGTCTGAAATACTTTGTCACTTGAGAAAACCAGGAATGCATTAGTTGCTTTTATCCAGTTCATTCATTACTACTCAGAACGCATACCGTTAAAAAATACTCATTTACTAGATAAGAGTATTAAAGTACCCCTAATGATTAATGCTATGAAATGATCTTTTTAATCGGCATGCCATAATCTTAAATGACTGATAAAAAGAACCCAAGAGAGTACTGTATTAGAACTAGTTTATTCGTTGCGAATGGGAAGTTGTTTAATTACCTGGAGCAGCATATCCAATAGTCCCTTTAATTCCTGCAGAACTAATTGTTTGACTTGAGAAATGTGCATGTGTGGCCTCTGGAAGAATCTTTGCTAAACCAAAGTCACTCACATGAGCAACCAAATCATTGTCCAGTAAAACATTACTGGGTTTAAGGTCACAATGCTAAAGGCGTTCCAGATTGATTGTGAAGATAGTCCAGAGCGCTGGCCACATCAATACTTATATTCAACCTTTGCAATATGTCCAAACTTTTAGCCTCATGGATTTCATTATCCATTACATAATTGTGATGTAACCAATTCTCCAAGCTTCCATTGACCATATATTCATAAACCAGAGCTTTAAAGTCATTCCCTTGATGATCAAGGCTAGAACAAGAAGTTAGAATCTTTACAAGGTTCCGATGCCTCACATGTCTCAGTGCTTCACATTCAGCCATAAAGCTCTTCAAAACTCCACTTACATGTAGTTTGAGCACCTTAACAGCAACAATTGCTCCATTTTCCTCTAGAATGCCTTTATATACGGAGCTAAAATGTCCAGAACCAATCAAATTCCTTACAGAAAAGCCATTAGTTGCTCTGTGAAGGATATCATAAGATACTCTAGGGATAGCATCTGTTGTCGAACTATTCAAGATTGAGTGCTTCTTACCATTCCTTCGATTACAAAAACAGATCAAAAGGACTAGCGGTATTACTAGCCCAATGATCCCACAGGGAATTAGTACAGCTAGTTTTGTTGCATGAGCTAGCGACCGTTTGTGCGCTATGTTCTTTTTGGTGCACTTTTGCAGTTTCAAAGCAGGAACACCTCCACATAAGTTGGTGTTTGCAACAAGTGAAACATTCCTCACACTTTTGAAGATTCCTTTGAGTGGTACCTCACCCTCCAGATAATTATGAGACAAATTAAGGTACCTCAAGTAAACAAGTTCTGAAAGGAATTCTGGTATTGTACCTGTGAAATTATTATGAGAAAGATCTAATGTTTCAAGACTTTTCAAAGACTTCAAGGATGGAGATATAGATCCTTGCAAAATATTGTGGCTCATGATAAGATCAGTCAAGCCAGTCAACAGACCAAGGCTGCTTGGGATTTCCCCTGTCAGAAAGTTATCTGAGAGATCTAATTGGACCAAACTCTTTAAGTTGCCAACCTCAGATGGAAGTGACCCCGTGATTTGATTGTACGAGATGTTTAACATCGAAAGTGATGAAGTATGGACAAAAGGTTCTTTTGGAATATGGCCACTGATATTGTTATCAGCAAGATACAAGTCAGTTAAAAAAGAGCAGTTTGCCAAGTCCAAATGGTATTAAACCATTCAAGTTGTTTGAGAACAATAAGAGTTCACTCAACATGGTTGAATTTTGAAGAGAAGATGGAATCTCTCCTGACAATTGGTTGTCCCTAAGTGACAATACATAGAGCAATTGAAGCTTCCCAATAGAGCTTGGAATAATACCATTTAACTGGTTTTTCTCCAAAGTCAATACTTGCAGCTTGATAAGTGCACCAATCTCAACTGGGATCTTTCCATGTAGCTGATTTTTCCCCATTTTAAGTACGGAAAGATTTGTGAAATTGCCAATATATTCTGGTATAATCCCTCCAAAGTTGCAATTTTCCAATAACAAAACCTCTATTTGACTTGAGTTTTGTAGGGACGAAAAGAAATCCAAGTTATGAGATTTTCCATCTCCTAAAGGATTTTTGTCAAGTCCAAGTAGCTGCAAATGGTTTAGACCTTCAAAAGATGGCACTCCTCCAGTGAAGTTATTTTGGTTGACTGCAAATTTCGTCAGTCCTGTGGCATTTGATATTGAGACAGGAAGTTGCCCCCTTAGCTGATTGCCTCCAACATCAAAATACTCCAATCTTGGAAGTGTTGAGCCTAAGTATGAAGGTAGATATCCTTGAAATTGGTTAAGACCAAGATCAAAATATATCAATGATGTCATATTAAAGAGTGAAGTAGGAATTACACCAGACAATTTATTCAAATAAAGAAGTAGATACTGAAGATTCCACAACTTGTTTAGGGTCTCAGGGATGTTTCCATCAAAAGCATTCATTGAAATATCAATTCTTCTCATCACTAAGGAGAGATTGCCAAGATGATGAGGAATCCCTCCTATAAATCTGTTGTCGTAAATAAATAATATCTCAAGCTTCTGCAGTGCCTCGAGCTCCACTGGGAATGTGCCAACTAGCTCATTACTTCCCAAATCAATCGCTCTCAAGTTTGAACATCGCGATATGTTTCTTGGTATTTCACCAGAAAATGAGTTGTTTGCAAGCTCAAGGATTCTTAGTCTCGATAGCCTGCCTAACTCTTCAGGAATTTCTCCTGTAAAACTATTACTATCGAGGTACAATTCTCTAAGAAAGCTCATGTTACCCACAGAGGGTGACAATGAACCTTTTAGAGCATTGGAGCTTAGGTGAATTTTGACAACTCGATCATGATGTTTGTGGCCACAAACTATACCTATCCAGCTGCAATAATGAGTGGATTCATTCCATGAAGCCATTATGTAAAGTGGATCAGAGGCTATTCTGGACTTGAATGAAAGCAGTGCTGAATAATCGGTATCGTTTCCTAATGGCTTTGAGAAACACATGCTATAAAATAGAAAGGTGAAGAAGAAAGGAATGATCAGCACTGGGGAGCTCATTCTTGAAGACATGAACAGTGTTTGAATGAATCGGTCTCAACATTTGTAGAAGTTCATTGATCATTTATGTGAATGAGAAACCATTAACTGATGAGTAATGAGTTTAACCACCCAGGATGGCTCCACCCCAAGGCCAATAAAGCCAATGCTTTAGGCCCCAAAAGATTATTCAATGTCCCCAAAGTTATCCTATTTGATATAAAATGTATAATGCAAATGACTATTAATTCTTACTAATGACAAATGAAATTTAGCTAGTTGCTACCACTGGTCGCTGCAATGTAATCTAACTATTTATCACATTTTTCCTACTTTTTGTTGTTTTTCAGGAATTCAGTTCGAGGTAATTACAAATGAATGTGGTAAACATACGATTAAAACATTAGTTAATCCTGCTTCTTTCTATTATTCTTTATTACTTGAATCACCTATTTTACAACTTTTGCAAAAACTTTCGACCACCTTCTCTATTAAGATGTGGACTTGTGTTGCTCTTGTACTTGTTCAACGGTTGGAAATTATGCGGGCAATTTCCTGTATACTTCAAAAGTCGACAATACAAGATAAGTACCTATACATGCCAGTTTTTTTCCCCCGTTTTTGACTTCATAAATTCTTTTTGGGGCAATTAATTTGAGGACAAGCATTTATTGGCTTCACTAAGTGGAAATTGAAGACCCTCTTTTACACTCTAGATGTGATTCATCAATTCGACCATTGGTGTGCTACTTAGTCCTGTCCTTTAGGATATGGAAATAATCACTCTCTTTTCTGACTTTTAATTGGGAATAATAAAGCGGAATTTACAAAAATACACATACATCTTATTTTATTTACATGGCTCTACACATTACATTTATATTCATAACTTATTTACACTATATACTCATTAGCTAATTACCTTCTTATTTTGAGACATAAAACAAGGAACTCAAGTTCATCTCTCTCCCCATATCTTGTATTATTTTTTTCTCCTTTTTTTTGTCATTCTTTTATTATTCTTTTCTCCTTCTCCGTTTTCACTGTTCTTGTTTTTTTTCCTTTTTTTATTCTTTTTTTTTTCTTTTTTCTTTCTCCTGTTTCTAGCACTATTCATGTCTCCCCATGTTTTTATTTTTAATTTATTTTTTTCTCCGTAATCTTGTTATACTCATCTATTTTGTTTTTTTTCTTTCTCCAAAAAGGCATACTTTGTTCACAATCACAAAAACTGAAGTATTTAATTTGCTCGATAGAATCTCACACTTTTATCCAAACATAACAAAGTATACTGAAAGAATATACAGTATACCAAAAAGGTATATTCTGTTCAAAACAACAATAGTTGAAATACTCATTTGCTCGATAGCATCGCACACTTTGATCTAAACACAAAAAGGTATACCAAAAGAGAATACAATGTACCAAAAAGGTATACTTCTTTAAAGATAATGAAAATCAAAACTTATATGTCTTCTGAAACATTTTGCACTTCAATCCAAACACAAAAGAGTATACAGTACACCAAAAGGGTATACTTTGTTCAAAACAACAAAAACTGAAATATTTATTCGCTCGGTAGCATCGCACACTTGGATCCAAAAATAAAAGGGTATACCAGAAGAGTATACAATATACCAAAAGGGTATAGTTTGTTCAAAACAATAAAAACTGAAATATTTATTCGCTCGGTAGCATCGCACACTTGGATCCAAACACAAAAGGGTATACCAAAAGAGTATACAGTATACCAAAAGGGTATACTTTATTTAAAATAACAAAAACTGAAATATTTATTTGCTCGATAGCATCGCACACTCGGATCCAAACACAAAAGTGTATACCAGAAGAGTATATAGTACACCAAAAGAGTATATTTTGTTCAAAACAACAAAAACTGTAATATTATCCGCTCGGTAGCATAGCACACTTGGATCCAAACACAAAATGGTATACCAGAAGAGTATACAGTACACCAAAAGGGTATACTTCGTCCAAAACAACAAAAATTGAAATATTTATTCGCTCGGTAGCATCGCACACTTGGATCCAAACACAAAAGGGATACCAGAAGAGTATACAGTACACCAAAAGGGTATGATTTGTTCAAAACAACAAAAACTGAAATATTTATTCGCTCGGTAGCATCGCGCACTTGGATCCAAACACAAAAGGGTATACCAGAAGAGTATATAGTACACCTAAAGGGTATACTTTGTTCAAAACAACAAAACTGAAATATTTATTCGCTCGATAGCATCACACATTTGGATCCAAACACAAAAGGATATGCCAGAAGAGTATACAGTATACTAAAAGGGTATACTTTATTGAAAAACAATAAAAACTGAAATATTTATTCGCTCGGTAGCATCTCATAGTTGGATCCAAACACAAAAGGGTATACCAAAAGAGTATACAGTATACCAAAAGAGTATACTTTGTTTAAAATAACAAAAACTGAAATATTTATTTGCTCGGTAGCATCGCATACGTCGATCCAAATGCATAAGGGTATACTGAAAGAGTATATGGTATACAAAAAATGTATACTTTATTTAATACAACAAAAACTAAAGTATACATTTGTATGATAGCATTTCGCTCGATCCAAACATAAAAAGAAAAATCAAAAGAGTGTACGGTATACCATAATGTATACTTTGTTTAAAATTACAAAAACTAAAACATTCATTTGTTTGATTGCATCCTACACTTCAACTCACACAGAAAGGTATACCACAAGAGCATACCATATACCAAAAAGGTATACTTCCTTTAAAACTACAAAAACTAAAACCTTCATTTGTTCGATAGCATCTCACAACTCGATCTAAACACAAAAAGGTATATCATAAGCGTATATGGTATACCGAAAAGGTATACTTCTTTTAAAACTACAAAAATTAAAACTTTCATTTATTGAATTTCATCTCACACATCAATCCTAACAATAAAGGTATACCAAATGAGTATACGATATATTGAAAAGGTATACTTTACTTAAACAAAAAAAAATGACTTATCTATTTGTTCTGTAACATCTCACACTTTGATCTAAACATAAAAATGTATACCAAAAAAGTATATAGTATATCAAAAAGATATACTATTTCAAAACAACAAAAACTGAAATATCTTTTTCTCGATAGCATCTCACACTTTGATCCAAACTCAAAAAGGTATACCATAAGAGTATACGGTATACCAAAAAGGTATACAGTGTTTATAACAACAAAAACTAAAACATCAATTCATTCGATCGCATCTCACACTTTGATATAAATACAAAAAGGTATACCAAAGAGTATATGATATACCAAAAAGGTATACTTTGTACGGTATGCTAAAAAGATATATTTTATTTAAAATTACAAAAATTAAATTCTTCATTTGTTCGATAACATCTTACATTTTGAGCTATACATACAATGGTATACTAAAAGTATGTATAGTATAACAAAGAAGGTATAATTTATTTAAAAGACAACAAAAATCAAAACCTCTATTTTTGTTCGATAGTATTTCACGCTTCGATCCAAATACAAAAAGATATACTAGAAGAGTATACGGTATATGAAAAAAGTATACTTCCTTTAACATTACAAACACTAAATCCTTCATTTGTTCGATTGCATCTCACATTTCGATCCAAACACAAAAGGGTGTACCAAAAGAGTGTACGGTATACAAAAAATGTATACTTTGCTTAAACAATAAATATCGAAACCTCCATTCATCCAAGCTTATTTCATAAATATCCAATCTTTTTCAAATTTTCTTTGGAAGCTTAAATTGATTAAAGCACAACTGAAATTTTTCTATATAACTTGAAACAGGATGAGAACAGTAATTCACAATCTTCGAGTTCAAACAAGTCCAATTAGTTTTCACAAGATGAAATATATGCTGTACAACTGTTAGTACAATTTATCTTCACATGATGAAGTACATGTTTGAAAGATAGATAAAACTATCTACAACTTAAAATACAACATAAACTTTGAAAGAAAATCACAAACATTTTGTAGCGCTGTGGAAAGTGAAAGATCATTTAGCCAAAGTCAACATTCTGCTTGTATATCCCACTCAAAACCTGTTGCATATTCACCACCAAAGCGTAGCAATCCTCCAACATTCTTTCCAACTTGCCATAGAGGGCTTCTAACATTTCTTTTCTACATCCACATAGAGCAAAAATACAAATATTTCTTGCTTTCCATTCAATGTAATTTCACATATTGACTTTGGATTCCATGATAGTCTTCATGTCCTGGTACAATTTCAGACATTCAACACTACAAATGAGGATCATATTTTAGACTACATAACTAAATTGGCTTAGCAAATAGTTTTCGATACAATGGATACTTTCTTTTAATTTATTCACACATGCTCGTGCATATTACTCTATTAAACAAAACAAGTGCTAGACTTGTTTCAATCATATTAAGTAAACCTTAAAAATATATTTTACCGAGTTGATTTGGTAGATCTGGAGATTGAAACCTCGTAATTCAAATTCCATCATCAATTTAAATAAATTCATGAGTCAAAACCCAGCAGCAATCCAACCAACTCAATTCCTCCAAAATTGAAGAGAAAAATCTGTTGCAAACTTGAATATAAAAATCTCTGACTAGTAGAGTGGATAGACGGGAATCTCCAGGGAATTAGAAAAGCTACCAACACAATGCAGGACACTTAATGGGGAAAAATTCTATTTTGTGCCTTACACAACTGACATTAATGAGGCACAATTGCAGGCTTCTTTTTGTAAAACAAATGGATGGACCCAAAAGTATAAGAAATTGGGAGCACCTATTTGTGAGACTAAAATAAGCCTCACACAACTAGTGTAATTGTGTGAGCCACACGACTTACTGCTCCTTTATGGGACCCAAGACTGGGTCCAAAGAGCAACTTTTAATCTTTACTAGGCTAGAAACAAGGTAACATAGCTGAATCTGTTGAGCATCAAATGGAATAGGGAAAGAAAGTATAAGACACTTGACAAATAAAAAATGCTCTCGTAGTGAATAAAAGTGATAATCAGAACCTTTTTTGACAAAGCAAGTGAATCATCGGAAAATAGAAGTTGCCTTCTGAAGTTTTTTGCAGTCTCTTCATGATTACTCTTCTTAGTAATAAGCACCAAATCATTCAAAAATGAATCCCATATATGAAGTTGGACCAATATCTTCCAAGCTATGTTTTTTAAACATATACAGGCGAACTCCAAGCAACGAAGGCACAACTGTTAACAATACGATTATTATATACTCATCTCTAGGTGAACGACATCCAACCGGTACATGGCAATTCCAATGTAGGTAAAATAGCTTAATCACTGTCTAAATAAAACATTTTTTCCCAAAACTAAAATGTCTGAACGAATCTTTCATTTGCAGTATTTTCCTCTCACAATGAATTCAAATTGCACAGAAGTGCAAGCAGAGAAATGATGTTGGAGCATTGGATAGCTCAAGAAGAAAGTAACAAATACTTTATCAAACTTTAAAACGTTACATTGGATGGGATATTCAAAAGTTTCACTCATTTAAAACACAGTACCTTGAGTAAAATGAAAACATATCTATACATGGCATATCGTATACGACAACTCCCCTACCTCAGAAGAAGAGTAATTACTGGAACACAAACTATTTTTAGCACATTAAGTAACTTGCTTAAATTATAACAGACACTTGAACCAATAAATGTTGTTATGCCGTTAGGCCAAAGAAGCAGACCCCAAAATGCCTTTTATTATCTCAAATAAAAAAAGGTTTAGTTGGGTAGAAAATTTTCAATCAATAGTACAATATTTCTACATATCTAAACGTAGTACAATGAAGAGCACAACTTTTGGTAAAAGCAATCACTGGAAAAGAGCAGACAATTGATATTAAACCAAACATTCGATCAAATTGATTACAAACAAGCACAATTGAGATAATTATATTAATATTACAAAATAAAATTATCTATTAAAGCAAAGTGCTGAGAATGTCCTAGTCTCCATGCTCCACATCACGTCCAACAAGGAAAGATGATTTTAAAGCTTCCAAAAGCAAAAAAGAAACGGAAAGGGGCAGAGAGTGGAAGGGTTTCATGGAAAAATACCTTCGGAAACGGGTCGAGGAGACCGAATGGACGCTGTTAATGTATATCTTGACCATAGCTGAGTAGGGGTCGCCGGAGTTAGGGTTCTGACAACCCTTTAGGCCTCGATCTATGGCGGAGCAGCATCTTTATGAGGAAACAGATGTGAGGAATAGAGAGAGGGTGACGAGAGGAGTCCATTCATGTAAAATTTTTGCCCAGAGGAGACGGTTGGCCGTCGCCTGTGACGAAGCACCGACGATCGGCGGAAAAATTGGCAGGTTTGGCCAGCTCTGATGGGTGCAAATATGTGTACTGTGCAATGAGGAAATATGAGAACTAAAAGAGTGGGTAGATAGGTAAATATTTATGTAAGAGTGGGGAGATGGGTAAATATTTATGTCAAAACGGGCATTGAGTGAAATGAAGTTTAAAATGGGTAAAAATGTGTAATATTCTATAAAAGATGGGCATTTGGCGTAAAAATCCCAATAATAAAGTCAAAATTAATACTTTCCATATTTTCATTTTAATTGTCATAATTTGATTAAGTAGAAAGTTTAAAAATGTAACCAAAAAACAAATTGAAAATCATAATATGGCCGTTCCCATATCTCCAAAAAAAATGTCATTCCCGGCCTTATGATGTCATTTTACCGCAATTTTTTCCATAAATAGTTGAAATCTATGCTCGCCATTACTCCATCCCTTCTACTTTATGTGTCATAGCTTGACTTGACACGGAGTTTAAGAAATGAAAAAAGACTTTTGAAACTTGTAGTCTAAAATAAGAAATAGATGTTTGTGTGGTTGTAAATCATTTCATTAATGGCAAAACTATAATTTTGAAGTTAAATTGTTAATAAATTTAGAATGCTGCAATTCTTTTTGGAATAGACTAAAAAAGAAATGCTGCCACATAAATTGAAACAAAGAGAGTATTCAACTCATAACATTTTTTTGTCATTATGAAGGTATTTGCCTAAGGAGAATGTCCTTTCAAATTTAATTATAGAAGTGACATTGTTTTTAATTTTTAAATAAACTAAAAAAGAATAATAAAAATTTGAGGAATAAGTAAAAAAGAGATTAGATTAGGAAATTAAAGAAAAGAACAAACAAATAGCGAGAGACAAGTCAAAGGTGACAAAATAGGGATTCGAAAAACAGAAATCACTAAGAGCCCGTTTGGGTGGGCTTAAAAGCTGGTCAAACCAGTTTATAAGCTACTTTTAGCTGATAGAAGTGTTTGGTAAGTTAAAAACAGCTTAAAAGTCAAATGCTTTTAAGACAGAAAAAAGTTAAAAGCAAGAAGCTGGGTAATTTTAACATTTTGCGTTTAAGGGCTTTTAAGCCAGAAAAAAGTCAAAAGCAAGAAGCTGGGTAATTCTAACTTTTGCTTGACACGACCCGAATTTTCGGCTAGGCCTTGCGGGCACCTGACCACCTCCCCTAAACCCATCGGGCGAACCCTTATCAACTGAATTTGGTAAATGAATATAAATTCAACTCATAAATAAGAAGAAGACTTAGAAAAAGGCACAGACATACTGATACCTCTAAGCTGTACAAAAAAAAACTTATACCTGACTACCCAATATACTAGGTTTAGGACTATCCAGACTAGACATCTAAGAGTACAAAGGAAGACAGATACCTCCTGAAGGGAGCAAAATGCAACTGAAATAATAAACATGAAACTGTGGCCATCCTGAATAAAAGCTGGCTCACCCTGACAGCTGAAGTCATTTTCGCTCCTTCACTACGTGAGTAACTTATAGCTGACTACCCAACATACTAGGTTTAGGACTATCCAGACTAGACATCTAAGAGTACAAAGGAAGACAGATACCTCCTGAAGGGAAAAAAATGCACTGAAATAATAAACATGAAACTGTGGCCATCCTGAATAAAAGCTGGCTCACCTTGACAGCTGAAGTCATTTTCGCTCCTTCACTACGTGGCGAACTCAATCCTGGAGCGACCCTGCCGAAACGAAATAGATAGACAAGGACAAACAACAAACAAGGGTGAGTCAAAAGGACTCAATAAGTGGGGCGGACTAGCCACCTCAAAGTATAGGATAGCTAGCCAGGAAGAAGAAAAACAGATAAACTAAATTCCTCTTATTTAAATTATAAAAATGCAGAGCCAGATAATAACTGGAAACACGTATGGGATCATAAACTCTTGAACAACCAGGGACATAAAATAGAAAGAACATATAGGTTTTTAAGTATCCCGAACATAATACTGTCGCGGCGTGCAACCCGATCCACATGTTCATACTGTCGCGGCGTGCAACCCAATCCATATATTCATACTGTCGCGATGTGCAACCCGATCTATATATTCATATTGTTGCGCCGTGCAACCCGATCCATATATTAATACTGTCGTGGCATGCAACCCGATCCATATATTTATACTGTTGCGGCGTGCAACCCGATCCATATAACTAAAGCATATAAACCAATTAAGGACACTAAATAGCCAGAAACGTATATGCAAACTGAAATATGTCCACAATATAGTATACATGCCGCATACACAAAACACAGCACAATAGTCACACACTAGTCAGTATACGGTGCAATGAGATGGGATGAATGCGGTATGATGCAATGCAGTCACATGTACCTGATACCTTCACCGGCTCGGGACTCTCATTGATTACTGGGAAGTATATGCAATAATGACCCTTCACCAGTGCGAGACTCTCATCGCCAACCGGGAAGTATATGCAATAATGACCCTTCACCGGCTCGGGACTCTCATCGATTACCAGAAAATATATGTAATAATGATCCTTCACCGGCTCGGGGCTCTCATCGATTACCGGGAAGTATATGTAATAATGACCCTTCACCGGCTCGGGACTCTCATCGATTACCGGGAAGTATATACAATAATGACCCTTCACCGGTGCAGGACTCTCATCGCCAACCGGGAAGTATATGCAATAATGACCCTTCACCGGCTCGGGACTCTCATCGATTACCGGGAAGTATATACAATGCTCAAAACAAGAGTGCAGTGCTCATATGCTCAATGCAATACCAACAATAGGGCATAACATATAATATACAATGTAAATTCAAAGTTAAGGCGTAATGAGTACGCCTATCGGCAGCTACACACGTAAGGAACACGTGGTAGAATATCCACAAGGCCAAGGGCCTCCAACGAAATGGATACAAACACTTACCTCATTTCACCGCCACTCAACAACCGCTTTGTCCTTTGAATTCATTGCCAAACGATCTTACTATATTCAATAAGCAGAAAAATATATCACATAAGGCTAAAGGCTTCATTCCTTACGTCTTAGGGTAATCCAGTTAGGAACCTGATGCCTTATTCGCATACGTAATACACAGGCCAGGCCTATGTACATGGTTCAAAGTCACATAACCAAATCCTAAATTAATTACATTTATGGGTTGCCCATAACTCACTGAGTATGAATATATACTCAATTCCAGTATCAGGGTCCGATTAACCCTTTAAACTATTAATTGAACTTATTAAAATGATGTCTAATATTCTAATTTTTACCGTCAAAATATATTCAAACGCACGTAATAAAATAAAATAATGCATTAAGATCATTACCTAAATGTTTTGGGGTGAAAATTCTATCTTTTTCAGGCTCTTTTCTCATTTCCTGGAATTTTTTTCGTTTGCTTCTCAGATTACCCGTTTTTGTTCGTTTCTCTGTTTCTAATGTCGTCCTTAGCTGTACACCGCCTCTATTATCTTTCTTTCTTTCCTTTTTCTTTCTTTTCTATTCTTTTGTCTTTTCCTTTTTCTTTTTGTTTTGTTTTCGTAACAAAATTAAAATGCAGCCCTGCAAAATTTGGAATATTCCCAAATTTCTCAAGTAAGTTATACAAAATATATGTAACATACTCGCTAAGGCAGATCTCAAATCGGATTCTCGAAACTCAAGATGTGAATTAAAATGGAAAAAGGTAAAATTATTTAACTTTCGGTATTTTGGCAGAAACTAGTCAAACATCCTCGAAATTCACTTTTGAAAGTTTACAAAAGTCACAAATAATCATACGAACCTAACGGCGCTTTCGGATTTCGAATCGGAGTTCATTCGCCAAAATCGAGCTCAAAAACCTCTAATATTTATCGACAATAAAAACTGAAACCTTCTTCCGATGCCTACCAAACGAGGTCTGATTGAGCTCAATTTTTATAGATAAGTGCCAATGGACATTACGAAGATTTTAAAATTATTGGCATGCAAATTGGAGTCCTATCTCCCGAACCGACCATACTATGATTAGGGCTATCCAGACTAGACATCTAAGAGTACAAAAAAAGACAGATACCTCCTGAAGGGAGAAAAATGCAACTGAAATAATAAATATGAAACTGTGGTCATCCTGAATAAAAACTGGCTCACCCTGACAGCTGAAGTCGTCTTCACTCCTTCACTACGTGGCGAACTCAATCCTGGAGCGAACCTGCCAAAATGAAATAGATAGACAAGGAAAAACGTACTTGATACCTTCACCGGCTCGGGACTCTCACCGATTAACGGGAAGTATAAGCAATAATGACCCTTCACTGGTGCGGGACTCTCATCGCCAACAGGGAAGTATATGCAATAATAACCCTTCACCGACTCGGATTCTGCATCTTCAACTCACCATTTTAAGCAATCCTCAAAGAAAGAATGTAGATAAAACTACTTCCACGTCGTATGCCAACAAATAAAATCCTCCCCAGTTTAAGTTCTAACGATAGTGTGACACCTCAAGGGTACAAAATATTGCTTTTCACCGCATCGTTCTCAAATTGTTCAGTTGTTTTGTTGTTAGTCACAAGCAATGCTTAGGCAGGATTGATAATTATAAAATTGAAATAGAAATAAATATTTAATCAAAAGCATACTATAAAGTAAATAAAGTATAATAACACAATGAGAATGCAATGTATAATTTATTCAAATCCTAACTTAAGGGGGCATAACGCGACAGACATGCAAAGACAGAAATTAAAAGTCATTTTCAAAAGACATAGACATACTTTAAAGGCAAAAGCACAATTCAGGGCCTCAATTTGAATTGTGATGCAAAAAGAAACTCTTGAGCTCAATTGTCAAGTTCCTTTCAGAAGGGCATGAACTCAGAGATCATCATCTTCATTTTTGAGTTGCATCGTCATAAGCAAGCTGGAGTACTCCATCATCAATCAAATCTTGAATTTTCTGCCTTAGAGTAATGCAGTTCTTAGTGTCATGTTGACAATATTCTCCATGGTAAGCACAGTATTTGACCCCATGAGTCAATCTTGGAGGAGGATTAGATGTCCCATATCCTACCAAAGGCTTTAAAACTTTTGCACCTTTTAACCTTTCAAACAAATGCTCTTCAGATTCTGTTGGAAATTTAAACTTTCGGCGAGCCCTCTTTTCAAATTTGGAATTAGATCCAGACGCTAGGCTAGATAATGAGTATTGGAAACTTGGAGGAGCCGTCACCAATTGGATTTCTCCTGATCTTATCATTGTTTCAATCTTGTTTCTGAGTGCGTAACAATTTTCGATGTCATGCCCTAGCGCCCCAGAATGATAGGCACAATATTTGGTTTCATCAAACCATTTTGGAAGAGGACTAGGTGTTGCATCAGCGATAGGGTGAATCATTCCACCTTCCCTTAGCCTTTCATAAAACTGATTGTAAGGTTCGGCCATAGGTGTGAAAGTTTTGAAGCCCTTTGTGCAGGGTTTTTCCATGGCTAGGCGACCTTGGCGAACAGAAGGTATTGGTTGGTGACTAGATGAAGGCTGGTGCTTCAGAAATGGTTGATAATTTGGGAGCGCATGGTTATTTGAAAGTGCTTGATGAACATACGGTTGTAGGTAAGGCTGATAAACAAACGAGTTGCATTGATGATATTTTAATGGGGGGAAAGGAGGGTTGAAAGCAAGCATTTCATTGACTATGATGATTAAAAGTGGATTTGCTTTGGCAAGATAAATTGTAAAGTGGGTTTGGAAAACTTGAAACTTGTACCCCCTTTCCTTTCTTCTTATCATTGGCAAACTGGGCCATTGCATTTGCATTTTTTGGAGTGACTGATTCAAGCATCATTTTGATTTCCATAGTTTCTCCCATCTTAACAATATTGGCAAATGTTATTTCCAATGTATCCGACATTTGGCGAAGAATTTGGTGGTAGAGCTCACTGTCCAGAGATGATATGAAACATGCAATTGCTTCATTCTCAGTATAAGGTGGTTGGACCTTAGTGGCTTCACTTGTCCAATGGATAGCATATTCACGGAAAGTTTCTGTTGGATTCTTTTTCAAATTCGACACATGGTATCGACTAGACTTCTCCTCTGTTTGCCAATGACACCACCCATTCGGACTGGATACATGTTCCACTTCTGATAGTCCCTTTTCCTTTGTAAGATCAAAGAGAACCCTTTCATCATTCTTTGCATTTTGCTCCAAAGACGGGTCAGACACTGCCTTATTCTTTTTTATGATCACAATAGGAAGAGAATCTCCTTTTCTTGAATTGGATTTTGCGATGTTAGCCATTTCAAAGTCAACACAAATCAAACTTATGCTGGGAAGGGAGTAAATAAACAAAATAAAAAGTTCAAAGGTAACTATGTTAGTTTGCATGTTATTTACGAGGTTTCACACAAGCACATAGCGCGCGTCAAGTAGCGCTTTGGCAGTTTGAACATAGAAGATATAATAATAAATTGGCATGTGGCAATCACACGTAGTCGAGCGTAAATAAAATGCGAACGCATCCTACCCTGTAAGGTGCCTCTTTGTGCTAGAGGTAAGCCTAATTACGTAAATAAGTGGTAACGAAAAATAGTCCATGCCAGTTCTGAGCAATTCAAATTTAGAGTAAGCAATAAATAAAAAATAATTGATAACAATCATCTCTCTGCCTTGACACTGCAATTCTGTTATCCCAACTAACTACCAAAAGTTGGTGTAATCTCGAAATTCTAACACAGCTCATGCTCATCACAACATCTGCACAAAATTCTAAACTTAAATGCCTAAAACCCGAAACAATCCTCCATTCCTTTTGCAAACATCCACACTTCTCCGAGCACAACTCTCAATTATTTTACAACATCCAAGGGTGAAATTTCCAACCGCCTTCAAAATACCAGAATGCAAACATAAAAGGTTCCAATTGACCTTTTACAAATAAAACCTCATTGGTCCTTGGCTTTGGACAAGCCTCTCAGCTTCCTAGGTTTTTCAAGGCTCACAGACCTTGTTCGTAGGGCTCCTCACTGGTCCTCGGCTTTAGTCAAGCCTCTCAGTTTCCTGGGTAGCCAAGACCTCACTGGTCTTCAAGGCGGGGCCCCACTGGTCATTCAAAGACACAGGGGCTTCACTCTCCTAGTATGCGACAAGCATACTTCAATTTTCATAAAGTTGCAGCTGGTCAATCAACATAAACCTGCACACACACAGGTCTTTATAAGAGAGACCCTACTGATCTTTTAAAGACACCAGGGGCTTCACCTCTTAGATCTCACCATACCATACCATCTCTAAAACACAAACCAGCCAATTCTGCCTAACTTTCCCCGGGCTGCAATTCGGTCTTGTTCACAAAATTCTGCACTATGATCTCAAACTCTCTGTGGACTGCTATGGCCACATAGATTCTGCTAAATCCTTCCATTTTCCGACCTAAAAGACAAGATAGGAGATAAAATTCTATATCAGATTATGCTCAAAACATGGCTAAGACTGAGGATTCGTTATCACATAGCACATAATATGCATTGTCGTTGGGTTTCAAAAACCCGTTGACGTAAGGGCGGTTTCCTTACTATGGAGACGGTACCAAGGAGCGGGTCCAAACTAAGGTGTAAATGCATGCATGCTCCTAAAGCTCCGTCTAAGAGTGGGTCAACGGTTGAGGCTAACAGGTGAGTGGCAAGCGGTCTCGCAGTTGAATTACTCCCACGATGGCCGCCAGTGTACCAACTCGTCAGAAGGGTTCTTTAGTGGAAGAAAGTGTGGGTACGCATGAGCGTCCCTCACGGATATTTGGGGTGAAAATGCAAGAGGTTCCCAGGAGTGGGGGAAGTATGAACGGAATGCCAGTTTGTATATGTGCACAAATAAGGGTGTAGTGACATGCTTTCGTGACACACCGCAATCAATTAGATTAATCTAAGCATGCTTGCAAATAAACAATAGATATAATCATGCTAGTTTCAACAATAATTAAATAAGCTACGCATACTAATATCAGCATACAATTCAAACAATACAAACAAACAAATTCGTGAAAGCCTTATGGTTAGAACCATTAAATGCTATCCCCAGCGGAGTTGCCATGCTGTTGAACCCCTAAAAAATTAGCCCCGAATGGCTAAACTTAGGAATATCAACTGAATGGACTAACTCTTTTGGAGTTTTTTTGGAGTCGCCACCCAATTTAAGGATTATTAGGAAGCAATCGTTAATTAATGAGTGCATTTCTTCCTTATTTTAAAAGAAAAATAAGTTTCAGAGATTCTTAGGTAAGTGGTTCTGTTAAATTCAAAAGAAGGTCCCTAATGGGAGCACTTTCGAAAATCCGCTAAAAGCGGTTAATCCGGCGGTTTTCACGAATTTTGATAAAATAAATAACTTAGAGATTTTAAGAAAAATATAGGATAAATAAAGAAGTAGATAATAAGTAAATGAATAAATAAGTAAATAGATAATAAATAAATAAATAACTGAATATTTAATAAAATAAGTAAATTGATAAATAAATAATTTAAATATAAATAATGATAAAATAAAGATACAAATTTAATTGAATTTTAATTTGCACTCATTAATTGACAAACGGTTCTTAATACCTTAAACTAATTGGCGCGTCCCAAAGAAACATGATAAGCAATTATGTAATCAATTCTAAACATGCGATAAGATAACAATTTTTAAATAAAGCGGCTAACCTACCAGGCTTCTATCATGCAAAGTCCTAGTCCGATTTTTTAGGGATCCTATAACATGGATTCTAACGGGAATAGGGAAAGAAGGAGTTTAGAAGATAGAACCCGGGAATGCAAACTCATCATTTGAGCCTTGAATTTATAAGTTTTCATTTTTTCTTTTTGCATTTTTGGGGGATCTCAATTCCCGAAAATTCGAAGCGGATCAAATAACCCCAAATGCACGTAGCCATCCCAGTTTGTGAGTTTACCAACTCGTCCCAAGAGTTCATGCAAAGAAAATAGAAGAGAGAAGAAAATTAGTACATGCCTTTATAATAAGTCACAAGAGAAAGCCCAAATAAATGGGGCAATGAGCAAACATGCAGATTTGATAGATCTAAAGGCTATAACACATTGAACAAGTGCCCACATTATATCATCAATTTCTTCCCATGTAAAATGTGTTTCTTATAGATTGTTTCATGTTTTAGTTAACCTTTCAAGAAACTAAAATGTACATGATAGCAAAAGAAATCAAGTTGCAAGTTTTAAGATTCGGTCGAGCTACAAATAGCAACTCATCTAGTAGCTTACCAATAAATGAATTGACCAATATAACAACTTTCATTACAAGATACAACCTCCAGAAACTTACTCCACACACATCAGACCTCCATGGACTCCCTGATTCCTGAAGACTCTCCTCACTAACATCTTACACAAGCTGCAGCCCACTAGATTCCTAGAATCAACACCCTGCACTCTACAGATCCCTGAACCAAAAGCAATACCAGACAACCACCTTACCAGCACTACTCCTCCCGAACCCCCTGCTGCACCTAAAAACTCTCATCCCTCAGCTTAAAAAACAAACAGCCTAGGAGCATTCTGCTACCTCCTAGGACACCCTATAACAACCTACAACTCCCTTACTTCACACAGCAAAATGACACTGAGACAGACCCTCCTAAACCCCTTTCAGCAGAAGCAGCAGCTCCCTCCAAATAATACTGCAGCACAACTACATACTCCCTCAGATATTACTCCTAACTCCGGACCCTGCTACTCCCTCTTCTCCTTCATGAAACAATCTATAGATCATAAAAGAACAAGCCAATCTCTGAGCTCCTCACCAACTCAGAACTCCTAATCAGCCTATGCTTTTACCACTGAACCTATAACTACCAAAACCAAACAACAACTCCCTTTTCATACTATCTAAACAACCTGCAACTCCATACACATACTTACTTAGCTTACAAGCAAAACAGGACTCCTCCTACACCTGGCCAGACTTCAATGCTCCTGAACTCCTCTAACAACCAAGAACAAACCCCTACCAGCTTCATACTTAACACCGGCTCACCTTCACCCCTGATCCTGCGACCCCTAGGCTCCTTCACAACTAACTCATAGGATCAACAAGACAAAGCCTACAGCTCCCTCAAACACCCTTCGCACAACCCTTAGGACCTGAACAGCCCTCAAACAAGCAGACAAACTTCAATTCAAGCTCCATCTTGCACCCCCTCACAGACTAGAAGCTTCACAGACTCCCTGGACTCACCAGAATAGACCCTACATTCACATCTGCTAATATACCAGAACCAAAGACCTCTCCCTGAACTCACTCTTCAACTCCAGAAACAAACTCACACATGAAAACAAGACTGGACCCCTCTGAACTCCCTCAAGACAACCTAGAACAACCTGCAGCACCCCCTAAACTAACCTAACCAGCTGCAGCAAAAAGAGAGCAAGAAACATCTCCACCTCTGCTACTCCTAAATCCTCCCTGCACTTAACACAAAAAACCCCCTATCTCCTTGAAACTCTAAGAACAACCTGCTGCATTTTTAAATGCCCAGAAGACATCAATCTCCTTTCCTCTTTGAACAATCAGAAAAAAAACTAAGAGGAACAGACCCCTCACTGCCTAACTGACCTCAAACAATCAGAACACAACCGCTTCCCCATTCAGTCTACAAACAACCAAACAAACTTCCCTGAAACAACTATCCACACATCAAAAAAACACCTGATACTCTTTGTACAACCATAAACAACCTGATAAACTACTTTACTGGCACCTAAACAAAGTCTGATATTTCAAACCAAAGTACAAGCAAAGATGAAAATTTACAGTTTCAAATTCGAACTTTTAAATAGAACAGATATCTCCTTTTTAAATAAACTTACATAAAAATGAGACCTTTAACATCCATGAGCTAAAATGAAATCATCACAGGGTCATGTTAAACAGATTAGGCATAAATGAGATCGAAAGGGTTTACCTTTTTGCGAGCAGTGAATGAGGCGTCGATCCGAAGAAATGCACGACTCGACTAAGCGACTTGAGTAAGGTCGATGACTCGAATAAGCTCGACGACTCGAATAAGCTCGACGACTCAAATCGTGAAGTGATGACACAAATAATGAAGCGATAACACAACACAAATGCCAGGAACCAACCAAAAAAATAGTATCACTATATGTATTTCAAGAAAACTTAAAACTAAAAAAAATGGTGTATGTTCTGCCCTTTTTTTACCTCTCTCTCTATATTTTCTGCCTTTAAAATTCGAACCCCCCCAGAAAAATGAAACATAGAATGAATATATACCTGAGATTAGGGTTTCAGATTCCTTTTGAATTCCCCAAGCGACCCCTAATTTTTGACCTTTCCTTTAAGGAAGGAGGGTGAAAATGGTCTAATCCTTCAAGGATCATACCACTTTCAGTCTCTATCACTAGGAAATTACCGTTACTTTGGATCAAACGGTTCGGATTGAAACTTGATTCAAACGAACGAATGTGATTCGAGACAGCTAGTTGTACTGAGATAGTGATGTGGATACGAGGGGGGACCATTGAGTACGAGGATTTTGGACTGATTTGAGGTTGATTTTGGGGGGAAATTTTGGGATTTTGGGGCTCGCGGGTTGTGGAATTTGGGAATTGGGTCGGGTAGAACTGAATTAGGGAAAGGAAAAATGATATGTATGTAATGTATAGGCTTTGCGCGGGTAGGCTGCATTTTAGACATAAAACGATTTTAACCTTATTTTTAGGAAAAATAAATTAGGATGTGGGATTGCACAAGTAGGCTAGCATTTAGGTTAGGAACGAATTTAGCCCCTGTTTTTAAGATTAATTGGGAATTGAAGGGGTTGCGCAGGTGGGTAAGAAATTAGGCTACGTCTTGTGATTTTAGCCCTTTTCCTTTTTTAATTTCAATTTATTTTCAATTATCATTGTTATTTTATTTATTTTCAAAGTTTAACATTAATTATAAAATATTACAACAATTTATTAATTTTAGGAAATTTTCGGGACAAAATTGGGTGTCAACAGCTGCCCCTCTTTGCCCGAAAAGGATGGAAGAATTTTCAGGGTAAAGAAGTTGACATAAAACCAGTTTTGTCACGATAAAGCCAAAGAAATTTGATTCCAAGGACCAGAGTGCAAGGCTTATGGACATGGCCGAACTCCGATTTTCGAGTTGCCTACATATCTCGGGCTGAAAGAGAATCAGGCCACATGTAGTTCAACGAAACTTAGATATGAAACTCGCACGATTGATAGAAAAGGACGCACGAATAAGAAACAAATCAAACTGACGTCCTAATCTGAAACAAAAGATTAGGAAAGACTTGCTTGTTCGAGTGCGATTCTTCAGATCCTCATTGACGAGTCTAGCTCATATCAACGATTGCCCCAGTTCACTGCTAAGAAAAAATTCCACGTTATGCTCCAAATGCTGCTGAAGTGCTGCTAAAATTCGGTAAAGACTTAACAAACGGTGAGTGAACAACCGCTAATAAACTTTGTCAATTGGGATAAGAAATAGAATAAAAGGATAATATAAAATTGTAAATACTGGTTGCGATGCTGTCAACAAGTTCTTCCTTCAATCAACTGACGAGGCGCTCCGCCCGGAGAACCTCTAGGATGATCATTATTCTGAAATAGTAAAGTAAGACAGTAAGTAAAGCGGGTACGAATTGCAAAACAATAAACAAAATAAATCGACTAACGAGATATAATGCCTCAAGTTGCTTTGCCAAATCTTAGTCTGTGCAGATATAAAACATAATGATTTTGTAGGACAACCAACCGGCGAGACACACCGCACATGGTGCCTCATAGTTGACTTGTCTATTTCATGATTCAAACTAGTACATAATATAATGCTTTTGCAGGACAACCAACCGGCGAGACACACCGCACATGGTGTCTCATAGTTGACTTGTCTATTCTACTCTAAACAAGTGCATAATATAAAGCTTTTGCAGGACAACCAACCGGCGAGACACACCGTTCATGGTGTCTCAAAGTTGACTTGTCAATTCATAATTTAAACAAGTGCATAAAATAAAGCTTTTGCAGGACAACCAACCTGCGAGACACACCGCTCATGGTGTTTCAAAGTTGACTTGTCAATTCATAATTTAAACAAGTGCATAATATAAAGCTTTTGCAGGACAACCAACCGGCGAGACACACCGCTCATGGTGTCTCAAAGTTGACTTGTCGATTCTATTCTAAACAAATATAATATAATGCTTTTGCAGGACAACCAACCGGCGAGACACACCGCACATGGTGTCCCATAGTTGACTTGTCTATTCTACTCTAAACAAGTATATAATATAATGCTTTGTAGGACAACCAACCGGCGAGACACACCGCACATGGTGTCCCATAGTTGACTTGTCGATTCTATTCTAAACAAGTATATAATATAATGCTTTTGCAGGACAACCAACCGGTGAAACACACCGCACGGTGTCCCATAGTTGACTTGTCGATTCTATTCTAAACAAGTATAATATAATGCTTTTGCAGGACAACCAACCGGCGAGACACACCGCACATGGTGTCCCATAGTTGACTTATCGATTCTATTCTAAACATGTATATAATATAATGCTTTTGCAGGACAACCAACCAGCGAGACACACCGCACATGGTGTCCCATAGTTGACTTGTCGATTCTATTCCAAACATGCTTCAACATAATGTTTAGTTTGAAATAAGAATCATAAAGATAGAAATGCCGCCTATTCGGCAATAAACCATGATAAGCATAATGCTTTTAATCCTGAAGAGGTTGTTTTCAATGCAAATCTTGAGTTGCACTCCAACCAGAAGGTAAGAACCCATCCAAATTAATCCCTTTGTCAAATAAACTTATATCTCTGAATCCTTCTATGGAGGAGTGATCTTAGCAATAATGCAAAGTGAACCTCCCAAGTTTGGCAATATCTTTAAATCATAAAATATAGAACTTTAGTGAACGTTCTCATAAAGGGAAAGAGAAATAAAGGAATTATGCTTAGCAATTTGCAAATGTTATGGGAAATAGAAATGCCGCCTTTTCAGCAAAGTGAGAAAGCATCAAACTTTATCCAAATGTCATTTCAATCCAAGCTATGAGAATCTTCAAGATTGTCTTGCTAAGACGTTTATCTTCTGATGCGGGCGTTAATGTCCCTGCTCTCAAAGAAAAATTATTAGTTTTAGGAGGGAGGGGGGAGCGTTTGATTTGTGTTGACTTGATCTTGATCTTCTTGATGTCGCTTCTTCTCCCATGTCTTCCTCGGAATTGGATTTGTGAATCATACTCGGAGACTTGGCTCATGAACTCAATAGCATGAATGTTTTGATAATGGAGGAAAAATAAAAGTAGTTTGGTAATAAAGTAAATAAAGTAACCATGCAAATATTTTATGAAAGTAAGATGCACTTTATGAAATTTCTGCCTTGATAAGCTTGTGACATATCTTAAAACAAACTGAACATCCTTTTCTTAGAGTTGGCACTATTCATTTAGCCAATTTCCGAGATCTTCCCAACTCGTCTTTTGATAGTCAATGTTGATTCTTGCAAACTTCTGCCCCAGTTATAATCTTTACATCTTCAAACTCCCATTGCAAAATTTGCCCCGGTTTCTATCTTCCATATCTTTAAATCACCCTGCAAAATTTCCCAGTTGCTTGCCTTAGGAGAAACTAAAAATTTTAATATTATAGAATCGAGCCCATAAAGAGCGCCTACATATCCCTCCATGGGAATCAGACTGTGCGTAGTTCTGCTTACATAAAGATTTTTGGGGAAAATATGGCAATCTAAGTATGAAGCCGCATCCGAATTGGAAAACTTACACATCTGCCCAGGTGCATAGCTCAGAATTACATCATAAAAGATAAACAAGCCTAAAATGTTACAATATTTTGACCGAATCCGATGGGGATTGCCTACTTATCCTCTTGCCATTCCAGGAATCAGGTCAGAAGTAGTCCAAAACTTACATAAAGGAGGAAATAGGGGATACTTGTGCTAGTGCAACCGAACTCTATGTGAGTTGCCTACGTATCCCGCCTCGCGAATCAGGTTACGTGTAGTTCACATTACATTAAAGATTACATTCAACAATACTAACTTGCGGCTGCTTCAAATATAGTGTCTTGTGACGACATCTGTTTTCAATTTTCCCAGCAAAACTTGAACATCCACTTTGTGAAAACTAGTGTTCCTTCAAATAGGACACGATGAACCACGTAAAGACTTTGTCAACTTCACAAATTCTGCATCTTCAACTACCATTTTAACCAATCCTCAAAGAAAGAATATAGATAAAACTACTTCCACGTCGTATGCCAACAAATAGAATCCGCCCCAGTTGAAGTTCTAACGATAGTGTGACACCTCAAGGGTGCAAAATATTGCTTTTCAGCACATCATTCTCAAATTGTTCAGTTGTTTTGTTGTTAGTCACAAGCAATGCTTAGGCAGGTTTGATAATTATAAAATTGAAATAGAAATGAATATTTAATCAAAAGCATACTATAAAGTAAATAAAGTATAATAACACAATGAGAATGCAATGTATAATTTATTCAAATCCTAACTTAAGGGGGCATAACGCGACAGACATGCAAAGACAGAAATTAAAAGTCATTTTTAAAAGACATAGACATACTTTAAAAGCAAAAACACAATTCAGGGCCTCAATTTGAATTGTGATGCAAAAAGAAACTCTTGAGCTCAATTGTCAAGTTCCTTTCAGAAGGGCATGAACTCAGAGATCATCATCTTCATTTTTGAGTTGCATCGTCATAAGTAAGCTGGAGTACTCCATCATCAATCAAATCTTGAATTTTGTGCCTTAGAGTAATGCAGTTCTTAGTGTCATGTTGACAATATTCTCCATTATAAGCACAATATTTGACCCCATGAGTCAATCTTGGAGGAGGATTAGATGTCCCATCTCCTACCAAAGGCTTTAAAACTTTTGCACCTTTTAACCTTTCAAACAAATGCTCTTGAGATTCTGTTGGAAATTTAAACTTTCGGCGAGCCCTCTTTTCAAATTTGGAATTAGATCCAGACGCTAGGCTAGATAATGAGTATTGGAAACTTGGAGGAGCCGTCACCAATTGGATTTCTCCTGATCTTATCATTGTTTCAATCTTGTTTCTGAGTGCGTAACAATTTTCGATGTCATGCCCTGGCGCCCCAGAATGATAGGCACAATATTTGGTTTCATCGAACCATTTTGGAAGAGGACTAGGTGTTGCATCAGCGATAGGGTGAATCATTCCACCTTCCCTTAGCCTTTCATAAAACTGATTGTAAGGTTCGGCCATAGGTGTGAAAGTTTTGAAGCCCTTTGTGCAGGGTTTTTCCATGGCTAAGCGACCTTGGCGAACAGAAGGTATTGGTTGGTGACTAGATGAAGGCTGGTGCTTCAGAAATGGTTGATAATTTGGGAGCGCATGATTATTTGAAAGTTCTTGATGAACATACGGTTGTAGGTAAGGCTGATAAACAAACAAGTTGCATTGATGATATTTTAATGGGGGAAAGGAGGGTTGAAATCAAGCATTGGCGCAAAAGGAGCTTTGCGTTGACTATGATGATTAAAAGTGGATTTGCTTTAGCAAGATAAATTGTAAAGTGGGTTTTGAAAACTTTGAACTTGTACCCCCTTTCCTTTCTTCTTATCATTGGCAAACTGGGCCATTGCATTTGCATTTTTTGGAGTGACTGATTCAAGCATCATTTTGATTTCCATAGTTTCTCCCATCATAACAATATTGGCAAATGTTATTTCCAATGTATCTGACATTTGGCGAAGAATATGGTGGTAGAGCTCACTGTCCAGAGATGATATGAAACATGCAATTGCTTCATTCTCAGTATAAGGTGGTTGGACCTTAGTGGCTTCACTTGTCCAACGGATAGCATATTCACGGAAAGTTTCCGTTGGATTCTTTTTCAAATTCGACACATGGTATCGACTAGACTTCTCATCTGTTTGCCAATGATACCACTCATTCGGACTGGATACATGTTCCACTTCTGATTGTCCCTTTTCCTTTGTAAGATCAAAGAGAACCCTTTCATCATTCTTTGCATTTTGCTCCAAAGACGGGTCAGACACTGCCTTATTCTTTTTTATGATCACAATAGGAAGAGAATCTTCTTTTCTTGCTTTGAATTTTGTGAAGTCAGCCATTTTAAAGTCAACACAAATCAAACTTCTGCTGGGAAGGGAGTAAATACAACAAAATAAAAAGTTCAAAGGTAACTATGTTAGTTTGCATGTTATTTACGAGGTTGCACAGAAGCACATAGCGCGCGTCAAGTAGCGCTTTGGCAGTTTTAACAGAGAAGATATAACAATAAATTGGCATGTGGCAATCACACGTAGTCGAGGGTAAATAAAATGCGAACGCGTCCTACCCTGTAAAGTGCCTCTTTGTGCCAGAGGCAAGCCTAATCGCGCAAATAAGTGGTAACGAAAAATAGTCCATGCCAGTTCTGAGAAATTCAAATTTAGAGTAAGCAATAAATAACACTAATTGATAACAATCATCTCTCTGCCTTGATACTGCAATTCTGTAATCCCAACTAACTACCAAAAGTTGGTGTCAACTCGAAATTCTAACACAGCTCATGCTCTTCACAATATCTGCACAAAATTCTAAACCCAAATGCCTAAAACCCAAAACAATCCTCCCTACCTTTCGCAAACATCCACACTTCTCCAAGCACAACTCTCAATTATTTTACAACATCCAAGGGTGAAATTTCCAACCGCCTTCACAATACCAGACTGCAAACATAAAAGGTTCCAATTGACCTTTTACAAATAAAACCTCACTGGTCCTTGGCTTTGGACAAGCCTCTCAGCTTCCTAGGTTTTGCATGGCTCACAGACCTTGTTCGTAGGGCTCCTCACTAGTCCTCGGTTTTAGTAAAGCCTCTCAGTTTCCTGGGTAGCCAAGACCTCATTGGTCTTCAAGGAGGGGCCCCACTGGTCATTCAAAGACACAGGGGCTTCACTCTTCTAGTATGCGACAAGCATACTTCAATTTTCATAAAGTTGCAGCTGGTCAATCAACATAAACCTGCACACACACAGGTCTTTATAAGAGAGACCCTACTGATCTTTTAAAGACACCAGAGGCTTCACCTCTTAGATCTCACCATACCATACCATCTCTAAAACACAAACCAACCAATTCTGCCTAACTTTCCCCGGGCTGCAATTCTGTCTTGTTCACAAAATTCTGCACTATGATCTCAAACTCTCTGTGGACTGCTATGGCCACATAGATTCTGCTAAATCCTTCCATTTTCCGACCTAAAAGACAAGATAAGAGATAAAATTCTAAATCTGATTATGCTCAAAACATGGCTAGGACTGAGGATTCGTTATCACATAGCACATAATATGCATTGTCGTTGGGTTTCAAAAACCCGTTGACGTAATGGCGGTTTCCTTACTATGGAGGCGGTACCATGGACCGGGTCCAAACTAAGGTGTAAATGCATGCATGCTCCTAAAGCTCCGTCTAAGAGTGGGTTAACGGTTGAGGCTAACAGGCGAGTAGCAAGCGGTCTCGCCGTCGAATTACTCCCACGATGGCCGCCGGTGTACCAACTCGTCAGAAGTGTTCTTTAGTGGAAGAAAGTGCGGGTACGCATGAGCGTACCTCACGGATATTTGGGGTGAAAATGCCATGCGTACCTCACGGATATTTGGGGTGAAAATGCAAGAGGTTCCCAGGAGTGGGGGGAGTATGAACGGAATACCAGTTTATATATGTGCACAAATAAGGGTGTAGTGACATGCTTTCGTGACACACCGCAATCAATTAGATTAATCTAAGCATGCTTGCAAATAAACAATAGATATAATCATGCTAGTTTCAACAATAATTAAATAAGCTACGCATACTAATATCAGCATACAATTCAAACAATACAAACAAACAAATTCGTGAAAGCCTTATGGTTAGAACCATTAAATGCTATCCCCAGCGGAGTCGCCGTGCTATTGAACCCCCAAAAAATTAGCCCCGAATGGCTAAACTTAGGAATATCAACTGAATGGACTAACTCTTTTGGAGCTTTTTTGGAGTCGCCACCCAATTTAAGGATTATTAGGAACCAATCGTTAATTAATGGGTGCATTTCTTCCTTATTTTAAAAGGAAAATAAGTTTCAGAGATTCTTAGGTAAGTGGTTCTGTTAAATTCGAAAGAAGGTCCCTAATGGGAGCACTTTCGAAAATCCGCTAAAAGCGGTTAATCCAGCGGTTTTCACGAATTTTGATAAAATAAATAAGGTATAGATTTTAAGAAAAATATAAGATAAATAAAGAAGTAAATAATAAGTAAATGAATAAATAAGTAAATAGATAATAAATAAATAAATAACTGAATATTTAATAAAATAAGTAAATTGATAAATAAATAATTTAAATATAAATAATGATAAAATAAAGATACAAATTTAATTGAATTTTAATTTGCACTCATTAATTAACAAACGGTTCTTAATACCTTAAGCTAATTGGCGCGTCCCAAAAAAACATGATAAGCAATTATGTAATCAATTCTAAACATGCGATAAGATAACAATTTTTAAATAAAGTGGCTAACCTACCAGGAATCTATCATGCAATGTCCTAGTCCGGTTTTTCAGGAATCCTATAACATGGATTCTGATGGGAATAGGGAAAGAAGGAGTTTAGAAGATAGAACCCGGAAATGCAAACTCATCATTTGAGCCTTGAATTTATAAGTTTTCATTTTTTCTTTTTGCATTTTTCGGGGATCTCAAGTCCCGAAAATGCGAAGCGGATCAAATAACCAAAATGCACGTAGCCACCCCAGTTTGTGAGTTTACCAACTCGTCCTAAGAGTTCATGCAAAGAAAATAGAAGAGAGAAGGAAATTAGTACATGCCTTTGTAATAAGTCACAGGAGAAAGCCCAAATAAATGAGGCAATGAGAAAACATGCAAATTTGATAGATCTAAAGGCTATAACACATTGAACAAGTGCCCACATTATATCATCAATTTCTTCCCATGTAAAATGTGTTTCTTACAGATTGTTTCATGTTTTACTTAACTTTTCAAGAAACTAAAATGGACATGATAGCAAAAAAAATCAAGTTGCAAGTTTTAAGATTCGGTCGAGCTACAGATAGCAACTCATCTAGTGGCTTACCAATAAATAAACAGACCAATATAACAACTTTCATTACAAGATACAACCTCCAGAAACTTACTACACACACATCAGACCTCCATGGACTCCCTGAATTCCTGAAGACTCTCCTCACTAACATCTTACACAAGCTGCAGCCCACTAGATTCCTAGAACCAACACCCTGCACTCTACAGATCCCTGAACCAAAAGCAATACCAGACAACCACGTTACCAGCACTACTCCTCCTGAACCCCCTGTTGCACCTAAAAACTCTCATCCCTCAGCTTACAAAAACAAAAAGCCTAGGAGACTTCTGCTACCTCCTAGGACACCTTTAACAACCTACAACTCCCTTACTTCACACAGCAAAATGACAATGACACAGGCCCTCCTAAACCCCTTTCAGCAGAAGCAGCAACTCCCTCCAAATAATACTGCAGCACAACTACATACTCCCTCAGATATTACTCCTAACTCCGGACCTTGCTACTCCCTCTTTTCCTTCATGAAACAATCCACAGATCATAAAAGAACAAGCCAATCTTTGAGCTCCTCACCAACTCAGAACTCCTAATCAGCCTATGCTTTTACCCCTGAACCTATAACTACCAAAACCAAACAACAACTCCCTTTTCATACTATCTAAACAACCTGCAACTCCATACACATACACACTTAGCTTACAAGCAAAACAGGACTCCTCTTATACCTGACAAGACTTCAATGCTCCTGAATTCCTCTAACAACCAAGAACAAACCCCTACCAGCTTCATACTTAACACCTGCTCACCTTCACCCCTGATCCTGCGACCCCTAGGCTTCTTCAAAACTAACTCACAGGATCAACAAGACAAAGCCTGCAGCTCCCTCAAACACCCTTCACACAACCCTTAGGACCTGAACAGCCCTCAAACAAGCAGAGAAACTTCAACTCAAGCTCCATCTTACACCCCCTCACAGACTAGAAGCTTCACAGACTCCCTAGACTCACCAGAATAGACCCTACATTCACATCTGCTAATATACCAAAACCAAAGACCTCTCTTTGAACTCACTCTTCAACTCCAGAAAAAAAAAACTCACACAAGAAAACAAGACTTGACCCCTCTGAACTCCCTCAAGACAACCTGGAACAACCTGCAGCACCCCCTAAACTAACCTAACCAGCTGTAGCAAAAAGAGAGCAAGAAACATCTCCACCTCTGCTACTCTTAGATCCTCCCTGCACTTAACACAAACAAGGCCCTATCTCCCTGAAACTCCAAGAACCACCTGCTGCATTTTTAAATGCCCATAAGGCATCAATCTCCTTTCCTCTTTGAACAATCAGAAAAAAAACTAAGAGGAACAGACCCCTCACTGCCCTGAATTGACCCCAGACAATCAGAACACAACCGCTTCCCCATTCAGTCTACAAACAACCAAACAAACTTCCTTGAAACAACTATCCACACATGAAACAAACACCTGATACTCTTTGTACAACCATAAACAACCTGATAAACTACTTTACTAGCACCTAAACAAAGTTTGATCTTTCAAACCAAAGTACAAGCAAAGATGAAAATTTACAGTTTCAAATTCCAACATTTAAATAGAACGGATATCTCCTTTTTCAAATAAACTTACATAAAAATGCGACCTTTAACATCCATGAGCTAAAATGAAATCATCACAGGGTCATGTTAAACGGAATAGACATAAATGAGATCAAAAGGGTTTACCTTTTTGCGAGCAGTGAATGAGGCGTCGATCCGAAGAAATGCGCGACTCGACTAAGCAACTTGAGTAAGGTCGATGACTCGAATAAGCTCGACGACTCGAATAGTGAAGCGACGACACAAATAATGAAGCGATAACACAACATAAATGCTAGGAACCAACCAAAAAATAGTTACACTATATGTATTTCAAGAAAACTTAAAACTAAAAAAAATGGTGTATGTTCTGCCCTTTTTTTACCCCTCTCTCTATATTTTATGCCTTTAAAATTTGAACCCCCCCAGAAAAATGAAACAGAAAATGAATATATACCTGAGATTAGGGTTTCAGATTCCTTTTGAATTTCCCCAAACGACCCCCAATTTTTGACCTTTCCTTTAAGGAAGGAGGGTGAAAATGGTCTAATCCTTCAAGGATCGTACCACTTTCAGTCTCTATCACTAGGAAATTACCGTTACTTTGGATCAAACGGTTCGGATTGAAACTTGATTCAAACGAACGAATGTGATTCGAGACAGCTAGTTGTACTGAGATAGTGATGTGGATACGAGGGGGGACCATTGAGTACGAGGATTTTGGACTGATTTGAGGTTGATTTTGGGGGGAAATTTTGGGATTTTGGGGCTCGCGGGTTGGGGAATTTGGGAATTGAGTCGGGTAGAACTGAATTAGGGAAAGGAAAAATGATATGTATGTAATGTATAGGCTTTGCGCGGGTAGGCTGCATTTTAGACATAAAACGATTTTAACCTTATTTTTAGGAAAAATAAATTAGGATGTGGGATTGCACAAGTAGGCTAGCATTTAGGTTAGGAACGAATTTAGCCCCTGTTTTTAAGATTAATTGGGAATTGAAGGGGTTGCGTAGGTGGGTAAGAAATTAGGCTACGTCTTGTGATTTTTAGCCCTTTTCTTTTTTGAATTTCAATTAATTTTCAATTATTATTGTTATTTTATTTATTTTCAAAGTTTAACATTAATAACAAATATTGCAGTAATTTATTAATTTTAGGAAATTTTCGGGACAAAATTGGGTGTCAACAGGACTCTCATCGATTACCGGGAAGTATATGCAATAATGACCCTTCACCGGTGCGGGACTCTCATCGCCAACCGGGAAGTATATGCAATAATGACCCTTCACCGGCTCGGGACTTTCATCGATTACCGGGAAGTATATACAATGCTCAAAACCAGAGTGCAGTGCTTATATGCTCAATGCAATACCAACAATAGGGCATAACATATAATATACAATGTAAATTCAAAGTTAAGGCGAAATGAGTACGCCTATCGGCAGCTACACACATAAGGAACACGTGGTAGAATATCCACAAGGCCAAGCCCCTCCAACGAAATGGATACAAACACTTACCTCATTTCACTGCCACTCAACAACCGATTTGTCCTTTGGATTCATTGCCAATCGATCCCACTGTGTTCAATAAGCAGAAAAATATATCACATAAGGCTAAAGGCTTTATTCCTTACGTCTTAGGGTAATCCAGTTAGGAACCTGATACCTTATTCGCATACGCAATACGCAGGCCAGACCTATGTACAGGGTTTAAAGTCACATAACCCTAAATAAATTACATTTATGGGTTGCTCATAACTCAATGAGTACGAATATATACTCAATTCCAGTATCAGGGTCCAATTAATCCTTTAAACTATTAATTGATCTTATTAAAATGATGTCTAATATTCTAACTTTTACCGTCAAAATATATTCAAACACACGTAATAAACTAAAATAATGCATTAAGATCATTACCTGAATGTTTCGGGGTGAAAATTCTATCTTTTTCCGGCTCTTTTCTCATTTTCTAGCATTTTTTTCGTTTGCTTCTCAGATTTTCCGTTTTTGTTCCTTTCTCTGTTTCTAATGTCGTCCTATAGCTAAGGACGCCGCCTCTATTATCTTTCTTTCTTTCTTTCCTTTTTCTTTTTTTTTTCTATTCTTTTGTCTTTTCCTTTTTCTTTTTATTTTGTTTTCGTAACAAAATTAAAATGCAGTCCTGAAAAATCTGAAATATTCCCAAATTTCTCAAGTAAGTTATACAAAATTTATGTAACATACTCGCTCAGACGGATCTCAAATCGGATTCCCGAAACTCAAGATGTGAATTAAAACGGAAAAAGGTCAAATTATTTAACTTTCAGCATTTTAGCGGAAACTAGCCAGACATCCTCAAAATTCACTTTTGAAAGTTCACAAAGTCACAAATAATCATACGAACCTAACGGCGCTTTCAGATTTCAAATCGGAGTTCATTCGCCAAAACCGAGCTCGAAAATCTCTTTTTAATATTTATCGACAATAAAAACTAAAACCTTCTTCCGATGCCTACCAAACGAGCTCTGATTTAGCTCAATTTTTCTAGGTAAGTCCCAATGGACCTTACGAAGATTTTAAAATTATTGACACACAAATCGGAGTCCTATCTCCCGAAACGACTGATCGAGGTCGTTTCATTCTCCTCCACTTAAACTCTCGCTCGTCCTCGAACGAGCCTAAGTCTAAAGAAAAATTCGCACAGATAACAAAAGAACTTGCACGACCTTCATAAGCTACTCCACAGGCATTATCTTCTTATTGCAGGATCAGAATTATAACACGCATATCAAACTCTTGGAATAAAATATATCTGGATAATATCATAACACCGTTGCTCAACTTATTCTGACTAAGCTCACCCTTTCTCAATCATGAGATGAGGGTTTTACATTGTCGGAGCAAAAATATACGAGACTCTGGATGGATTAACATAATTTCGACGATGAATCGCCTCCTCGATATACTTTTCGATATAGAACAGGTCGATGAAAATAAGAATTAACTTACGCTTCAGCAACGCCTAAGAGATTTAGTATTACTATTCAGTATTTGGAGGAAGACTCCTCCACTTAAAGCACAAACTCATGTAGCTATTTGAATAGGAATAATCATCCCTGCACAGTCTTCTGGACTAAAGAAGATTTAGCTAAAAGCCGAACGTAGGCAGACCTAAGCTACCAAACTACTCTTTCGAGTTGCCAAACAGCTGCAACACTCGAGTCACAACTCCATACATTTTCTATAAGCACCACCACCTGATGGATCAAATCAAAGGTCAAATGATGCCTCTCATTATCCTTAGTAGCCTTGAAAAATAACAATGTGCTTACCCGGCTACCTTGACACGCACTCTGGCTCAACACAGCGAACATCACAATAGGTTAGTGACCGCCTAAGCTCACCAGTGCCGAACAAAGAAGAGATGGAAATGGACTGAGGATAGAAATAATTAGAGCTTTAGAAAGCTGTTCTTCTTATTTATTTGGCTACCTGAGCTAAACTACTTACGAGTCAAGCTAGCCAAAGAATCGCAATTTAAGAAATAGATATTAAATAAGCTCTATGGAACAACATCCATGGCAATTTAACCTCCCAATAAGAAGGAAACTCTGACAATTTACCAGAAACCCTTTTATAACTAAGACAAATTCATAGAATAACATGACTCTACAAACATCTTGAACCAAAGGAAGACACATAGATTGAATATTACTTACTTATCACTTTGCACCGGAAGAAATGATAATACTTTCTGATGGTGATGAATTAGGATCCCATTATCCTATCAACATTGAATTCCGACGAGAGAGGTAAACTGACTTGACATAATAACAGAATGTGGCACAACAAGATGCCAAACAGACAATACCGACACTCACTTTCAATTATTTCGCAAATGCCATGAATAAATCATACCAGAGGCTCACCCCTCTATCGCAACCAATTCTTAATAGAAACGACATCAAAAGAAACCATGGAAACATGATAGGACACCCCATCTTCAAATCGATCGGAAGAATCAAATCTTACTCACATTTAAGGGAAGAAGAAATCCCAGGATCAACTACATCGGATACCTCAGCATCCCGCCAGACTAGCAGTTCATAGAACTGCCTCTGCAGCTGAGCTGAGCCACTACCCTGACAATCACTTTCTGAAGAACCACTGCCACCACACTCTCAACCTCTGCTGGATGGTGGCATTTCTTTTGCTGATTGAGATCTAAATGAAATCCCCTGCGACTTGTGCAGATGCCTGATGACGAGAGAAAAGACGACTACCTACTTGTCGGAGTAAGGGAAAACTCCTCAAAGGATAGCCAGACTCACGACAATGATAACACCTTTTCGCTGAAAATGGAAGCTGGAAAGATTGTTGATAGCTGTAAAGAGAAGACTGAATCTAATCTTGACGAACTACTTGCGCACTCTGAGAATCATGCGCCACAAGCTAAGATAACCTGGGAAGTAACCTCCCAAAATAATCATAATTCTTACCTCCAAAGTTGGTATGGTGCCCACCAGAGCCGTGGGATCTCTCGCTCTCCCACTCTAACTCCTCAAGCTCTAACTTATGGTATGACTAATACCTCTGAGCAATATCAACAACAACATCAAATGAAGTCCCAACCTCAATTTCTCGAGCCATCTGAGATCTCAAGGAATGAGAAAGGTCACCGATAAATCTTTGAACATTCTCGGAAGGTTCATGGACTAGTTCTAGTACATATCCAGTCATTCTAAAGAATTTAATCTCATATTCTAAAATCCGACAAGCTACCCTATCCAATCCACTCAAATTGGTGACTTTTTTTCATCTCGCTCGCTGCGCGAAAGGAACTTTTCCACGAATCTAGAAGAAAAATCGAACCAAGTTAGCTAATAAGAGAGCAGTCCACCAATTCAAGGCTGGACCACTGAAACTGGAAAGCAGAATAATCGACACCATACTGCTCGATATAATCAAGAGCCTGAAGGATACGCTGACATCATTTTAATTTTAAAAAAAACTTACACAGGGATTATTTGAGGCATGGCCTTAAGAATATCGGAAGGTTCAATTGGGTAGAATAATACAGCATCTTCGGACACTCGGACCGAGCCATTACTCAGGCTAGCTAACCAGCCAGAATAACTAGAGGCACAATGCACACTGCCTCCGAAACATAATTTACTGCAGCAATATTAAGAACTGGATTAGGAGCTCCTTGAGACCGAACATCTGCATCTGCGCAACCTGATAAGCTGCCTAGCGAATAAGAGGTTCTTACGGTATCTGCGTCGCCAATATTCTCGTAAAAGCATCGTAGAGAGCCAAGGGCACCACAAGGCCCTACTCCCACTGCCCACCATGAGCCGGCACAGCTGGGACCTCCGTAACTAGATCATCAGCACGATCAAACACTCTCGGGGCTTCGTCAGCGCTAGTCCCAGGCTCGACTACTTCGTCTTGAACTCCTACCCTTTGCTGATTTTTCGCACGAGGGTTCACAATTACCACGAACAAATCAACGAAAATACTTTTGCATCCTAGACCGATGCACGATCAGAAAAGAAGAAAGTGAAACTTCGAAAATGCCATCATAGCCTCTCGTAGATAAGTACGGACGTCTACGTACCCATCAGCCAGACTCTACTAGACACTGTCTTAGTCTGGATAGACTATAAACCAGGCTTTGATACCAACTGACACGACCCGAATTTTTGGCTAGACTGTGCGGGCACCCGACCACCTCCCTAAACCCGTCGGGCGAACCCTTATCAACTGAATTCGGTAAATAAATATAAATTCAACTCATAAATCAGAAGAAGACTTAGAAAAAGGCACAGACATACTGATACCTCTAAGCTGTACAAAATTTTTTTTTTTACAGCTAACTACCCAATATACTAGGTTTAGGGCTATCCAGACTAGACATCTAAGTGTACAAAGGAAGACAGATACCTCCTAAAGGGAGCAAAATGCAACTGAAATAATAAACATGAAACTGTGGCCATCCTAAATAGAAGCTGGCTCACCCTGACAGCTGAAGTCGTCTTCGCTCCTTCACTACGTGGCGAACTCAATCCTGGAGCGAACCTGCCGAAACGAAATAGATAGACAAGGACAAACAACAAACAAGGGTGAGTCAAAAGGACTCAATAAGTGGGGCAGACTAGCCACCTCAAAGAATAGGATAGCTAGCCAGGGAGAAGAAAAACAGATAAACCAAATTTCTCTTATTTAAATTATAAAAATGCAGAGCCAGATAATAACTGGAAACACGTATGGGATCATAAACTCATAAACAACCAGGGACATAAAATAGACAGAACAAATAGGTTTTTAAGTATCCCGAACATAATACTGTCATGGCGTGAAACCCGATCCACATGTTCATACTGTCGCGGCGTGCAACCCAATCCATATATTCATACTATTGCGGCGTGCAACCTGATCCATATATTCATACTGTTGCGGCGTGCAACCCGATCCATATATTCATTGCACGATCCATATATTTATACTATTGCGGCATGCAACCTGATCCATATAACTAAAATATATAAACCAATTAAGGACACTGAATAGCCAGAAACATATAGGCAAACTGAAATATGTCCACGATATGGTATACATGCGGCATACACAAAACACAGCATAATAGTCACACACTAGTCAGTATGCGGTGCAATGAGATGGGATGAATGCGGTATGATGCAATGTAGTCACATGTACCTGATACCTTCACCGGCTCGGGACTCTCATCGATTACCGGGAAGTATATGCCACCGCCAACCGGGAAGTATATGCAATAAAGACCCTTCATCGGCTCGGGACTCTCATCGATTACCGGGAAGTATATGTAATAATGACCCTTCACCAGCGCGGGACTCTCATCGATTACCGGGAAGTATATGCAATAATGACCCTTCACCGGTGTGGGACTTTCATCAATTACCGGGAAGTATATGTAATAATGACCCTTCACCGGCTCGGGACTCTCATCGATTACCGGGAAGTATATGCACAAATGACCCTTCACCGGTGCAGGACTCTCATCGCCAACCGGAAAGTATATGCAATAATGACCATTCACCGGCTCGGGATTCTCATCGATTACCGGGAAGTATATACAATGCTCAAAACCAGAGTGCAGTGCTCATATGCTCAATGCAATACCAAAAACATGGCATAACATATAGTATACAATGTAAACTCAAAGTTAAGGCGTAATGAGTACGCCTATCGGCAGCTACACACGTAAGGAACACGTGGTAGAATATTCACAAGGCCAAGGGCCTCCAAAAAATGGATACAAACACTTACCTCGTTTCACTGCCACTCAACAACCGCTTTTTTCTTTGGATTCATTGCCAAACGATCCCACTGTGTTCAATAAGTAGAAAAATATATCACATAAGGCTAAAGGCTTCATGCCTTACGTCTTAGGGTAATCCAGTTTGGAACCTGATACCTTATTCGCATACGCAATATGTAGGCCAGGCCTATGTATAGGGTTCAAAGTCACATAACCAAACCCTAAATATATTACATTTATGGGTTGCCCATAACTCACTGAGTACGAATATATACTCAATTCCAGAATCAGGGTCCAATTAACTCTTTAAATTATTACTTGAACTTATTAAAACAATGTCTAATATTCTAATTTTTACCGTCAAAATATATTCAAACACACGTAATAATCTAAAATAATGCATTAAGATCATTACCTGAATGTTTCGGGGTGAAAATTCTATCTTTTCCCCACTCTTTTCTCATTTTCTGGCAGTTTTTTCGTTTGCTTCTCAGCTTTCATGTTTCTGTTCCTTTCTCTATTTCTAATGTCGTCCTTAGCTATAAGCTAAGGACATCGCCTCTATTATCTTTCTTTATTTCCTTTTTCTCTCTTTTCCATTCTTTTGTCTTTTCCTTTTTCTTTTTATTTTGTTTTCGTAATAAAATTAAAATGCAGTCCTGTGAAATCTGGAATATTCTCAAATTTCTCAAGTAAGTTGTACAAAATATATGTAACATACTCACTAAGCCGGATCTCAAATCGAATTTCTGAAACTCAAGATGCGAATTAAAACGGAAAAAGATCAAATTATTTAACTTTCGGCATTTTAGCGGAAACTAGCCGAACATCTTCGAAATTCACTTTCGAAAGTTCACAAAAGTCACAAATAATCATACGAACCTAACGGCGCTTTCGAGTCGGAGTTCATTCGCCAAAACCGAGCTCGAAAATCTCTTTTTAATATTTTTGGACAATAAAAACTGAAACCTTCTTCCGATGCCTACCAAACAAGGTCTGATTTAGCTCAATTTTTACAGATAAGTCCCAATGGACCTTACGAAGATTTTAAAATTATTAGCACGCAAATCGGAGTCCTATCTCCCGAAAGGATTGACCGAGCTCTTTTCATTGCTTCTAGCTTAAAAGCTGTTATAGTTTGACCAAATATTTTACCTTTTTATCCTTTATAATTTTTTCCAATTCCACTAATAGCCTCATTAACAAATGCCCTAAATTATCCTCCCTTTTTTTTTGTTTCTTTTAAGGATATTTTAATCTTTTTAACATAAAAAAGTACTTTTTAACCAAATACCTTTGCAACTTTTTTTCAGTTTCAACACTTCTATCCAAACACATAACTACTTATTTAATAAAATAAGTTCAAGCACTTAAAAGATGTTTTTAAGCACTTTAACTTAAAAGCTACTCTTTTTTAAGCTAGCCCAAAGGGGCTCTAAAAAAAAAAGAAGAAGAAAACAAAGGTCGTAAGTGTCAGTATCTGCGACGACCTTGAGCTTAACAGTTAGGTGTGTTTTTGAAAAATATTGGGAAACTTTGCCTTCTTTAAAGGGTAATGCGGATTAAATTCCACAATTGATAGAATTTTTCTCTGAACCCTGAGCCCTGGACCCTGAAAGAATATAATTCTTCCTATGACTTATCCTTTTCCTGTAGGAAACGTCAAAGGCATCTAAAAAGAATATAACTTATTTCTATGACTTATTCTTTTCTTGCAAGAAAGTCTTGGACATCTATAAATTGAGGTTTGATCTTCTCACAATATCACAACACCAACTTACAAAGTAGCTATTAGAAGAACTTTGTTTAGGAGAGTTTTCTTCTCCTCTATGATGTAGGCTAATTGGCCAAACCATTTTCAATAAAAATCTCTTTTTATATATTTCATTTTATGTTTGATTTATTGTCATCAAGGTTTGATGTATTAGCTTCCACATAAATCATGTTACTTCGACCCCATCAAGTAGTATCAGAGCCAACGGTTTAGGGATATTGAAGACATGTTCAAGGTGGGTCATTTCTAACTGCAACCATTTTGACGATAATGAAGTTTTTTATCCAAAAGTTTGAACTTGGTGCTACATGTGGAGATAAATTTACAACCATATTTTCAAAATCCCTGCTGCTGCATCTGTAAAAATAAAATCCAAATTTCAATCCATATTTGGACCACTTTTAACCAAAACCAGTTCTAACTCATGTTTATATTTTAATATATGTGCTCATTTTTGCTATGTCATTTTTACCCATGCTTAGTTTTTTAGAGTGTGGGCTCCTTTTAACCCCATACTTGAAAATTTCAACCAATACCACGATTTTTTAACCTATACATATTTTTAAATATGGCAAGCAGTAGTTAACATTGAAGATTATGTGAAAAAAACAGATGAAGATTATTTTGTCAGAAAATTCAGGCCAAGAGGTGAAATGTTAGAGTTTTGCCCTGAATTTCATGCCTATTAGGAGTCTCTTTCTTGAATGAATATAAGCTTAAAAGGAATAGAACTCCTTCCTATGACTTATCCTTTTCTTGGAGGAAAAGTTTTGGAGATGCATAAATTGAGGGCGTCTTCATTATATCACAACATCAACTTCCACAATGTAATCATTAGAAGGAGACTTCTCCTCCCATATGATGTAGGCCAATAAGCCAAACCACTCTCCATAAAAATCTCATTTTATATATTCCATTTTATGTTTGATTTATTGTCATCGTGGTTTGATGTGTTAGCTTCTGGATGCACCATGTTATTTTGACCCCATCAAATGGTATCAGAGCCAATGGTTCAACGATGTTGAAGGTTCAAGGTGGGTCAGTTCTAGTTGTTTATGCCTGAAATTTTCCTTAAAAGGTAAATTAGATAAATTTGTAATAGGGTCACAAGAAATATCGGAAATATAAAGGAAAAGTAATAAAGCAAGAAAAGTAAAGAGTTGTATAGCTTGAAAATAGTCGGATTCTTAGAGAATCGCTTGATGATACAATACAATATGAGGAAGGGTATTTATAGCTATAGATTTACCCAATCTTAATTATGGTAATATACAAAGCCTAGTAAGACTGTGGGCATGTTTACTAGGTGGTGATACAAGCTAACCCTAACTAGGAGACTATAAACCCTAAGGCGACGAGATGTATGCCTTACGTCCCATGGCACGTGCCTTCCGGGCGGCTGTGGCATAAGGAGCAAGCATGTATCCTCTGCGCCTGGTGACTTGTAGGCTAAGTCTAGTCTTCGCTAGCTGGACTCGTATCCCCGTAATCATAGGTGGTGTATTTTTACCCACACAGTTAGTCCCCCCCCCCCCACTTGCCGAGTGTTGACGTAAGCAGTCAGGAAGATCAAGAGGTATGCAAAAGGGATGTGCAAAAAGATATCTCACTGACTCCTTGAAACACGCAGTCTCTTTGACTGCGGTTGGCATCTGATTTCTTCTAGAGTTCCATGCGTCTTCACTTGATTGGCTACTGTCGATTCTGTGCACTTTTCTCATAATTGCTTTTTCCTGCACCGAATCATTTCATATCTCTAGGTCATAATTATTTTGACCATTTTGTGCTCCGTCCTTATCTTTCTCGGCCTATAAAAGGAGCTTCACAACATATATAGATCACAAATTTTTTCAGAAACACATTGTTTTCTTTCTTAAAACTTTCTTATGAGAGAATAATTTCTAAAAATATTTGCCTTTGATCCTGGTTTGATATTCCCAGAACACTTCTCTCATTCGGGGTGAATGGTGTTTGAGAAAACTGAAAATAAAGAAACTTTAAACATTTCCCATCGACGTCCTTCTTTTAATGTTAAGATGGACAGAGTGTCTTCGAAATGTCTTCATTATGGCATTTGCACTGATTACGGTGCGCCTATTCACTAACACAACAATTTTTGTGATATTGCTCTTATCATGCGGGGGCATGTCGCTTATCCCTTCCAACCTTCATGAGGCTTCTCTTCCAGGATGATTTCAGTACTCTGGTGACCTCTTTGACGATGTTGGGTTGAAGATCCATTGCTTGGCTTCATTCCTTAGTTGGCAAGGGAACTCGGCCTTGCTCCATCATCAGATTAAGGTGTCCCCAAGCTTTATATCTGCTTGTGGCTAAGGGTTGTCTCCTTGTTCGGCTTGTTTGGCTGAATTGCTATTGCGACGTCTCTCTGGCCGCTAGCTGTGGACTTCTTGGGGAGGAACTTTTCTCTTGCATAGGTTCCCAACTTTAACCCTCTCCTCTTCAATGATTTTCCAATTGTCCTTAAAGATCGCTGGGGGTGTGCACTCCCGTTTGGCCAGTAGAGGTTGAAGCGAATCTTCGAGCTCCTTCATCATGATGAGAGAAGGGCTCGCCTGCATTTACACGCTTCCAATGTCCTTTGCTTAGGATGGAATATTGTAGTTCTCGTACAAGCGTTGGTGGTATCGGTGGCCGTGTACTGAAGAATGCTCGGGCCGACATATCTCATGGTAGAGTTTTAATTCTTGCCGAGGTACTTTGGTTGCGCGAAGCTTAAGAGATCTTTTCAGTCATAGTCCCCCGGGGCCCTTTAGTTGCTTAAAAATACATGTAATGAACAATATTATATTCGAAAGAACTTGATTGTATATTGTAGCCTATGGGCCTTCGATATTAATGAAAGCACGCGTTCGTCAATATTTTGTGCGTACTTACGTATTTACTTGTAATGTAGTCAAGTAGCATTTTGGGTGTGTTTGTCTTTTATGACGGGTGTGTGCTTGATGGACATTGTTTTATGCATTAGCAAGTGATGTCTTAGATTACGTTTGTAATAGACGTATTTGATTAGGCCAGGACCCATGCCCCGTGCCCACAAGGGGACATCTTTAGCCCGTTATGTGTAACAGAGAATTTTTGCGTTCAAGCTAGAACTGTTGTGCTTGTCCACTCGAGTGCTTAAGTCTTTAACAGTACAATCCGAGCGGACGTCCTCACTGATATATTGATGCAAGCGTTGAATTGACGATTTCAACTTACGCTAATGCCTGGTGGTTTAACTACAAGTGATCTAGCTTTGAGCAAGTAATTTACTCTATCTTTGTAAAAAAAGTGAGTGTATTAATTCGACCCAAATATGGCCCGGGCTATGAATGGTTGGATCGTAGATGGATCTGATTGTAAAACTGACTAAGTAGAATAATAGTGTTATTGAATAAAACAAAGGCGCGGGGTCGATCAAAGTTTTAGTAAACTTAAATAAAAATGACTGGGGCTAAGTATAACTTTTAAAAAAAATAAAGAACAAGAAAAGAGAAACATGTCTCTAGTATGACAGTCCATTGACCTTTCAAGAATTGTACGTCTTAAGCCAAGTGATGGTTGTTCCTTCCATGCTCTTAGGGACGTTACTTTCCTGATAGTGATTACCCGTGCTTGATGGAGGATTAGCTTTCAAGATGCTCTAGAGTGTTCTCAGGAGATCCTCCAACAGTTTGCATTGGACCCGGGTGAATGGCCTGTGGGCCTCTGACCATCCGATGATATAGCTCTCCATTGATTAGGCAACATTGAGCTGCCCGCTTTCGTAGTTGTCTGCTTTCCTCCTTGCCTTTAGGTTGTGTTCCCTTATCCAAGTATTTAGTTAGTGTATGGAGCCAATTCAAGATTGATCAGGTAGTGGGAACTTCAAGGTTCATCAGGTCTGTCTTCTGTTTTCTATGAATAATCTTCCACTGGCGGAAATTTTTTAGAAGGACCTCTATCTTGGCGAGGCATTCCTGTGTACGGGTGTTTGAAAATTCTCAACTCACACCTCTAATGAGATATGAATCAGTCGTCGCAATAATAATACCCAACTTGGAGTCGGGGTCGAATCCATAAGGAACAACGTGATGCGATTAAGGTAGCAGAGGAACTAAACCTATTGAACTAAGCCAAACGAGGATAATAAAGTGATGAAACTATAATAACAACTACTAACTATACTAGAAAAGCAAGTAAAGGTGATCAATGACTTTTTCACAAACAAGGGAAGACATGTTCGGAGCTCAAGATACAGATACGGTACGAGGTTTATGTATTATGGTCAAGTCAATCTTAGGTAAACCCTAGAATCTGCTAGGCTTAAGAGGGGTCTACCTCGCTATGCTCGCCAAAGCCATAGCTTAGCACATAAAGTACTACACATTGACCTAAGGAAAGAGGACCTCTCCCGAGTGTAACCTCTTTTGGATGGGTCGGGCTAAGTTTTAGCCGACAAGACCCAAATCCTTGCTAGCTCTATTATCCTAAGCTAGTTAATCTCTTCCGAGTCTTTAACTAGTTAAATATACATGTAAACTAGTGTCATAATCACCAAGGTCAAGAAATTAAAGTGACAAAAGCTAGATATTCAAAACTCATTAATATGAAAACCTAGTCATGAAATATTCATATATTCATGTCCAAAATCACACCAATTAATAATATGAAAATCCAGCCATAAATTCATAAAATCATGTCTATTAATAACATCAACTAACCAAAGTTAGCAATACAAATTAATGAACTAAAGAAAGGGATTGCTCATTTAAAGTGCACCAATCTTCAATTTTAAAGGGTTGTTGATGAATCCTTGCTCCCAAGCTTAAAAAAGTGGCCAAAAATATGAAAATTATGGTGAAACTATCTAATTATAGTCCCTAGAATTATTACCATGTTTCCTTATCCCTAGGTAAAAAGGAAGAAAACTCTGATTTTTCGCTCCATAGCCACCTTGGTACCGAATTTTTTCCCAATAGCCACTCTTTTGTTATTGAGCTTAGTCGCTGTTTGACGAATAGCCACAAGGGCGGCCAGCCATTTTCCTCAAGATTCTTTAGTTGGGCGGACCACCCTTTGCATCTTCTTTACTCAATTTTGGCATTCCTTTTGACTTGTTTTCACTCCAATCTTTTTCAAAACTCTATCCACCTACAATAAGCAATTAAACCATGATAAATGCACTTATTTCATCAATTTAACACAACAAAAGCTCAAGTATAAATATGTAATATGTGGTATTTTAGCCATACATCACACCTCCAAAGTTAAACTATAGTTTGTCCTCAAGCAAATCACACAAAACTAAATTCAAAATTTCATTTCAAATTTTTAGCACATATTCATATGACCACAACAAGTAAATAACCAATATTTAGCTCTATAACCACTACATAGGTTGGTACCAACAATTAAGCCAAACCATGTGAACTACACTTTCTTTTTCAGATCACTATTTTTTCAAAACCAAGTGCTCATTAATGACACAAATAAAAAGGCAATCAAGTCATGACGCAAGACTTTCAAAGTTTGCCACTTTGTCACAAGAGCCCACTTCTTTGTTCTCTTACCTCAATTGGAACGTGAAACAAAGTCCTCAACTCAACTTCACAAATACCCTCACTACATAAGAGAGTATCCCAAACACACAATAATGCACATCAAACACAAATGGGATATGAGATAGGAAGAATTCACTCACTCTCTCAAATGAAGTTCAACATTCATATTAGAGATACCATAAGCTCGCCTTCACGTACCTCTCCACTAATGTAGGAATGCTTGGCTCAAAATCAATTAGGACTTAGCTAAGGCTGTAATGTAGGCTTTTGGTCAAAGGTGGAGTAAAATTTTGGATACACCGTGACTACACACCTCCTTGAACACTACACCGCATAACATTTTAAAGCACATTTCCTTTTTCATGCAATTGCGCTTTGCTAAATTGGGGGGTTTGCACTAGTCTTTCCCTTTTTATTTAACTTCTATTTTTCTTCTTTTGTTTTTGTTTCATTTATTTCTCTTTCTTTTTATCTTCCAAGATCTTTTCTTTTCAAGTATTGTTCATTTTCTTTTCTTTTTCTATTGATTTTTTTTACATCCACACTTCCACTATATTTCTCATGCCACCCCCAAACTTAGGCTTTTGCCTAAGTTGCATGTCTTTCAATGCACACAAGGAGGTTGGGCCAAAAGAAGATTAGTGTTGTAAGTACTTATAATTTTTTCGGGCTAATAATTTGGTTACCAAAAGAAAGGATATAAGGAACAAAAGGGTTGACTATGATCAAAATGCAAAGGTAGGATTTTTAGGTCACTAGCGGTCCAAGGAAAGTCTAAAATCATTTTTTTCAAGCCAAGCACAACCTAGGATTTCACTTCAAAGCACACTTAAGCAAGTTCTAGATCTAAAGCGCACAAATGAACACGCCAACACTGATGCAAGCCAAACAAGGCAAGGCAATAGATACACACGCGGAATTAAAGAACAAAAAAGTAAAGATTGAAGCAAGACACAAAGTCAACTACAATCAAACAATACCAAGGAACAAGTCTTGATACCTTTTGATTAGATAGTGAATAGGCACCTATACTAAGCAATGATCCTCAAGAAAATATTGTTTCTTGCAAACCGAATGATTAAAGAGGAAGAGTCCAATTGGATTCCACTAAAATATCAAAAATTAATAGAGGAGTGTTTATAGTGAGATTTCACTCAGGGAGAGTAGAACACTAGCAGTTGAAGAAGGGGTACACTTGTTTGATAGAAAACCAGTTGTAGTAAAACCATGAAGGCCGGATGTGGATTTTAAAAAAGAGTTGGTGGAGAAGTACCTGTATGGATCAGACTACAGGGTCTGGACATTAAGTATTGGGGGCAAAAAACATTGACAAAGATAGCAGGGCTTGTGGGTAATCCTTTTAAGACAGACAGGGCAACTTCACAGAAGGAGAGATTGTCATTTGCAAGGTTAATGGTTGAGGTATCCCCTAACCAACCTTACCCAAATACAATTATGTTTGAGAATGAAGTGGGTAGGATTGTGGTACAGGAGGTAGGGTACGAATGGAAGCCAGTCTTATGTACTAAATGTAACAACTACGGGCATGAAGTGGCGGAATACAGGAAGTTGATCAAGGAGGAAGCTATAATAAGGAAGAAACAAAAAGAAGACCAGGAGAGGAACAATAATACATGAGAGGAGAGAGTGCAACAGAAGTAGAAAGTAGCAAGACAAGAGGGAAATAAACCCTCAAGGAGAAACAATAGCAAGGCAGGGAAGGGGACAATATGGGCAGAAAGCAAAGGAAATAGTATAACAGTTTTAAACTCTTATGAAGCTCTGAAGGAAAGAGATCGAGAACCAGAGAACAGAACATGAGGAAATGAAGCAGGTACATCCAACCCCATGGGTGCACAGGCTGATGCAGTACCAGGAAATGGTAGGGGTGGGGGTAACCCCTCTCCAAATAGATAGTATTAGGTTTAGAAATGTCAGGGGTCTGAATAGGACATCAAAGCAGAATGAGATCCAATTGTTTCTCCATACTGCTAAAGTGGGCTTATTTGGACTCCTGGAAACTAGGATTAAGAGGAAAAAGGTTCAAAAGGCCTCTCTTAATTTGTGTAATGGGTGGTCCTTCACCATAAATTTAAATAAACATCAGGGGGGGCAGAATATGGCTCCTCTGGAAGCCAACAATATATGAGGTAAACATTGAAAGAGTGACAACTCAGTTGATATATGGTATAGTGAAATATGTGGGGACAGGGTACAAGTTCAGGTTGACACATGCTTATGGTTTCAATGATATAGCATTAAGGAGAGAGCTATGGACAGACATCAAAGACCAACACAACTTGAGTGACTCAGCATGGGTGGTGATGGGAGACTTTAAAAGTGTCTTACACCTAGAAGAGAGAGTGGGAAATATAGTATCGCTCTCTGAAATCAAAGATTTTAGGAAATGTGTGGAAGCTTGTAACATACAGGAAAAGAGGTCATCAGGCTCCTACTATACTTGGAGCAATAAACAAGAAGGAGAAAGCAGGGTATTAAGTAGAATAGACAGAGTGTTTGTAAACAATGAGTGGAATGCCTCCTTATCAGCTTCTGAGGTTCATTACATGAATGAGGGGCTTTATGACTATTGTCCTGCAATAATAATGTGGGAAAACATGAACATGAAGATACATAGACCCTTCAGGTACTTCAATATTTGAAGCTTAGCTGCAGACTTCAAAGAAAAGGTTAAAACAAGCTGGGAGAAGGGGATACAGGGTACCAGAATGTATAGACTAGTGGGTAAGCTGAACAGACTCAAGAAGGTGCTTAGAGAGCTGAACAAGGAAAAGTTTAGGGAAGTAGAAACCAGGGTTGAATTGGCACTCCAGGCTCTAAGGAAATGTCAGACATAGATCCAAGGGACCCCAAGAATGAGGCCCTAATAGCTACAAAAAGGTAGTTAGCACAGCAGTGCAGAAATTTTGAAAAGGCAAGGCAACAATTCATGCAGCAGAAGGCTAAAATGCAATAGGTGCAATTTGGAGACTTAAACACTAAGGCTTTCCACAGCTTCTTGAGGGAAAGAAGAAATCAGTACAGGGTTTTCACAATTAAAGATGAGCTAGGGAACCAAATGACTGAACCTGATGACATAGCTACATTTTTCTAGAGTTCTATCACAATTTGCTAGGGAAGGCATCTAAGGATAGGAAATATGTCTCAAGGGATCTTGTGAGACAAGTACCTATCCTATCTAATGCACAAAGAGATACACTTATAGAAGGCATCACTGCAGCAGAGGTGAAGCAAGTTCTGTGGTCTATTCATGGAGATAAGGCCCCAGGCCCGGATGGATATGGGAGAAACTTTTTTAACGACAACTAGAGCATAATTAAAGATGACCTGATGGGAAGTGTGTTGGAATTCTTTCAGAATGGGAAGATGCTGAGAGCAATTAACAGTACAACCATCATTCTTATCCCCAAGAAAACTCATGCTGAGTCAGTAGGTGACTACAGACCCATAGCATGTTGCAATACTGTATATAAGGTCATATCAAAGATATTAAGTAACAGGCTTGAAAAGGTGTTATCTAGCATAATATCAGAGAATTAGAGTGCTTTTGTTGAAGGCAGGGTCATCATGCAGAATATTTTGATATGCCAAGACATTGTGAGACTATACAATAGAAAGAGCACAACAAGAAGCTGTTTGATAAAAATTGACTTGAAAAAAGCTTACGATTCATTAGAATGGGGCTTCATAGCAGAAATGCTAGATGCCTTAAACTTCCCACATCAATACATTAAATGGGTACTGGAGTGTATAACTTCTCCTACATACTCTATTGCTCTAAATGGGGAAATGCATGGGAATTTCAAAGGGAAAAGGGGACTGCAATAAGGAGACCCTATCTCCCCCCTTATTTTTGTTGTCTGCATGGAGTACTTCACCAGAATCATGCATCATGTGTCATCTCAGCCTAGATTTGCTTTCCACACTAAGTGCAAAAGTCTTAAAACTGACTCACTTATGCTTTGCAGATGATGTGCTGCTGTTCTGTAAGGGAGAATTCCAACCTATGCTGCTTATGCTAAGAGGACTAAAAACTTTCTCCTTGACCTCTGGCCTAACAAAAAATGCTGGGAAGTCCATCATCTTCCGTGCAAACATGGACAAACAATGCCTGGAAGACTTGTGTGAATTGACTAGTTACCAAAAGGGCAAATTACCTTTCAAATACCTGGGTGTGCCCATAGCTTCCAAGAAGATCTCCTCTGTGGATTGTGAGATATTAGTAGAAAATATCACTGGGAAAATCAAGAGTTGGGGGTCGAGGAACCTGTCCTATGCAGGAAGGGTTCAAGCTGTGAACTCCATTCTCCTTCAACCCCAAACATATTGGGCTTCAATTTTCCTGTTACCAAAGAAGGTAATGAAGGATATTGTTGCTGTGTGCAGAAACTTCTTATAGGATGGAAGAGCATATACCAATAAATTACCACTGGTTGCATGGGACCTTGTGTGCAGACCAAAATCTGAGCTGGGGTGAGAGATTGCATGACATGGAATGAAGCAGCTATTGCTAAATATGTCTGGAACATTGCAAACAAAAGTGAAAATCTGTGGGTGAAGTGGATCAACCACATTTACTTAAAAGGGGCAGATTGGTGGGCTTACGCACCACCTCAAGACTCAAGCTGGTATTGGAAGAAAATATGTCACATGAGAGATAAATTTGGAGGAGGCTATGTACATAATGGATGGCTCACACCTACGGGGAATATACCATATCAAGTGGGTATAGATGGAAGAAAGGAGTAACAGACCTGTGGCCCTGGAGAAGATGGGTATGGAACAAAAATAAACACTCCTAAGCACTGCTCCATCACGTGGTTAGCAATTTAGGGAGATTGTTGACACTAGACAGGTTACACAAGTTTTGAGTATGCCAAGAAACACAGTGTATGCTATGTGGAACAAGTCGAGAAAACTATTGATCACTTGTTTTTTTAATGTGAATTCTCAGCAAGATGTGCTCAAGCGTAGGCCAATGGATACTGGCAAGACCCACTCAATAAATGCTGCAGAATGTATGGCGACGCATGGAGAGAGGTGTCCAGGGAAAAAGCAGGAGAAGCTGTGTTATAGCAGCTATTGTTGGTTTGATCTATCATATATGGAAAGCACGCAATGATTATGCAATGTGGAACTACCAAAGTTCCTCGACCTCAGAGCATCAGAGAGAACATTAGAACTGAGTGTAAATATAGATTTCAACTACTGTTAGATAGGAAACATACTACTGTTAGAAAGGAAACATAAGCAAATATAGAGGCAAGACTGGATATAATGCTTTGTAAAGGAAAAAGATTAGTATAGATTAGAAGTTTTGAGAATAGGTGTTGCGAGAGAGTTTGTGTAAGGCTATGTAATTATGGAGTTTTGACTTAGAGTAATAAAAATTTTCTGTCGACCAAAAAAAAAAAAAAAGGGATTCTCTTAGTCTTATAGTATTTGAGCAACTTTAAATTTAACCCCAATAACACCTATAATATTGCACTCTTGCCACTACAGCAAATCCTGGGGCAACTGAAAAATAAATATTTAGAACAAAAGAAAGAATTAAAGCAAACTTATATATACACGATGTTTCTGCTTTTGATGTGTCCTGACTCGTATATCAAGTTGAATATGCAATAGTTACTGAAAAGACGATATCAAAACTAGAATTTGCTTTGGCTTTAAACTTTATCGGTGCGTCTATGTGTCTGTGAGTCTGAATTTTTACCGAATTTAATATAACTATAAGTTTATTGAATTTATTAGACTCTTTGGACTAAACGAGTTGGTTTCTTTTTAAAATGGACTTAAAAGTTAGCCACTCCTTTGACTAAATGAGTTGGTTTCTTGTTAAAATGGACTTAATAATAACATTTAACCTACTACAAAATTTATTGAAAAATGTATAAAATACTTAAATTAAATTATAGAAAATATTATATTAATATGTATAATTTTTCGGCTCGGTTTTGTTATTTCTTC